>CM054933.1:18155826-18240259 GCA_029168755.2 Tillandsia fasciculata | reverse complement strand
AAAATCCAGCTCCCTCCTCCGCAGTCAAAGGCCGAATAGCTCCAGGAGCCCCGCTACTCGAAGATGGCGCTGACGGCACACAAGGTGCAACAAGAGGCACAGGGGCCTCAGGAACAGCCGGGGGTGGTGCCTCCCTCTGAGCAAGCAGCTGGTCAATCCTCTGCTCCTGGCGGCGCTGACCCTCCGCCAACTGGGCCACCAAGGCCCTCAACTCAGTAAGCTCGGGGGGTGTAGGCTGCTCTGGCTCAACAGGGGGCAAAGGGACACCCGAGTGGGAATCCGACGTCGAGGAGGCATCCTGCCACAAGAAACCAAACATCAGCAACAAAACCCCACACGACCCAATCTGGCGAAAGTCAAAGACATCCCCCTATTTCTGTAACCTTATGTTGTCTGCAGCCAACATAATGGTTCAACAGAAATAGACTATGTCGATCCCTCTTCACTCACAGGAAGAGTTAACTATAAAATCACCGACTTTCGCAAAATGTCACGCCACTCACGCCCTATCATCCTAGGGTCTGTCCAAAAGCCTAGGGTTTCCTAAGTCCCAACTGACCTATCCCTAAGCTCTGATACCAACTTAATCTGTCACGCCCCGGGTGTAAACCAGAACCCGGGCCCGTCTACAGATCCGCCGTGCATGCGGTATTTCCCACATACACGAAGCGTCGGTAACCTGCTCAGATAAGAAATAATAATAAAGGAGCATAATAATCAGAGCTAAACTAAAACTACTGTATCTCAGACAGAAGCTGGAAGTAAAAGGTACAACAGTAAAATAAAATACAGATGTCTCTCCCAGCTCACCACTATAATACAAACAGCTGGCAGAAGCCAGTCCCAAAAAAAATAAATAAAACTGTCTGAGAAGTCCAGGTACCCAAAAATCTCCAGCTACAACCCTCGAGTGGCTCTCTATCTAGTCCGCAATCCGCTTACCTCGATCAGTTGCTGACGGCCCAGCAACTCCCACTGAGGACTCTGCAAAACAAGGGGAAAGAAAGAAACAAGAAAAGACAATGGGGGTAAGTACTACTATAAACAGTAGCCTCCCCTAGTGGGTAAAGCCTCAGCTCAGATATGCCCACCAGGTGATCAGAGGCAAAAAGGGAAAGGAAAGGAAAGGGGGTGCAGATAAATAAGCAACTGATAAAATGCTATCCCTAATATGCCTCTACATGATAACTCAACACAGGATGGAAAAAGGATGCATCAGTAATCAAGAAGCCTGTCAAAATGACCCAATCTGACCGCCAGTGGAACACTGGCACTGCCTGCTCTGCCTCGACGGGTATGCCAGCCTACGCATAACACCGAAGCAAAAGGAGTCCCCAGGACTCAAAGTCTGTCTGCCGCGCACTCCGGAGTGGCACTCGTGGGGAGCGACCCACACGAGAAAGTAAGTAACCACAAGTAACCATGTATAGCAGGACTGGATCGAGACTCAAAAGTGGGAAAACCCTCCACTAAAGAAAGCCCGATCCCCAAAACACCCAATCTGATGCAATAGTACAACCCGGTCAACCACCCAAGATCCGTGGTCGCCGCAACACCCTGTCATAACCCAACCTGTCCCAAATCCCCAATACCTGACTACACTGTCCAACACGCTCGAACCTGAGCGACTAAGCCGCAAGTGTCAACAATAGGAGAAGAAAAGAGTAAATGCATGGTTTCTCCTAAGTCAAGTCCCAAATATAGTATAGCAGTAAAAGATGACATAATTATGTGACCAATTTAATCATGCATTTCCAATATTTTGTCCAATTTCCAAGAATAACAGTTTAGAGTGACATAAGCTAGGGTGACAGTCTCATATGAATAATCATCAGTTTTGCAGTCCTCAATTTTATTTTTGTCTCTAAGCATACAGTCCAGAAATTAAGCGATTAAACAAGTGATCAATCTAACAATAATTTTCAGGATCAGATAACCAATAATTAATTCCCTAGAGCATGCAAGTCTACCAATCAACACATTTAGCATCATCAAATCAGGGGTACTCTGATATTCCTAGTGGGCATACAAAGGAGAGGAGTACAACAACCACCCACCTGAAGTGCAACTGTCCAAGTCCGTACAGCTAGAAAATACCAAAACTCCAAATCCTTGCTCCCACAATATTAGCACACCCGCAATACTCCTGGTACAGTACAAAGCTCACTAATTACACTTAGGCTCCCAATTATAGCACTTATAACCACATACAATCTCGAATTCTAAACTGTTAAATTATCACCTGCAGAAAGTGCCCAGAAAATTCCAATAAAATATCACGGCGATCCTCGCGTCGATAGCTTCGAAACGGTACCTTGCACGCCCAAATCTGAGTTCGGTAAGTCAAGATAAAAATTCGGCAAGGGGGTACACTCATACAAAAATCTGTGCTAAAACTGACACTGTTCACTGAGAAAACAGTAATTTCACCTCGAAATAAAATCTCACAAAAATCCAATAAAAATACGAGCGCGTTCCTTGCGATCCGTAGATGAAAAAGTTGTATAAGCTCGTTTCCGTCTGACGCTCGTGCGCAAAGATATGGCCAAATACCCGCTGCTGTCAAGAAATTCCACACAGAAAAAGGGGTCACTGTTTGCCTCGGGATCCGTGCCAAAACCTCGAAACGGGAAAGCGCGACCAAAACGAAAGATGAAGTCCTACCTCTTAGGAGTCTGCCGGTCAAGAATCACAGGAAAATGATGTCGGGGTAGCCCAGGGGAGCAAAACACTATCGCTGCGCCGAAGAAGAACACAGGAAGCAACGTCGCGCCGCGCCGTAAAATGGGGAACCTCGGGATTCGTGCCTCCTAAAATCCTAGAACTTGGCAGGGAGATCAAGCACTAAGAGATGAAATCTTTGCTTAAGGGGCTCGGGCTGAAGGTGAAGGGTTGAGAGAAAAAGAGAAAGAGAGGGGGCTCGGGTTGGGATTTATATAGGCTGAAAAAACATTTGAAGAATTCCAACCATTTCCCCACTTTCGGGCGCCCGAAAATTTTCGGGCGCTACAGTGCGGCCGGCCCAAACTGTTCACGCCCGAAATCCCTGCGGCCGGCCACGTAGCCCAGTCCACGGCCCCGGACCCCGCTGCACCCGGTGCACCTGCACAGCGAATGGCGACGCCCACGTGTCCCCCGCGACCGTGCACCGCGCACGTCGCGCCGTGCACCGCGCACGTCGCCGTGCTTTCCGTCACCTGCCCGCGTACGGCACCTGCCCCGGTCACCTGCCCCACCTGCCGCGTGGACCGGGAGCACAGAACCGCACCAACCACACCGCCACGTGGCACCGCCAAGTGCACGCGCGCCGCCGTGGACCGCGCGCCTGTCCGCGGCCCCCGGGCGCTGCCCGCGGCGCCCGGGCGCCTGCCCGCGCCCTGCCCGCGCCGCGTGCCGCCGCCTGCCGCCTGCCCGAGGCCGCGCCGCCGCCCGCCGCCGCCGCCCGCCGCCGGCAATCGCCGGAAACACTGTTCCGGCGTGAACAGTACCCGCAAGCTCAAAAACGACAAGTAAATAGCCATCTTGACCGTTTTCGCGGCGCTGATTCCAAAAACGACATCCGTTTTGCCAAATTCCGCCTCCAAAATTTGCCGGAGGCTCCCGCAAACACCAAAAACTGCCAAAACTTCCGGGAGTCCGCTTTTGGACATCCGGACTCAGAATTGAGCAAACAAAAAGCCATTTTCAAGCGTTTTTCCACGCTGAATCCAAAACCACCCCCCGTTTGGCCTGAATCCATTTCTAAAATTTGGCAAAAGCAGCCGAAGGCCAACAGCTAACCGAAGCTCACAGGGTCCATCTGTGGCATCCCTTTGATGCACCATGGGCCAGATACACCATCAACAGGTGTTTGCACAGTGGATTCATGGGAAAAAGCTGCATGGGGTTTCAGGGGTCCTACACGATCGATTATTTTGATCAAGGGCGTGATTCCGTGTGGACACAAGTAGAGGCCGGGTGTGTGCGCGGCTATCAAGGACGAACAATTTTTACCAACGATCGTCGGCTTCGCAGTGATCTCGACCCACGCAAGTTAAAAATTAAATCCTAATTGATAAGATCAATTAGATTACCTTTTTACGATCTAAAATAAAACATGAGGTAATCTTGGTTTAAGAAAAATTTTAATTGCGTTTCTTTCTTCCGCTGTGCATATCTGTATATTTTCTTACAGTGGTATCAGAGCCACCCTCATCGTTTGTTTTAGATCTAATCTCTTTTTCGATGTTGATTGGGTTTTCTGGAACGATCAAAATCAAAACAATGAAGATTGTTTTTGAGTATATTATTTTGATTGTTTTGAAACACTAATTAAATTAGCACACTTGCGGGTAAGGGCCGCAATGCTAATTAAATTAGCACACTTGCGGACAAGGACCGCAATGCTAATTAAATTAGCACACTTGCAGGCAAGGGCCGCAATGCTAATTAGATTGTTCCATTCAAGAGTTGATGCGGTGCAGATCAAGTTTGGACCAAATATTGATCGAGGGAGCCGACAAGAGTTGATCTACTCCAGTCTGATCAAGATGCAGAGCAAGTTTTTTTTTGTGTGTAATACCATCTGACCCGATTCCGGCCTGGTGGCTCAGGCCCGAATCAAATTAAAATCCATGATCATCACTGGTAGTTATTTTTTATATATATGCGATATATGTGTGCATATGATGCGATGGTTTGCATAAGATGTAAATTAATAATAAATTAAAACTGATGAGATAACAAATCTCCCTAAATAAAATATTAAGTTAGTGGTGTTATGAACCCATTAGTGGCCTTCCATTGTTGTAGGGTGTGGGCGTCTCTTTAGTGTTGATTGATGCACCCGGACACGGGGGTCAGTTGCATTAGGGAGCCGCAACCATTCTATTGGCATGAGATGCTATGTGGTAAGAAAGGGGTTGAATCCAAGAATCTGTCAGGATGAGGATTCAATGACTTTTTTATTTGCATGATGAACGGTGGGTCTAACTTAACCAAAAGATAAGGCCAAGAATCTGTTAGGATGAGGCCTATATTTTTGGAGGCCAAAGATAAAATTGCGATTTGCTTGAGAAGTATTGAACAAGAGTTGTTCACTCATTTCTTTACTCATTGCCAAGAATCTGTTAGGATGAGGTAGTGTGCAAACAGATGGGACCGCAATTCCCACTAGAAACTTTTAGTAAAGTTTCTGTTTTCTCCACTCGGGGAGTGTGGAGATGTGCTAAAATTAGTGGGAGGCACTATTTAGATTTAAAGACCCTAAACAAAATGGATTATGATTAAGTACACAACTAATTAGAATCTTAACCATCTGCAGAATATGGCCGCCTCTAACCCACTTGTCAAAATACTTGATACTAATCGCTTAACTGGACCGAATCTCACCGATTGGCTGAGGAATTTGAGAATTGTTCTCAATTCTGAGAAATTAGCCTATGTGTTGGACACGGAGGCTCCAGCAGTGCCCGAAAATCCAACAGCTCAACAGAAAGATGCTAGAAATAAATGGACTGATGATGATATGAAGGTAAAATGCTACATGCTTGCGTCTATGAGTAATGAGTTGCAATGCCAGCATGAGCACATGGAGAGTGCTGCTGACATCTTGCTCCATCTTAAAGAGTTGTATGATGAGCAAAGTCGAACAGCTCGTTACGAGGTGTTAAGGCGACTGTTCAGGACTAAGATGTCTGATGGTCACTCAGTCAATAATCATTGCTTGGCGATGATTAAGGACATTGAGGAGCTTGAGAAGCTCGGAATGACTATGGACGCAGAACTTCAAATTGATTTGATCTTACAATCATTACCTGATTCATTTTCTCAGTTTATTTTAAATTTTCAAATGAATAAAATTACTTGCACTCTCGCCGAGCTGTTGAATATGTTGGTCACGGCTGAAGGAATGCTAAAAGTCAATAAGGGCTCAGTTTTGGCTGTTGAACGGGCTTACTCCAAAAGAAAGTCTAAATAGAGAAAGAAGAAGCCTGCAAAGAAGCCAAAAGACTGACACTGTCAAGGTAAATCCCAAAAAGAAGGCCGCCGAAGGAACTTGCTTGCACTGTCAAAAGGATGGCCACTGGAAGAGGAATTGCCCGGACTATTTGGCTAGCCTGAAGGACAAGGTGAAGAATAAAACTTTGGAAGGTATGTCCGAGATTCATATCATTGAAACTACTTGCTTATCGGTTTGTTCTACTTTTACATGGATCATTGACTCGGGATGCACCTCGCATTTGTGTATTTCAATGCAGGCGCTAAAGAAAAGTAGACGACTTAGGAATGGAGAGATTACCCTACGCGTTGGAAACGGAGCAAGAGTTGCTGCTGTTGCTGTAGGGACTTATCCTTTATGTCTACCGACAGGAGTAGTTTTAGAACTTAGAGATTGTCTTTATGTTCCTAGTGCGACTAGAAACCTTATTTCTGTTTCACGTTTGGTATTGGACGGTTATAAGTTTATTTTTGAATCAAACATTTGTTCAATTTATTTGAGAAATAATTTGATAGGTTGTGGTTCTTTAATAGACAGTCTCTATTACTTACATATGGATATTAGTATGAATACAGTTGACAATGGCATAAATGAGAATACTATTGGTTTTAAAAGACCTAGAGAGGAGGTAAACAAAACATACTTGTGGCATCTGAGGCTTGGTCACATTGGAGAATATAGGGTTAACAAGCTGGCTAAGGATGGTATCTTAGGATCCTTACTCTCTGAACCATACCCAGCTTGTGAATCATGTCTTCAAGGAAAAATGACTAAGTCTCCCTTTGTTGGACAAGGACAGAGAGCTACCGAAGTACTCGCCCTGATACATACTGATGTATGTGGCCCATTCGATGTGTCTGCTTGGGGCGGCTATCTTTACTTTATTACCTTTACTGATGATTATTCACGGTATGGGTACGTGTATTTAATTAAACACAAGTCTGAAGTTTTTGAAAAGTTTAAAGAGTTCAGACAAGAAGTAGAAAAGCAAATGGAAAAATCGATTAAGGCTCTTCGATCCGATCGAGGAGAGGAATACCTTAGCACGGATTTCTTAACCTACCTCAAGAATAATGGTATTGTCTCTCAATGGACTCCTCCTGGAACACCAAAATTGAATGGGGTGTCTGAACGGAGGAATCGAACTTTATTAGATATGGTTCGATCTATGATGAGTTTTATAGATTTACCTACATCACTTTGGGGTTATGCACTTCTTACGGCTATTTATATTTTGAACAGAGTACCTTCCAAATCTGTTCCCACCACACCATATGAGATGTGGCATGGTAGGAAGCCAAGTTTTACTCACATTAAGACTTGGGGGTGTCACGCCCCGGGTGTAAACCGGAACCCGGGCTCGCCAACAGATCCACCGTGCACACAGAATTTTCCATGTACACGAAGCGCTGGTAACCTGCTCAGATATATAATATACAATAAAAGAGCACAACAGAGCTGAACTGAAAGAACTACAAGTAATCTCAGACTGAAATAAAGTAAAAGCTGAAATAAAAGTACAATAAACTCCCAGCTCACCATAATAATACAACCAGCTGGCCAAAGCCAGACCCAAAAGTAAACTACTATAGTCTGAGATACAAAAAGGGAGTATAGTAAAAGTCTAGCTAATCTCTCGCTCGGGGTAGACGATCTAGCTAGTCGGCGATCCTCTTACCTCGATCTGCCGCTGAAGGCCCAGCAGCTCCCACAGTCGACTCTGCAAAACAAAGGGGGGAAAAGGACAGAAACAACAATGGGGGTGAGAACTACTAGATAAACCAGTAGCCTCCCCTAGTGGGTAAAACCTCAAATGCTGACGCACCCACTAGGAATAAAGAGGCAAAAGGAGGAAACAGTAGTAAGCTATAAAGGCTGCTGAAAAAGGAATGCTACTACAATGCCTCTAGTATGCAGTGCCAAAAGATAACTGTATGCATGCAACAATGAAGCTAACAGCCCAAAGAAACCCAATCTAGACACCAGTAAAAACTGGTACTGCCTGCTCTGTCATCAATCTCATGAACTCAGTATCTCCACTGTCTGAATGACCGGAACCCAACACGGTCTAAAGCCTACTCCGGAGTGGCACTCGAGGGGAGCGACCCACACGAGTAAAGTATCTCTGTATCAACATCTCTGTAACCAATGTCTCACAATAGCAGGACTGGATCATGACCATGATCAAAGTGGGAATACTCCATCCACTAATGCAACCCCGATCCCCAATCTGATGTGATAATAACATCCGGTCAACCGCCCAAAATCCGCGGTCACCGCTATGCCCCACAATCCCCTAAGACAAGTCCAAACTGTCCCAGACAATACTATCTCAAAATCCCGATCAGACTCGAGCATCATGCATCGATAGAGAAGAATAACAATAAAACATGTTTTCTCCTAAGTCAAATCCCATAATATAGTGCTGCAGTAAAATAGTGGCCTAACCAGTTGTCCAAATAAGCATGCAAGTGTTCTTTTTAAAAGTATTTGAAAAGAGACTAAAGTTTCATGTGAAGAATTATTTTTAAAAAATATTGTTGGTTACTTATTTGCATGCGGTTTACGATATAGCAATTGTCCAACTTTATTGTCCCAGATTTATCACATAGAAGCTATCAAATTAATTTAGGGGGCCAATGCAATAGGTTCAAATATCACAAGTTAACTGTCACATTTAATATTGGGAAACTCTACTACTCCTAGTGCGCGAGTCAACAAAGAGGGAAACGCAACCACCCACCTCGAAAAGCGTGCACAACACTCCAAGAAAATACCCGCTGTCCTCTAAGCACACCGTCAGCTGAAACAGTATCCTACAACAACACACAAGTGTACACGGTGTAAAAACAACAATTCCCAAAACAGCTTTTGCTGTTTTTAAAATCAGCACGCAAAACGAGGAATTTCACCTCTGTCCCGAGCTTCTAAAATCCCAGAAAAATCACGGTTGCGTTCCTCGCGAAAAGTAGCCCAAAATCGACTCTTGAATCGCCTCGATCTGATATTCCTACGCGAGAAACAATTCGTCGAAGTCGCCGCTGTCCAAAAGCCCAAACAGCAAAATAGGGGGTCAAATCACCTCGGGAACCGTGCCAAACTTGCGGAATCCAGAAAAATCATCAACACGAAAAACGAAGCACTACCTCTCAGGAACACACCGGCGAAGAAATCGTCAAAAAAGGACTCCTGTACTGCGCAGGGGACTCCTCGGACTGAAATGCGACGATAACGGGCCGAAATGGGGGAAAACCGAGGCACACTGTAAAATCCGAATCGCCGCTGTCGAACTTCCAGAAAATCTGGGAACGCACCACGAGGTAGAAAACACAGTGAGGAACAACTTTGCTATAGTGCACTCCCTCTTTTTCTCTCTCTAACTCTCGGAAAAAAATAGAAAAAAGGAGGGGAGGGGGCCTATTTATAGGCCCACTAAAAACATTTCAAAAATGACCATTGTGTCCCAAGATTCGGGCGCCCGATTCTTTCGGGCCCGATTTCGGGCCCGCACAGTAACCGGCCCAACTTCGGCCCATCCCGCACGGGATCCCGGTCGGACCGAATTTTGGTCCGACCCGCTTGGGCGTCCGACACGTGTCCCCCGCACAGGGGACAGCGCGCCCGGCGAACCGGGCGCCGCCACGTGCCCCCTGCGGGGGCGGCGGGGTGGGTGGCGCCCGCCAATGGCGTGGCGCCACGTGGCCCCCCTTTTCCCGCCCGACACGCCCGCCGGCGGCCGCTGCGCGCCGCCTGCACGCCTGCAGCGCGTGCGCGTACGGCCGCAGGCGCGCGCCTGCGGGTGCGCCGCGCGCACGTACGCCCGCCAACCCGGGGCCGCCACGTGGCGCGCCCCGGTGCACCGTGCGCCGCGCCGCTGCCCCAGCCTGCCCGGCCTGCCCGCGCTTGTTCCATGCGCCGCGCGCGCTGCGCCGGCCCAACGGCGCCTGCCACGTGGCCCGCCGGTCCACCGTGCACCGGCGGCCCGTCCGTGGACCGAGAGGTGCGCCGGCCCAATAAGAAGCGCCACGTGTCCCGGGCCGGTCCACGGCTCCCCCCATGCACCATTTTGCGCAGAAAACTTCGGGGGTCCGTTTTTGGGCATCCGGACTCCGAAAAATACAAATAAATAGCCGTTTTCAAGCGTTTTTCCGCGCTGAATCCAAATACGGCCTCCGTTCAGCCTGATTCCACTCCTAAAATTCGGCAAAGGCAGCCGAAGGTCAGGCTTGCTCCCAAATCCTCTCTGAGTCCAAACAACACATCACTTTGACATGTTGGGGCCCACACACCACAACAGGTGTTCCACACCCCGAAACAGGGGAAAAACCACAGGGGAACCTGGGACACTACATCCTCCCCCACTAACAAAAGTTTCGTCCTCGAAACTAAAATCATACCTCAATCCAGAGCCTCGAACAAGTAGGGGTAGGCGTCCATCATCTCTGACTCGAGCTCCCACGTCGCCTCGCGCTCATCATGATTGCTCCAGAGGATCTTCACATAGGGGATGGTCCGATTGCGCAATTCTTTCACCTCCCGATCAAGAATCCGCAGTGGGCGCTCCTCATATCTCAAATCCTCGCTGATCTCGAGGGGTGCAAAGTCGATGACGTGCGACGGGTCGAAGACGTACCTCCTCAGAGTGGAAACATGAAAAACATCATGGACACCAGCAAGTCTCGGGGGAAGTGCAAGTCGATAAGCAACTGGTCCGATACGCTCCAACACCTCAAAGGGTCCAATGTATCGGGGGCTGAGTTTCCCGCGAATGCCGAACCTCCTAATCCCCTTGGACGGCGAGACTTTCAGAAATACATGATCTCCAACCTGAAACTCTAAGTCTCGTCGCCGAACATCAGCATAGCTCCTCTGTCGGCTCTGAGCGGTCTGAAGATGCTGTCGAATCACCCGGACCTTCTCCTCTGCCTCTAGCAGTATATCTGGCCCCAAGGTCCGTCTCTCGCCTACGTCACTCCAATAAAGTGGTGATCGGCACTTGCGTCCATACAACGCTTCAAACGGAGCCATCTGTATGCTCGCTTGAAAGCTGTTGTTGTACGCAAACTCAACCAAGGATAAGTGCCGAATCCAACCTCCGCCGAAATCCAAGACGCAAGCCCTCAGCATGTCCTCCAAGATCTGTATGGTCCGCTCTGACTGCCCATCAGTCTGTGGATGAAAAGCTGTACTGAATCTGAGCTGAGTCCCCATCGCGGTCTGCAAACTCCCCCAAAAACGCGAGGCAAACCTCGGATCTCTATCTGACACAATGGAGGCGGGTACTCCATGCAATCTCACAATCTCATCAAGGTATAACTGGGCTAGTCGCTCGAGTGGCCAAGTAGTCTGCATAGGCAAGAAGTGCGCTGACTTGGTAAGTCGATCCACAACTACCCAGATAGCATCTGCTCCGCCCTGTGCCCTCGGCAATCCGACCACGAAATCCATCGTAATGTGGTCCCATTTCCACTCAGGGATTGGGAGACTTTGTAACTTGCCAGCTGGCACTCGATGCTCAGCTTTTACTTGCTGACAAGTCAAACACTGGGCCACAAATCTCCCGATATCCCTCTTCATGCCATTCCACCAAAAGTGTGCCTTGAGGTCCTTATACATCTTAGTCCCCCCAGGGTGAAGGGTATAAGGTGTATAATGGGCCTCTCTCAATATCTGCTCTCTGATCTCAGCATCCACTGGCACACATGCTCGGTCCCTGTACCTCAGTACTCCCGCAGCATCAACTGAAAAGTCCCCTGACGGATCACTCGGAATCTGATCTCGAATCCTGGTCAAGTAGGGGTCCTCACTCTGTCTCTCCCTGATCCTGTCCAGCAGAGTGGGCTGCACGACTAATGACGTCAGTCTAGCAGAGACCCCAGGGGACACAACCTCTATCTCGAGCCGTCTCATCTCCTCTAATAGCGGCGCCTGGTCGGTGATCAACAAAGACAAACTCTGAACTGCTCTCCTGCTCAATGCATCCGCGACCACATTAGCCTTGCCTGGGTGGTACAGAATGTCCACATCATAATCCTTTAGTAACTCTAACCACCTGCGCTGCCTCAAGTTTAGCTCCTTTTGAGTGAATAGATACTTTAAGCTCTTGTGGTCGGTGTAGATCTCACAATGCTCCCCGTACGAGTAATGGCGCCAAAGCTTCAGTGCAAACACCACGGCAGCGAGCTCCAAATCATGGGTAGGGTAATTCTTCTCGTAATCCTTGAGCTGTCTCGATGCATAAGCAATTACCCTCCCTTCCTGCATCAACACGCAACCGAGTCCACTGTGTGATGCGTCACTGTAGATCACATATCCTTTCCCCATAACAGGGAGGGAAAGGATAGGAGCGGTCATCAGTCTGTCCTTCAGCTCCTCGAAGCTCTTCTGGCAGTCCTCGCTCCAGATAAACTTAACCCCTTTACGCGTCAACCGAGTGAGGGGTGTGGAAAGCTTCGCAAAGCCTTCCACAAACCGACGATAATAACCAGCTAACCCCATGAAGCTGCGCACCTCTGATACAGTCGTCGGTCGGGGCCAATCTCGAACTGCCTCAATCTTCGCCGGGTCTACAGCTACACCGGCGGCGGAAATCACATGGCCCAAGAAAGCTACCTCCCGAAGCCAAAACTCGCACTTCGCCAGCTTGGCATACAACTTCTTCTCCCGCAGAAGTTGTAGCACAGTCCTCAAGTGCTCCTCATGCTCGGCCTCGCTCCGGGAGTAAACCAGGATATCATCTATGAACACCACCACAAATCGATCCAGGAATGGCCGAAATATCCTGTTCATCAAGTCCATAAAGGCGGCAGGGGCATTAGTCAATCCAAACGGCATAACTGTAAACTCATAATGCCCGTACCGTGATCTGAAAGCAGTCTTAGGAATATCCTCGGCCTTCACCTTTAATTGGTGGTAACCAGACTGTAGATCAATCTTGGAAAAGACACAAGACCCTTGCAGCTGATCAAAGAGATCGTCGATGCGCGGCAGAGGGTACTTGTTCTTGATGGTCACTTTATTCAGCTCCCTATAGTCCACACACAGTCTAAGTGACCCATCTTTCTTCTTCACGAATAGCACCGGCGCTCCCCAGGGCGACACACTGGGTCTAATAAAACCCTTATCCATCAAATCTTGCAGCTGTGCCTTAAGCTCTCTCAGCTCAGCCGGTGCCATCCGATAAGGAGCCTTAGAGATTGGCGCAGTTCCGGGAACTACGTCAATCACAAACTCGATCTCCCTGTCGGGCGGCATACTAGTCAGCTCAGGTGGAAACACATCCGGAAACTCGCGGACGATAGGAATATCCCCGAGTCCCGGTGCCGCCGTAGGCCCCTCAACAACACTAGCCAAAAAGGCTACACATCCTCGATGAATCATCCGCCTCGCTCGGGAAGTCGAAACCATAGAGGCAAAGAAAGCGCTCTGACATCCCCGGTACACCAACACCTCCTGGCCTGGCTCTCTAAAAGTGACAGTCCTCTCGGCACAATCAATAGTCGCAAAATACCGAGCCAGCCAGTCCATCCCGAGAACCACATCAAAGTCCCTCAGCTGTCTCAAGACCAACAGGTCTGCTGGCATAATCCAGGACTCGATCTGCATCGGGCAGGACCAACAACACTCCTCCACGTGCAAAGTGTGATCGGGAATCTGAACCTCTCGTGCACGTGGCAAAAGTCCTACCTCTAACCCATGTAATGATGCAAAAGATCTACTAATGAAAGAATGCGATGCTCCAGTATCAAATAAGGTACGAGTCCTAATGCCAGAGAGTAAGGTGATACCTGCCACCACATGGTCCGCTGCTGAAGAATCCTCTACCTGTGCAGCATACACTCGCCCACTCTGAGCTGGAGGGCGATAATCTGTGGGATGGGAAGAAGAGGGCCTGCTCGCTGGAGCATATGGCCGCTGAGCCGTCGACCGCTGCTGCGATGATGATGGGGCAGATGCTGAAGAAGGGGCGGCAGGGGTCGAAAAGGGGCACGAAGCTCGAATGTGCCCGGGCTGTCCACATCCGTAGCAACGACCCCACCGCTGGTCGCAGGTGCCCGGAAGATGCTGACCCCCACAGAAAATACAACCGCCGGGGGCCCGTGGCTGTCGTGACTGCTGCTGCTGCTGATGGGACTGTCGCTGTCGCTGAGACTGCCGCTGCGATCCACACTGCGAGGACTGCGATCTCCGCTGCTGCTGCTGCTACTGGGGCCTCTAGGATCCTCCAGGCCCTCGCCGCTCAGACCGTCCCTGGCCAGAAGACTGTGGCTGAGGCGGTCGTGGCGGCCTCCACGAACTCGTCTGTCCCCCAGCCTCCGGTGCTGGTCGCTTCGCCCCCGGGATCACTTCGGGAGCTGGAGATACTTCATCCATCACTACCTCCCCGCACTCTACATAGAGCGCCTGCTCCATCGAGGCCTCCAAGGTCTGCAACCTGCGTGAGCGAACTAGCTGAAAGATCTCCCGGCGCAACCCTCGCTCGAACATGTAAATCCTGTGCGCCTCGTCTCGAGCTACGTGTGGTACACATGCCAGCAACTGATTGAAATCCACAATATACTCCTGCACTGGACGATCGCCCTGTAGAAGGTTCTTCAACCGCTCCTCCAGCCTCTGCCGGACGCTCTCTGGGAAAAAGGCCCCAAGAAGAAGACTGCGGAACTCCGCCCAGGACAAGAGATGAGCCCCAGGCGGACCAGCCGGTCGCACACGCCGCCACCAAGCCTCGGCGTTGCGCTCCAAAAAGTTCGTCGCCAATAACACCTGGTACCGCTCCGCAATGAACAGCGTCTCAAAGCGTCGCTCCATCGCCGTGATCCATGACTCTGCCTCCCACGGCTCGGCGCTCTGCCCCGAGAAACGGGGCGGGTCAAACTGGCGGAACCTCATCATTAAGTCTACCATCTCCCGCTGCTCAGCCGGGGTCAGTGGTCCCGTCAATCCAGAGGGCTGTCCTCCAGTGCCCTGAGCGATAGGGGAAACCGGGGTAACTGGTACAGCTGGGGGAGCCACAGCAGGGGAAGATGGCACAGGAGAACTCTCCGGGGGTGCTACAACTGGCTGCACCCTCTGCTCTAACAACCGTGTCAGTCGACTCATGGCCTCCTCCTGACGCCTAACAACCTCTGCCATCTGGGCCATCTGTGCCTGTAGCTCCTGCACCTCACTCTGCTGACCCTGCCCGGACTCCTGCTGCTCGGGCTCCGAGGAAGAAGGCTGCGAACGGGTCAACATCCTGTGTCGCGGAGGCATCCTGTCACAAGAAAACCACCATCAGAATCATAACCCCACACGACCCAATCTAGCGAAAGTCAAAGACATCTCCCTATTTCTGCGGCTTTATGTTGTCTGCAGCCAACATAACTGTCCACCAGAAATTGGGTATGTCGATCCCTCTTCACTCATTAGAAGAGTCAAATAATTAAATCAACGACTTTCGCAAAATGTCACGTCTCTCACGCCCTATCATCCTAGGGTCTGCCAAAAGCCTAGGGTTTCCTAAGTCCCAACTGACCTATCCCTAAGCTCTGATACCAACTTAATCTGTCACGCCCCGGGTGTAAACCAGAACCCGGGCTCGCCAACAGATCCGCCGTGCACACAGAATTTTCCATGTACACGAAGCGCTGGTAACCTGCTCAGATATATAATATACAATAAAAGAGCACAAACAGAGCTGAACTGAAAGAACTACAAGTAATCTCAGACTGAAATAAAGTAAAAGCTGAAATAAAAGTACAATAAACTCCCAGCTCACCATAATATACAACCAGCTGGCCAAAGCCAGACCCAAAAGTAAACTACTATAGTCTGAGATACAAAAAGGGAGTACAGTAAAAGTCTAGCTAATCTCTCGCTCGGGGTAGACGATCTAGCTAGTCGGCGATCCTCTTACCTCGATCTGCCGCTGAAGGCCCAGCAGCTCCCACAGTCGACTCTGCAAAACAAAGGGGGAAAAGGACAGAAACAACAATGGGGGTGAGAACTACTAGATAAACCAGTAGCCTCCCCTAGTGGGTAAAAACCTCAAATGCTGACGCACCCACTAGGAATAAAGAGGCAAAAGGAGGAAACAGTAGTAAGCTATAAAGGCTGCTGAAAAAGGAATGCTACTACAATGCCTCTAATATGCAGTGCCAAAAGATAACTGTATGCATGCAACAATGAAGCTAACAGCCCAAAGAAACTCAATCTAGACACCAGTAAAAACTGGCACTGCCTGCTCTGTCATCAATCTCATGAACTCAGTATCTCCACTGTCTGAATGACCGGAACCCAACACGGTCTAAAGCCTACTCCGGAGTGGCACTCGAGGGGAGCGACCCACACGAGTAAAGTATCTCTGTATCAACATCTCTGTAACCAATGTCTCACAATAGCAGGACTGGATCATGACCATGATCAAAGTGGGAATACTCCATCCACTAATGCAACCCCGATCCCCAATCTGATGTGATAATAACATCCGGTCAACCGCCCAAAATCCGCGGTCACCGCTATGCCCCACAATCCCCTAAGATAAGTCCAAACTGTCCCAGACAATACTATCTCAAAATCCCGATCAGACTCGAGCATCATGCATCGATAGAGAAGAATAACAATAAAACATGTTTTCTCCTAAGTCAAATCCCATAATATAGTGCTGCAGTAAAATAGTGGCCTAACTAGTTGTCCAAATAAGCATGCAAGTGTTCTTTTTAAAAGCATTTGAAAAGAGACTAAAGTTTCACGTGAAGAATTATTTTTACAAAAATATTGTTGGTTACTTATTTGCATGCGGTTTACGATATAGCAATTGTCCAACTTTATTGTCCCAGATTCATCACATAGAAGCTACCAAATTAATTTAGGGGGCCAATGTAATAGGTTCAAATATCACAAGTTAACTATCACATTTAATATTGGGAAACTCTACTACTCCTAGTGAGCGAGTCAACAAAGAGGGAAACGCAACCACCCACCTCGAAAAGCGTGCACAACACTCCAAGAAAATACCCGCTGTCCTCTAAGCACACCGTCAGCTGAAACAGTATCCTACAACATCACACAATTGCACACGGTGTAAAAACAACAATTCCCAAAACAGCTTTTGCTGTTTTTAAAAATCAGCACGCAAAACGAGGAATTTCACCTCTGTCCCGAGCTCCTAAAATCCCAGAAAAATCACGGTTGCGTTCCTCGCGAAAAGTAGCCCAAAATCGACTCTTGAATCGCCTCGATCTGATATTCCTACGCTGAGAAACAATTCGTCGAAGTCGCCGCTGTCCAAAAGCCCAAACAGCAAAATAGGGGGTCAAATCACCTCGGGAACCGTGCCAAACTTGCGGAATCCAGAAAAATCATCAACACGAAAAACGAAGCCCTACCTCTCAGGAACACACCGGCGAAGAAATCGTCGAAAAAGGACTCCTGTACTGCGCAGGGGACTCCCCGGACTGAAATGCGACGATAACGGGCCGAAATGGGGGAAAACCGAGGCACACTGTAAAATCCGGATCGCCGCTGTCGAACTTCCAGAAAATCTGGGAACGCACCACGAGGTAGAAAAAACAGTGAGGAACAACTTTGCTACAGTGCACTCCCTCTCCTTCTCTCTCTAACTCTCTGAAAAAAATAGAAAAAAGGAGGGGAGGGGGCCTATTTATAGGCCCACTAAAAACATTTCAAAAATGACCATTATGTCCCAGATTCGGGCGCCCGGTTCTTTCGGGCCCGATTTCGGGCCCGCACAGTAACTCGGCCCAACTTCGGCCCATCCCGCACGGGATCCCGATCGGACCGAATTTTGGTCCGACCCGCTTGGGCGTCCGACACGTGTCCCCCGCACAGGGGACAGCGCGCCCGGCGAACCGGGCGCGGCCACGTGCCCCCTGCGGGGGCGGCGGGGTGGGTGGCGCCCGCCTATGGCGTGGCGCCACGTGTCCCCCCCTTTTCCCGCCCGACACGCCCGCCGGCGGCCGCTGCGCGCCGCCTGCACGCCTGCAGCGCGTGCGCGTACGGCCGCAGGCGCGCGCCTGCGGGTGCGCCGCGCGCACGTACGCCCGCCAACCCGGGGCCGCCACGTGGCGCGCCCCGGTGCACCGTGCGCCGCGCCGCTGCCCCAGCCTGCCCGACCTGCCCGCGCTTGTTCCATGCGCCGCGCGTGCTGCGCCGGTCCAACGGAAGCCCGCCACGTGGCCCGCCGGTCCACCGTGCACCGGCGGCCCGTCCCGTGGACCGAGAGTGGCGCGCCGGCCCAATAAGAAGCTGCCACGTGTCCCGGGGTGGTCCACGGCTCCCCCCATGCACCATTTTGCGCAGAAAACTTCGGGGGGTCCGTTTTTGGGCATCCGGACTCCGAAAAATACAAATAAATAGCCGTTTTCAAGCGTTTTTCCGCGCTGAATCCAAATACGGCCTCCGATCAGCCTGATTCCACTCCTAAAATTCGGCAAAGGCAGCCGAAGGTCAGGCTTATTCCCAAATCCTCTCTGAGTCCAACAACACATCACTTTGACATGTTGGGGCCCCACACACCACTGACAGGTGTTCCACACCCCGAAACAGGGGAAAAACCACAGGGGAACCTGGGACACTACATCCTCCCCCACTAAAAAAGTTTCGTCCTCGAAACGAAAATCATACCTCAATCCTGAGCCTCGAACAGGTAGGGGTAGGCGTCCATCATTTCTGACTCGAGCTCCTATGTCGCCTCACGCTCATCATGATGGCTCCAGAGGATCTTCACATAGGGGATGGTCCGATTGCGCAATTCTTTCACCTCCCGATCAAGAATCCGCAGTGGGCGCTCCTCATATCTCAAATCCTCGCTGATCTCGAGGGGCGCAAAGTCGATGACGTGCGACGGGTCGAAGACGTAGGCCTATTAGAATGCTCTTGATCATGTGCTATTAAACTGTGAATGGATCTAGCATGCTTGTATGAGATTATGGTTTCTTTGTTAATATTTGCATTGTTAGCAAACCACAGGTTAGTAAGTTGTGTTTCCATGCCTTAGATATGCAGTTTAATTACTTGGAAATAATATTGAAACCATATCATGTCGTATGTCTAAGGGAAGGTTTAGGCATGTGGTTAGAATTCATGTTGTTAAAAGTGTACTTGTTAGTAGATTATGCATCTAATTGTATCTTGTATCATATATCATGCCACATGTACATCGGAGGTTCCAAACACTTAATGTTGCATATGTTAGAGTAATTGCAATGGTTTTATCAAGTAAAAGACTTTGCATGCTTGAATGGTCATCTAGCTTGGCCACCTTTTTCTGCTACACAAACATGCTGGAATTGATTTAGGAGAAACCATGCTTTTTATTCATTCTCCTGTTGTCTAGTCTTAGGGGATTGTGTAGTCAGATGTTCAGAGTTGGGACAGTCGGGGATTGATGGTTGGGTGTTGCGGCAACCGCGGACTGTGGGCGGCTGACCGGCTTACTAGTATTATTATTATTGCATGAGATTGGAGGTGAGGGATCGGGCTTCTTTAGTGGATGGTCTTACCCACTTGGTTAGAGTCTTGATCCAGTCCTGCTACATCAGATACTTATGGTTACATACTTTACTCGTGTGGGTCGCTCCCCTCGAGTGCCACTCCGGAGTAGGCTTAGGGCCGAGCCGTGTGCCGGTCGATTGGATACTTTGGGATCGTGCTGTGTGCCGATCAGATACTGGGTTCTTGAGTTGACAGCAGAGCAGGCAGTACCAGTGTTACTGGTGTTTCGATTGGGTTGGTCAGGTAGCCTTTGACATACTGGTGCATATCATTAGCTATTCTTTTAGCTAGGCATCTTAGAGGCATTTTAGTGGTAGCTCTCCATCAGTAGTGTTACTTGTAGTTTACCACCTTCATTTTCATTTTCGCCTCTGATAGTCCTAGTGGGCATGTCTGAGTTTGAGGTCTACCTACTAGGGGAGGCTACTGTTTTTATGGTAGTTCTCACCCCCCACTGTTTTCTCTTTTCTTTTCCCTTTTGTTTTGCAGAGTCCTCTGCGGGAGTTGCGGGACCCTCTACCCAGGATCGAGGTAAGAGGATAGTTGATTAGATAGTTACTTCTCCGATTTCGAGCTTTGTAGTTTTGATGTATACCCTGTACACTTAGACAGTTGTATCTTCTTTTATTTTGGGTCTGGCTTCTGCCAGCTGGTTGTATTTATTTCGTGAGCTGGGAGAGACACATGTACTTATTTGAGAGTTTTATTGTACTTTTATTTTCCAGCTTTTGTCTGAGATGTATTAGTTTTAGTTCAGCTCTGTTGTATGCTCCTTTATTATATTTCTTATATCTGAGCAGGTTACCAGCGCTTCGTGTACACGGGAAATACCGTGTGCACGGCGGATCTGTGATTGAGCCCGGGTTCTGGTTTACACTCGGGGCGTGACAAGTAAGGGGAGAGGTCACCCAGTTTTGGCAAAATCCCCCACCTTGTGGTGTACCCAATTGCTTGTAGACACTTGCAATTGGTCTCCGTGTGATTTTTCTTATTTCCTCGAGCTTGCACGCAGAACGATGCAAGTCCACCAAATCTGCACGCAAAACGATGCATGTTCCTCTAACCCTGCATGAAAAATGGTGCACAATATCAGAGACTGCATGCAAAACGGTGCACGTCAACTCAACATGCACGCAAAACGGTGCACATACCTCGGGTTTGCACGCAAAACGGTGCACATATTTCGGATTTGCATGCAAAACGGTAAACGCCTTTCTTCAAGATTGCACGCAAAACGGTGCACATTTTTCTAACTCTGCACGTAAAATGGTGCACAATATTAGAGACTGCATGCAAAACGGTGCACGTCAACTCAACATGCACGCAAAACGATGCACATACCTCGGGTTTGCACGCAAAACGGTGCATGCCTTTCTTCAAGGTTGCATGCAAAACGGTGCACGTTCTTCTAACTCTGCACGCAAAATGGTGCACAATATTAGAGACTGCATGTAAAACGGTGCACGTCAATTTAAACTGCACGCAAAACGGTGCATGTATCTCAAATTTGCATGCAAAACGGTGCACGCTTCTCTTTAAAGTTGCACGCAAAACGATGCGTGTTCTTCAAGTCCACACGCAAAATGATGGATGTTCGTCGAGTCCGCATGCAAAACGATGCATGCCAAAACTGTAGGGCCCCTGAACTCCTTACAGCTTTTTTCCATATTTTTTCTCTGTGCAAACACCTGTTGATGGTGTATTCGGCCCATAGCGCATTAAATGGATGCCACAGATGGACCCTGTGAAGCTTTGGCTGTTGTGTTTGGCCGTCGGCTGTTTTTGCCGAATGTTGAGAGGTTCTAGGCCAAAGCGGAGGTTGGGAATTGGTTTTCCGTCGTTTTGGAGCTTGTCAACCTTTCCGGGAGCCCATTCGGGGTGTTAGAGTGGTTTGCGCGCTTATTGGAATCAAGTTTGTGACCCGGCGTGAAAAATGGATTAAATTTACCTTTCCGGGAGCCTTCGGCAAATTTTAGGAGTGGATTTTGGCGAAACGGACGTCGTTTTTGGAATCAGCGCGCGAAAACGGTCAAGATGGGCTATTTACTTGTTGTTTTTGAGCTTGCGGTTACTGTTCACGCCGGAACAGTGTCTCCGGCGATCGCCGGCGGCGGCCGGCGGCGGCGGGCAGCGCCGGCGGGCGGCGGCGCAGCCTCGGGCACGCGGCAGGCGGCGGCAGGCGGCGCGGGCAGGCGCCCGGGCGCGCGGGCAGGCGCGCGGTCCACGGCGCCGGCGTGCGCCAGTGCGGGATGCCACGTGGCAGTGTTTGGTTGGGTGGTCCACGGCGCGCGGTCCACGGACCGTGGTCGTGGGTGCACGGTAGACCGGCGGACACGTGGCGGCTGTTGATTGGTGCGGCGTTGTGCGCGCGGTCCACGCAATGGGTGGAGCAGGTGGCCGTACGCACGCGGGGGGCAGGCGCGACGTGCGCGGTGCACGGCGCGGCGTGCGCGGTGCACGGTGGTTGGGGCCACGTGGCGCGCCGCCATTGGCGGGCGCACGTGCACCGGGCGCAGCGAACGTGTGAGGGGACTCGGAGGGAATTTCTCCAAAAGATTTTTTTAGCCTATAAATTCCCAACCCGAGCCCTCTTAATTGTCTTTTTTCTCTCAATCCTCTCACCCTTTGCCCAAACTCTCTTAAGACAAATTCTTCCTCTCTGAGTCCTCTATCATCCTGCAGAGTTTCGGAATTTCTGAGTGCACGCATCCCGAGGTTTTGGATTTTACGGTGCGGCGCGATGTTGTGGTTCCTGTGTTCTTCTTCGGCGCAGCAGCGGTGTTTTAGCTCTCCTGGGCTACCTCGAGACCCTTCTTCTGTGATTCTTGCGCCGACAGACTCCTAAGAGGTAGGGCTTCATCTTTTATTTTGATCACTCTTTCTCATTTTGAATTCTTGGCACGGATCCCGAGGTAACAATGGTCCCCCTTTTTCTGTGAGGGATTTTGGGACAGCAGCTGAGTATTTTGGCCATATCTTCGCGCACGAGCGTCAGACGGAAACGAGCTTATACAACTTTTTCATCTACGGATCGCAAGGAACGCGCTCGTATTTTTCTTGGAATTTCTTGAGTTTTATTTCGAGGTAAATATCACTGTTTTCTCAGTGTACAGTGTGCTGTCTTTTTCCGCAGTTTGTTGTTTGGATTACCACCTTGCCGAATTTATAACTTGACTTACCGAACTCAGATTTGGGCGTGCAAGCTACCGTTGCGAAGCTATCGACGCGAGGATCGCTGTGGTATTTTTCTGGGAATTTTCTGGGCACTTTCTGTAGGTGAAAATTTAGCAGTTTTGGGACAGATATTGTATGTGATGATAAGAGCTTTATTTGGGAGCCTAAGTGTATTTAGTGGACTTTGTGTTGTGCCAGGAGTGTTTCGGGTGTACTGTACTTGTTGGAGCTCAGGATTGGAGTTTTTGGTATTTTCAGCTGTACGGACCCGGACAGTTAGCGCTTCAGGTGGGTGGTTGTTGTACTCCTCTCCTTTGGTATGCCCACTAGGAATGTCAGAGTTCCCCTGATTTGATGATGTTAAAACTGCTGTTGGTAGACTTGCATGCTCTAGGAATTAATTATTGGTTATTGGACCCATGATAAACTGTGTTAGCATGAATACTTTACTTAATCACTTAATTATTCTGGACTGCATGCTTAGGGGCAAAATAGTAATTGAGGACTGCAAAAAATGATGATTTTTCATATGAGACTGTCACCCTAGCTTATGTCACTCTAAACTGTTTATTCGTGGAAAATGGATGAATCATTGGGACAATGCATGATTAAACGGGTCACTCTTTTATGTCATCTTTTACTGCTATACTATCTTTGGGACTTGACTTAGGAGAAACCATGCATTTATTCTTTTCTTCTCCTATTAGTGATAGACTTGAGGCATAGTTGCTCGGGTTCGAGCGGGGGTTGGACAGTGTAGCCAGGTATTGGGGATTTGGGACAGGTTGGGCTTTTGACAGGGTGTTGCGGCGACCACGGATCTTGGGTGGTTGACCGGGTTGTACTATTGCATCAGATTGGGTGTTTTGGGGATCGGGCTTTCTTTAGTGGACGGAGTTTCCCACTTTGATCATAGTCATGATCCAGTCCTGCTATTATGAGACAGTGGTTACAGAGATGCTTGATACAGTGATACTTTACTCGTGTGGGTCGCTCCCCTCGAGTGCCACTCCGGAGTAGGCTTTTCACGGTGCCGAGCGCCGGGCACCATGCTGGGTTCTTGAGTTCGACAGCAGAGCAGGCAGTGCCAGTGTTCACTGGCGGTCAGATTGGGTCGATTGGACAGGCTTCTTGATACTGATGCATCACTTTCTCCATCCTTGTTGGTTGGTCATGTAGAGGCATATTAGGGATAGCATTTTATCAGTTGTCACTTTTATCTGCACCCCCCTTCTTTTCCTTTTCCTTTTGCCTCTGATCACCTGGTGGGCATATCTGAGCTGAGGCTTTACCCACTAGGGGAGGCTACTGTTTATAGTAGTACTTACCCCCATTGTCTTTTCTTGTTTCTTTCTTCCCCTTTGTTTTGCAGAGTCCTCTGTGGGAGTTGCTGGGCCATCAGCAACTGATCGAGGTAAGCGGATTGCGGACTAGATAGAGAGCCACCCGAGGGTTGTAGCTGGAGATTTTGGGTACCTGGTCTTCTCAGACAGCTTTTGTTTCTTTTTCTTTTTGGGTCTGGCTTCTGCCAGCTGTTTGTACTTTTAGTGGTGAGCTGGGAGAGACATCTGTGTATTATTTCACTGTTGTACTCTTTTACTTCCAGCTTCTGTCTGAGATACAGTAGTTTTAGTTTAGCTATGATTATTATGCTGTTTTATTATTATTTCTTATGTCTGAGCAGGTTACCGACGCTTCGTGTATGTGGGAAATACCGCATGCACGGCGGATCTGTAGACGGGCCCGGGTTCTGGTACACCCGGGGCGTGACAAAAACGCCCGGCGATACTTCGCGCAGCAAAACGGCACAGTAAAAACACGGTCCTTAACGTGCACAAAGGCATGGGGTCAAATCCAAAACCCAAAAAGGAAATCTCAAAACTTTGCCAAAAATACCGCAAAATCACACACGGGGGCCTACCTCGACAACGTCGCGCCGTCCAACGCGTGCACACGCGTCCATTCGGCTCCTTGGAACACCTTGCGCGTGCTCCACGGGGTCATCGACACGCTCGCGGCACCCCAAAACTGTTGGAATAAAAAATTAAAATTCCTAAAACCCTTAATAATAATTTTATATTATTATTGATTCTTATTTATTAATTAATTTATTGTTATTTATTTAATTTTATTATTAGGTGTAATTAAAGCATAGTGGAACGTTGGGTGGAAACGTTTTAGCTTTAATTGGGTTAATTCACTGTGTAATTAAAGCATAGTGGAACGTTGGAAACGTTTTAGCTTTAATTGGGTTAATTCACTATGACGTTGGGATTGGATCCCAATGGCACCATCGGCACTGTTCTGCACCTATATATATACATATAGGTGTGGGCTATGGTGTCATAGTGAGAAAAAAGAAAAGACAAAACGAGAAAAGAATAGGGAAAGAAAGAAAGAAAGAAAAAAAAAGTTGTTTCAAGTTTTTTTTTATATTATTAATTTTGTTTATCGGGTGTTGAAAGAAACTTCGTCAACCTCTTCCGCGGTCGTGCTCGTAGGAAGGGGAGTTCCGGTCGTACCTTGGGGTGGTATCTCCGATTAATCCGCACGAAGGACGGAAATACGCCTTAGGGCAGTGCCTCGCACGCTTCCGGATCAATTATTTTTTCGTCTACAATTTTTGGATAGCGATTAAAGGTAAGTTCTGTTATTTAAATTTAATCATAAAAATAGTTAGATAATTTAATCACAATCAAAGTTAGTGCGATTATTTTCCTAACAGTCTAAGGCGTACATCCGATTTGTTTGTGATTAAATCTAACTAGTGCTTATCCGAAAAAATATTGCATATTACATATAATTTTGTTGTCAACTAATTAGTATGTTTAATATTCAAATTTAAACATATTGAAATTAGCATTTTAAAATTTTAATTGCATATAGATTATTGTGATTAATTTGTTCTCTTTAAAATTGTTATATACAAATATTTTACTGTTTTCATTTTTTAGCTACAGTAAAATAAATAAATTAAAAAAAAATTATTTACTGAAAAAAAAATTATTGTTATTAGCTTGAAAAAAAAAAAAAAAAAAAAAAAAAGAAAAAAAAAGAGCATATTTATATATAATTACAATAATTTTTTTTTAATTATCTTAAGTGGTACTTGAACCTACAACCTTAGTCTTAAGATAAAGACACATAACCAGTAAGCACAAAGCCTACTTCATATAAATTAAAGTAGTTTAGTTTTTTATATTGTTCTACAGCTTACATATTTTATTTGATTGCATTTATTTCCTGTTTCTAGCTACAGAGAAGAAAAAAAAAAAACTGTTTTAATTATTATTATCTGATAGTAAAAGAATACTATTTAAATTATGGATGCGATCATACCAGCACTAAAGCACCGGATCTCATCAGAACTTCGGAGTTAAATTTGTTAGATGGCTAACTTCTTATAATATTGTTTATTTGAGTTTTATCAGATCTGAACAGAATCTTGCAGATTGCTTGACGAAAGACCTGAATAGGGCTAAGGTCCTAGCTAGAGTCATCGAGGGGGATGGGACTTTGCCCATAAAGGGCCTTCCTACAGTGGGAACCCAACCTTTGTGATAGGAGATCCCTTGAAGAAGGTTCAATGTGGTAAAAACAAGCTGTCAGGTTGGCCAAAGAGCACTTTCTACAGTTTATTCAAAGGAACTTTAGTTCCAATTCCATCCCTATGATGAGTTGTGCTCTGTGTAGTGGTTGAGGTTGAGCTTATAGCTCTTAATGGAATCCGAGGCAATAATTTTTGCGAGATGTGACTCTACACACATCCCTGGAGGAGACCACCTATATAAGAATATTCGTATAAGGCCGCGACTATGTGATGTGGGCTGTCCATAGAAATTCTTATGAAAAATCAAGGTACTGTGCATGGCCTTTAATGCACAGACTCGCGACGGAGAATTCTATACTGTGTGTGTGGCAGTTGAAGTCAGGGTCAAAGGAACGTAGTTCAAGACCTGGTTCACTCCGATTCCTTCTGATGAAAATTGCTTACACTAAGTGAGGTTAAGTCTCTTAAAGACACCTTACCTATTACATAGTATAAACACCCGATAATCTTATTTTATTTTATTTTGAGTTTAATCTTATTTCGAAATTTTAAATTTTTGTGGGGGATTGTTGGAATAAAAAATTAAAATTCCTAAAACCCTTAATAATAATTTTATATTATTATTGATTCTTATTTATTAATTAATTTATTGTTATTTATTTAATTTTATTATTAGGTGTAATTAAAGCATAGTGGAATGTTGGGTGGAAACGTTTTAGCTTTAATTGGGTTAATTCACTGTGTAATTAAAGCATAGTGGAACGTTGGAAACGTTTTAGCTTTAATTGGGTTAATTCACTATGACGTTGGGATTGGATCCCAATGGCACCATCGGCACTGTTCTGCACCTATATATATACATATAGGTGTGGGCTATGGTGTCATAGTGAGAAAAAGAAAAGACAAAACGAGAAAAGAATAGGGAAAGAAAGAAAGAAAGAAAAAAAAAGTTGTTTCAAGTTTTTTTTTATATTATTAATTTTGTTTATCGGGTGTTGAAAGAAACTTCGTCAACCTCTTTCGCGGTCGTGCTCGTAGGAAGGGGAGTTCCGGTCGTACCTTGGGGTGGTATCTCCGATTAATCCGCACGAAGGACGGAAATACGCCTTAGGGCAGTGCCTCGCACGCTTCCGGATCAATTATTTTTTCGTCTACAATTTTTGGATAGCGATTAAAGGTAAGTTCTGTTATTTAAATTTAATCATAAAAATAGTTAGATAATTTAATCACAATCAAAGTTAGTGCGATTATTTTCCTAACAAAAACCTCCCATGGAATCGCCTTTTTCCTTCCCTGGTACGCTCGGTTTGGAGCAAAAGGGGAAAAAGAGGAACAAATGAGGCAATTCGGGCCTTTATAGGCCAAAAACCCACATTCGGGCACCCGATTCAGGCGCCCGAAACAGATTCGGGCGGCTACAGTAAGTCCCGCACCGCGGTCCACGCGTCCACGCAGTGCCAGTGAGGCTCCACGTCATCCACGTTCGGCCAATCGGGGAGCGACACGTATCCCTGGACCCATGCACCGCAACCACGGACCAGCGGCTGCCACGTGGACCGCACTCGCGCCCGCGCGTCAACGCGGCAGTAGCGACGCGTCGCGTCATGCTGACCCGCGAACGAGAGGCCGACGCGTGGCCTGCTCGCTGACGACGCGCCAGGGGCCAGCGCGCCTTCCCCGCGCGCCTGACGCCCTCGGCCGCTGTGGCCAATGGGGCGCCGCCACGTGGCGCGCCACACCTGCCCCGCGCGCCTCAAGCCGCGCGCCCCGGTGCGTTGCCCGCGCGTGCCGTGCCTAGGGATTCACGCCCGCGCCTCGGGATCCGTGCCAACTGCCTCGGGATCCGTGCCAACTACTTCGGGATCCGTGCATCTTGGGATTCGGGCGCTGCTACAGTACTTTTCGGGCGCTGCTACAGTATTTTTCGAGCGCTCGCCCGAGCCCGAACCGGGCTGCTACAGTGAACCGGGTTTCCTACAGTGCAGCCCGGTTCGCTGCAGCCCAAATACTTGGCCCGCTACAGTACTTTCCGGGCGCCCGGAACCAACTTTCGGGCGCACGAAAGTTGGGCCCAAACCCGGTTTCGCCCGTTTTCGTCCGTTTTCGCCCGTTTCTCGCCCGATTTCGTTCAAATTTGACAGGCAGCCACAGTTTAACTTGATTTACCTCAAGGTACTTTAAATTTTCAGTTTGGACAATTTCTGGGTCGCCAAAAGTCTTACTGTATTCGGAATTGCTGGCGGACCCCAACTTTCATGCTATTGTAAGTCCTAATACAACTTTGCGCTCCTAAAAATATTTATCCTATTCTTATGGTGCTTGCTTTGGATGTTTAAACTTGTTAGATAACTATTTTGTCTCTTTCAAATCCTATTCAAAACTTTAATTTAAAATTCTTAATGGACACAATATTTATATTTCAGACCAATGTGATGATAGGAGCAACATGGGTGCTTGTGTGCAAGGAAGTTTATTTTTATAGAAGCTCTCAAAAAATCATTTATTTTCATAAAACAGTAAGTTTTTGATATTTGTATTAATTTATGATCTAAGATATCATACTATTAATAATATCAAGTCATTAGTGTTATTAAATTTTTAATCTTTGAATGAAAAAATGTGTGGTTAGGAAGATAATGGGTCCCTAGAGTTTAGTTGGTCATTGAGAAAATAGTATGATTTAAATAATAAAAATGATTTAAGAGGTAGATAAAACGGTATAAAATTTGGTAGCATTAAGTGCTTGGTGCTATAGCATAATACCCAGACTCTTAATTTATTATCAATGAACTATTTGTTAGTATAATAAATTGTCATCAAGCAGTATATTTAATAAATATATAATATTTTTATTTATTTTTAAATTGTTGAATTTATACATTAAATTATTTTTTAATTATTTTATTATCCATTTAATATAAAAATATTTTTATCCAAATATATTTGTTTAAAAATTTATAAAAATAAATAATTTCTCCTCTCAACCTACTCCTCAACTATAAGCAATTGCCTACACTAATAAATATTAGACACCACCCCTAATTTTTAATAAATAATATTGTAAAATTAAAACTTAATTTAATAGTTACCATCTATACTATATAGAAAATTTATTTATAAAAAGTTATCCAAATTTAAATTTTTATATTGAAGATTTTAAAAATAAAACACATAAGAGTCACTTATACACCAAGTGCATGAAATATTCTCATCCCCTTAATAATACCACTCGACTGCAATATTTTTGAATTGAGATCTACTGAAATTCTAATATATTTTTTAATTTTAGCTTATAATACTTAGTTATATTAAAATGACGAAAGATAATTAAAATTATTAAATTTGATAAAATTACTATTAAATTTGATAAAATTTAAAAAGTTTTTGTGTAAGAACTTGAAATTTTGTAATTAAATAAAAAGTAAAAGAATAAAAGTCTAGTCGATTTTGAATCATGAATGGCAAGAGTAGCCTCAGTGCCCCTTTCTGCAGTGTAAATTGCACAGTTAATGGGCCAGAAATGTCGCTTTTCAATCCGAGCCAAATCTCAAAAATCCGAGATCACCAGCACGACCGTCTCGTCGAATCGAGTGAAAACCATATTAAGCAAGTTCAGATCCGACGGTTGGATCTTCCAGAAATCGACGAAGAAACGGACGGGACCCGCGACTTAAGTGCACAGTGCCTTGATACTGTACATGAACAGTAAACTCGAATTTTGGATCCCCTTAGCACCAACGTTGAGCCATTTCACCATTCAGAAGCCGAACATAGCACTTTAAATAGCGGATTTGAACGGTTTCGTCGTTCTGGACGCAATGGCGCTGACGGAATTTTCGTTTGACGACTCTAGGGGCTCCGACCAACGGTTCAGGTGAGTTGCTTACATCTCGTTTAAGGTTTCCACCAAGTTCGTTTAAAGAAATAACCTCTATAATGTAAAGTTGGTCCATCTTTGATGTTGACACCATTGAAGCTACCCGAGCTCGTTCTCCGGCCGTCGCCGCCGCTTCCGGTTGCCGACCAACCACCCAGGTATTCTCTAAACATTCAAAATATTGTTCTTTTCCATCTTAGAAGCCCCAGAATATCTTCCTTGCTGAGAACAAACTCAGAAATTAACATTTAGTTAAGTTTATATTATGCCCACGTTATGTTCGATAAAATGCCACAATGAGATTTTAGTTGGAATTAGACTTGGACCTAAATATGAAAGTTGTTTAGAAACATCCCTGAGCTCAGTGCTCACTTCAGATCAAACTAGATCTGTGTGGATGTGTGTGTAGTTCTTTGTCTAAGTGTTAGAGAGCAAGAACTTGGATCTGGTTGATCCAGCCATTTTGGACTGAAAATAGGGTGAGCCCTGGGGTATTAGCACTGTCCAGAGACACTTTCATATACAAAGTTTCTCAGTTTGGTGATCGGATTAAAATATGTAGAGAAATCAACCTTTTAAAGTAATGTTGGAACAAAACTAAGTTCCGGGCTGTTAGCGAAGCCGCGACAATATATTCCTAGCTAATTTGGGGTCACTGGACGCGATGCTCGCGTTAGATTTCGGTTTTGAAGAGCCGGAGAAACAAAAATGCAAATTGGCTATGTTAGAGAGAAATTTTATGGGCCAAAGTTTTCCTTGGGTCTCGTGCTGCTCCCAAATGGTGAGCACGTGCTTCGTCTCGCCGTTTTGGACGCGCTGAAACTTACGGCGTCAATTTTGGATCCCTGGATCGCTAGATCGAGTCAAAACAAGCAATGATGTTAGTATAACTATACAAATTTAAATGTATTATGGACCAAAATGAGGTTTGGACACGATGATGACCCTTAGACAGTAATCATACATTTACTGGACATTTTATTAGAGGCCGTAGACCCCCGTTGATCGGGAAATTGATAATGTCCGGTAAATGGACGATATTGCTCCGTAATAGTGTCAGGTTACTACAGTGTCGTCGGGATGGGTGGTGTGAGTCTATTACTGATCAAATCTTCTGATACAGGGCCCAGTTGTTCAGCACCAGCCTCCCAGTAGCGGTACGGGAGTTCGTGGATCTGCCTTCATCCAGGTGGGTTATCTTCGAACCGGGCCTCAGCTTTTTGGCCCTCTGGTTGCTTTAGTCCAGTCGGACACCTGTTCTTGACTTGCCCTGCTGATTTTACCTATATGACTTAGCCTGACATATATTGATCTCTTTTGACATAGCATGATCCCTCTGATTGACATTGACCTGATTAGACCTGTGATTGAGATTTCTTGTCACGATCAGCCGATTATCATATACATACTCCCTGATTATTCCTGACTGATCCTGATTGATTGATATATAGATATGCATGACTGATTGATCCTGATTGATAGATACTATTCGTTATGCATGATTGATTGATTCCGATAGACAGATGATTCCCTGTTGGGATTTCGGCGTGTGCCGACTACTCGGTCGCTAGACCGTCAGATTGATCATTATGACTTGCCATGCACTGCTGTACTTCACGAACCTGGCCGGGGTCGCACCCCGTGGAGCTGGTTCTTTGCCGGTAAAGTGGTCTGGTGATAGACCCGTGAGCCCTTCGACAGGGGTATGTCAGCGGATCGGGTGCGGATCGGTGGCTTTTGCCTGAGGTCCCCGGGACCAATAGTGGCGTATGATTGGATATTTGGTTTCTACATTTGATGCATTATTCTTACTTGTATGATTGTTCAGTTATTTCCAGCATGATTCTCGTAGACACCTTTTATTTCCTACTTGTATGATTTACCGCATTATGACTGATGATCACTAGCATATCCTGATTTACAGTATCTCTTATCTGCTTTTCCTGCTTTCCTATAGATCTTTTACTATCCGCAGATTTTAGTACCCAGTAGGTACGATTAGCTGATCCTCGACTCGTCGTGCCCACTGGGATACATGTACAGTGTATCTCACACCCCCTGGGTGACCATTTTTCCAGGTCGGTCGGGTGGGGAGACAGTGGGACGATCCAGTGAGCAAATTACGATAGAGCTGTCCCCCTGATGACATAGATCGATGATTGAGATCCCTGATTATCTGTAGTTGACTTTCATTTATGTTATTTCAGTTTCCAGTTATTTAGATACTTCAGATTGATGATAGTATGATATTTTAAGTTATTCCTGCTGACTAGATTAGTAGTTGTACTGAGATATCTGATGCTGATTACTAGCCTAGCCGTGCATATATAGGGGAGTCTCTGTTCGCGGAATAGAGAGTTTCCTATATGTGTGGCGGTCTGTCACGCCTGTTTTGCAACTCTGATTTAAAAAAAAAAAAAAAAAAAAAAAAAAATTTCAGACCTGATTTCTAAACTCGGGGCGTGACATTTTGACTAAAATTAGTTAAGTCCAAAAACTGAAAGTTTGGGAGTTTTTTATATATTTTTACTTGAGAAAATTTTAAGTAATGCTGACCGTACATTTATTTTTTAGTGTAAGATGTACATCTTATCCATTTTATGATAAGAACTTATTCATTAGTCATTTCGAAGTTATTAGTGAAATTCACTACATTCTAGAATTGATACGATTTATATCATATACCTATTTTTTGGTGTATCAAAAACATTTTTCAAAAGTTTTGATAGAAACTGTGAAAATTCCTTCAATTATTATAATTCTTTGAAATAGATCCCTCAAATTTATATTTTTAACTGATATTATATATATATATATATATATTATATATATATATAATATATATATATATATATATATATATATATATATATTATGATTAATTTTAGTTAATTAAATCTAAATATTTATTAAATTTTATAAAAGAGTCGGCCAAGGTCAATAATTTTAATTATTTTTTACTAAATAAAATTAAATAACCAATAACTAACCGTTAATATATATCTATTAAATTTATTAAAATTTTAATTTATATAAATTTTTTAAAATTATTTTAGTAGTTTCTTTTCCAAAATATTTTTTTAACATATGCCTTTATAAAATAATTTGAGCACCAATAAATTCTTACAAAAAATGACATGGCACGTATATTAATTTAAATTATTTTTTTAAAAAATAATTTAATTAATAATCAGATTTATAAAATAATATAAAAATATAAAAATATTAATTAAAAATTTGTTTTAAAATATTTTATATCGACAATATCTTGTCCGGAGCTTCACTAGTGAAAAATTAAAGCTTGAACTGTTGTATATATATTTTCTAACTATTGAGTAATATTTTTTTAAAACAAAAAGATAGCATTTTTTTTTTTTTTTTTTTTTTTGATGAACTTAGCTAGAAATGTTTAATTCGAAATTTTGAATACCAATTATTAAGACTTTTACCATTTGTGTTAAAGATGATAGATTATTGAATAATGTTACTATACACTGTGTCTAGCTAGCTATTATCTTTTTAGGAGGGTAAAATTTTTTATTCCCCTAGGTTGTTTGAGATGATAGAAATTTCAAATCGATAATTAAAATCGTTAAATTTAATCTAAAATATTTAGCGCGTATAGAAACTAAATTTTATCAATTTTAAAAATTATTTACTTAGTGATCAAAGGATCACCAAATTTATAGTTTTTTTTACGATCTTTATGAGCTGATTGCCTGTTTAACAATATAAAGTAATTTAAACCGCATTAATTTTTATTAGAATTTTTGTATATTATTTAAATAATATTTAATAATAATTTTGATTATGAATTTAAAAAATTTAATATATATTTTCACAAAATTATTTATTTTTTATTATTTCGATAATAATTTTTAAAATTTATAAAATTTAATTTTTAAATATTTTAAATATTTTACATCAACTTTAACTATTTGAATTATTGATTCGGAATTTCAATAATGTAAAATAACTTAGAACGACGAAGCCTCCGTTCAGACTCGTGAAAGAATAGTAGCCTAGTTTCTGTACAATATTACTATTACACCTTATCTAGAATAATAAACATCTTATCTTACTTTTTATTTAATTTCTTTAATTTCTCCGTAAGCAAACGTTACGTCTCGTCCCCTTCTTCCTCACTCCCACATCCGCCACCTCCTCCTGCTCCTCCTATAAATGCTCCTCTCCACACTCCGATCCTCCTCGTCTCCCTTCTCCATCCGAAACCTCCGCTTCCTCTGCCTCCTCCGACCTCTCCGCGCCAGTAGAAACCCTAGACGATCCATGGGGAGCTTCGCGAGGAAGGAGCACCAGTTCCTCTCCGAGCTCGGGCTCGCCCCCGCAATCTCGGATGCTTCGTCAATGGCTACTGGAAGGGGAGCGGCCCCGTCGCCTCCTCACGGAACCCTACCAACAACCAGGTTCTCTCTCCTCTCGATCCTTCATCTCTCCACCTTACTATGATCGGAGATCGAATATTGTTGGTGATCGTGGTTTTGATCATCCGAGCGATCGATTCGATCCTTTAAACAGCTCGGAGATCGATGGATTGGAGTAATCGGAGAGGATTGTCGTTTTTGACTGATTTAGGTTATCGCTGAGGTGACTGAGGCGTCGATTGCGGACTATGATGAGGGGATGCGGCTTGCGAGGAAGCGGCCAAGATATGGATGCAGGTTTGGGGATTATCGATCAATCGCAGCTTACAATTTGAAGTTATTATTTTCTTTTCAAACGTATTTAGTTATCTGGTTATTATATTGTTAGTGTAGATGTTGTGGTTTGTAAAGAGTGTTCATGTTACCTTTCATTGCATTGTGAGTGTTCTAACGATTCTGTAGCTAGCTCTCACAGAGCATTATCTCGTCATCCTATCAGGATCGGCTTTCTTGTTGCCATTTTGCTTATTTTTTAGTATATATTCTCAGCCTTCTTCTTACAGGAAATCATAATTGTTGAAAGGCGCTAATTGATGTACTACCTAATAGACATTATTGCATAATCTGTTCCCTTATCGCTTGTTTGCGCAACTGTCGATCCAGGTTCCAGCTCCTAAGAGAGGGGAAATTGTTAGGCAGATTGGTGAGGCACTGAGAGCAAAACTTCAACACCTCGGTAGACTTGTCTCACTTGAGATGGGAAAGATACTTCTGAAGGGATCGGAGAGGTTCAAGTAAGACTCTTATAGTTTTATAGTTATTAAAGATTTGTGATCTACAATTTGTTTAGCATTGTTGGATCAAGCAGTAGATGCTAAATTGTTACTGATAGAAATATTCTTCAATTGTAGTTCTTAGTGAATAGAAAAGAGTTAATTAATCTTTTCTTTTTGTAATGTCATTCATGCGTATAATAACTTTAAACCTCTTGCTTACTATTTCATTTTTAATTTGCTATTTATGTAGGAAATTATTGACATGTGTGACTATGCTGTTGGGTTAAGTCGGCAGCTGAATGGATCGATCATACCATCTGAACGTAAGATCATACTATTTTTCTTTTTCTTTTTACTTATTTTTCCCTGATATCATATTAAAGCTATAATTACTTCTGACATGTTTTTACTTTTCAGTTAAGATGGCTAGGTTTCAATGTTTTAGCAACAAGTCCTTAGGAGTTATCCTGATTGTTTTTTTTTTCTGGATCGTTCTCTGTAAAGAAGTATTATCACAAGTAAATTTTGAGCTTCTAAAATATTTTTTTCTTATAAAAGAGGGTATCACCTCCTCTTGCATCAAAAAAGTCTATCGACTACCAATTAAGCAATTATGATACTTCCATTATGCTCACCTTATTCTTATGCGTTAGTAGTTGTAAGTTCTTACTTGGTCAACTAAATAAGCAACTCTATGGCTGCATGTAATGTCACCATTTTAGTCTTAGTAGACTGTATTGTCTCTTATGGTGCTACAACTACCATGCGAGTATTGCAGCATTTAGCAATCTAATACCACAGAGTTCTAGTAGCAAAAGTTACTCTAAAATCTATCCCAGTGGAAATAGATTGTTAAATAAAAATAGTTAGAACAAATGTAAATTGTGTGATGAAGTTACTTGTTGTACCGATTGATTAACTTAAATTAGTTATAATCATGAAATTCACCTGAATGCAAATCATAAAATTGTATATATGATATCTGATTTGGTTACTTTACAACAAGTACTGTGCTTTTTTTTTTGTTCTTTTTTTTTTTTTTTTTCTTTTGGTTTTTCAGTTCTGTCATGTTTCTCATGTCCACAGGTCCAAATCATATGATGATGGAGGTGGGGAGAAAGTCAGTTCTTTTGTATTGGTATTACTAAACTTCCCAATGATCAGATGGCAACATATGAGTATGCTATTCATAACTGGTGTTTACATGCTTCACATAATTTAGGTGTGGAATCCTCTTGGAATAGTTGGTGTCATCACAGCCTTCAATTTTCCATGTGCTGTACTTGGTGAGTTTGTGCATATTTACCAATTCAATTTGTGACTGCTTTCTGTAAGTTGCACAATTACTATAAGATGGACTGGTAAGACCTACTTCCAATTTGGACACTTTTAGGTAATCAGAGATTCATAATTATGTGGGTAGGATTATTCTAGCATATTAAATTATATAAAACAATAATTATTTTTCGAAAGCTTAAGCTACTAGAGAATGATGTTTCTTGTTTTTTGTTATCTATATTCGACACTCCCCCGCATGTCTGGGCTTGAAATTTTTTGATAGGCTCAAGAATGTGGACCTGAATTAAATGGGAGAAAATTAAATAATGGTAGGAGCTTGGTTGGACTCGAACTCAGGACCTCCTGCTTCGATAAAAATCTTGCTTTGATACTATATTAAATTATATGAAACAATCATTGTTCTCCAAAAGCTTAAATTGCTAGAGAATAGTGTGTTGTTTTTGGCCAAAAGAGCATCTACTTAGGGTTACCATTAGTATTTATAAACAATGTATAAGAATAGTCATGTCACAAGCATGTGACACACTAAACCAATAATACATAAAGCATATACAAATTATATATTGTAAACCCTAACGACACTACTGCCCTCCTCAATCTGAACATCTCAAGGACGAATGTGAAGATTGGTGTGAAGCATGTAGAACTGAGAGGTAGATAATGGTTTGATGAAGATGTCGATAAGTTGCTTGTCGGAAGAAATATGTATTAAGGATAAGTCACCTATTTGTACTTTCTTATGAAGAAAATGATTGTCCAGCTTGATGTGCCTGGTGCGTGCATGTAACACTGGATTGGCCGCATTATATGTCATGATGAGATTATCACGGTAGATAGTAATTAGGTGTGGTAACGGTACACCAAGATCACGAAGAAAACAACGAAACCAGACGGTCTCGGCAAGAGTAAAGGCAACATTGCAATACTTAGCTCAGAATTAGAATGAGAGATTGTATGTTGTCTTTTAGTAGACCATGATAAGAGGTTTGAGTCACAAAACACACAATAACTGGAGGTAGACCGCCGAGTATTAGGGCATCTTGTCCAATCAACATTAGAATAAGTGATGCAGCCAGGAAATTAATTAGAATTTAGAACTTTGTTTTTTTTATCTTCGAAATTATTTTTTTCCTTAATTTGTTTTAGAAAATTACTTTTTGATTTTTAGGATCTATCATGTTAAATAAAAAATAAATAGTAAAAATGAAGGATTTGGTTCAGTCTTTTTTAGATATGTTCGAATTAGAAAAAGATCTCTAAAAAATAGGATTTGATTTAGATTAGGATTATATTTGAAGGCTATAAATTTGGCCTATGCTTTGTAATTTAAGAGTTGAGTTATGATGAATTAGTTTAGTGTTTATGGTTTTGCTGGGGTCGTAGTATCTTTTTTTTTCCCCTTGCCGTGTGTGCCAGGCCGTCAGCAAAATTCTTCTTCTTGAAAGGTTCTATTTTCTCTTTCCGCCCTTATCTTTTTTCCTTTCCTCTATGTCTCTCTTATTCTTCTTCTAAAATTACTTTTCCAATTTCCTAAAACAATACTAATTTTTCCAACTTTTACCTTATTTATCGGCTAATTTTTTCGATTTTTTCTTAATTTTCTCAATTTTCTTTTTAAAAATAAATACAAATAAAAAAACTGTCGGAACCCCTTCTTGCTCTAGCCATACCTCTTTTTTGAATTTTTTTATTTTTTTAAATTCCAAATTTCGATTTAAAAATCATTGAAATATTTAAAAATTAACATAAATTTGAAAATTACTCCAAAATTTTTGAAAAATTCTAAAATTGCTGACCAACGTTGATCAATAAATTAATTTTCAAATTGCCGACCAACGTAGAATTTTGTTCAATGTTTGAAAATTTTGAGCTTTCTATCAACACCCATTTTGAAAAGTTAGAAACTGATTTGCAATCTCTTAAAGCCGCAAATAACCAAATAGATTTGAACTTGGTTCAAAACAACCAACAATTTGCGGAAATCAAACAACTCCTTCAGACCTAACTCATTCTAAATCTCCACCGCCCAAGGTCTCATTCCTAACATCTGCAACTTTCGCCCCAACATTATCTCTTATTATACGGTTCAAAATACCTCACTGCAAACTCAAGCCACTACATCTCGTACCAAAACTGCATAAAATCAAAGAGGTATCAAGTTTTTTGTCAAGGAGGTTCATGGCGACATAATCCCTGAAGTATTTTTAGACTGGATTTATAGTTTGGAGTCATATTTTCGTTGATATCGACCTATGGAAGATCAATAAATTATGATTGTATAGTCAAAACTCTGTGGTACAGCGCGCATCTGGTGGACACGAGAGCAACAACATTCTTATCTAGCTAATCGTACATGGGAGGACATGAAAAGAGTTATGACACATCAATTTGTATCAATTGACTATAGACAATTCGTTCAATACCCGTTTACCCGGTTGACTCAGGGTAGCATAAAAGTTAAGGAGTACACATTGCGCTTCTACTACCTGGCAACATAATCAGAATTCCCATAGAGAGAGAGTTCGCTTATTATTATGTGTTGACGGGGCCTCAATTCCAATATTGCTGAAAAGTTAGCATCCGGCCGATTCCTCTCCCTTACCGATTCAGTTCAAGTTGCACATTAGATTGTGGAGGAGCAAAATGCATGTTTTTCACTGACGCAGCTTAACTTTCTATATAATCTTGAGTTACGACCTGAGCGTCACTACAGCGTGTCCGAAAAGATAAAGCAGTTAGTATCAACTTCTCAGGCATCCTCTAAACCATCAACTTTTGAGGCATCAAAGAAAATAGAAGACGTGTTTCAAGTGCAACAAGACTGGTCATTATGCTCACTAATGCCCGTAGCACAACTTAGCAATTGCTCAACCATACTGTATGATGATGATGATGGTAATATTGAAGTGCACGAGCCCCGAATATGATGAAGATCTTGAACATTGTGGAGTTATTAGGCCCATACTCTCAACCCACATGACGAAAGACGATAAAGAGTGGAAACAATATACCATCTTTCAAACTCAAGTTTTTTTTTTAATGGACAAGTTTGTATAATGATTATAGACTCAGGAAGTTGCTCCAACATTGTTTCTAAAGAAGTTGTTGGCAAACTGAAACTGAATACCACTCCATTTCTTTACAAATTAACATGGGTGAATAACAAAAATTTTAAAGTCACTCAACAATACCTAGTTGTATATTCAATTGGTAAGTTAATTCAACAAGTAACGCTTGATGTTCTATCTCTGAAAGTTGCACATATACTACTTGGAAGGCAATGAATGTATGATCATAAAGTATAGCACGATGGATATGAAAATACTTACTCGTTCGAATGTGTTGGATTAAAAATGAAATTCATGCCATGTAAATTAACTAATATTGTGAAGTTGAAGAAGATGGGTAAAAGTTTGCTTCTACGTCGAGTTGATTTCACTACGGGTGATGGAATTCTTGGATTATTTTCGTAATTATTTTTTTCTTATTTTGTTTTGGAGATTTTCTTTTTGTTTTTTAGGATTTATCATGTTAAATAAATTCCTAAAAATTAGGAATATAGTTTAGGCTATTTTAGATATGTTCGAATTAGAAAAGATTTTTAAAATAATGGGATATGATTTAGATGAGGATTATATTTTCAAGGCTATAAATATAGCATATGCCTTGTAATTAGGAGTTGATTTATGATGAATTTGTTTGATATTTTTGGTTTGTTTGTGGTCATGGGATCATCTTCTTCCCCCTTTGTTGTGTGCAGTGGTAAAATTCTTCTTCCTGAATGGTTCTATCTTTTCTTTCCTAACTTATCTTATTTGCTTTTATTTATTTCTCTCTTATACTTTTTCTAAATTTAGTTTTTCAATCTTCTAAAATAATTCTACAATATTTCTAACTTTTACCCTATTTATCAACTATTTTCTTTAATTTTATCTTTTCTCAATTTTCTTTTGGAAAAGAATTAAAAAAAAAAACTATCAGAACCTTTTTTGCTCCGGCCGTACTTTTTTTTTTTGAATTTTTTCTTTCTTAATTCCAAAAATATATTTAAACTTCATTAAAATCTTTTAAAATTAAAAATATTTGAAAAAAAAATTTGAAAATTTGAAAATTTAGTTTTCTGTAAATTTTGAGCTCATCACCAACAAGATAGATTAGGGTTTTTCTAATTTGCCCTACATCAATAAGCAATGAAAGAAGGGGAAACACTGTGAGAGAAGTAAAGCTCGTAATCCATAATTTTTCTAATATAACACAGAATATGCTTAACATCCTGTAAATGAGAATCATGGGATGCCTATAAAAACTAAGCACCCAGATTTACAATATAGCAAATATCTGGTTGCATATAGGTGAGATACTGAAGAATGCCAACAATTTGACGATAGGTGAAGGAATTGGTGAGAGGTCGGCCCTGATGAGAAAACTGAGCTGTGGAAGACAGTGGACTAGAGACCAACTTGCTAGAGAGCATATTGTGATGCTCAAGTAACTGATGAGCATACTTATGTTGAGTCAACTAGAGGCCACAAGCAGAAACAATAACCTCTACTGCTAAGAAGTAATAAGGAGTTTCCAAATCTTTTATATCAAACTCTGTCTGAAGAGTAGAAATAAAAGAATTTAGTAAAGACACTAAGTTATCAGTGATAATAATGCCATCAACGTACAAAAGTAGAACAAGAATTCCATTCTTGGTGTGATAGGTGAACGTGGACGGATCAGCAAAACTACCAATAAATTCTAGTTCAAAAAGAAAAGACATGAACTATTGAAACCAGGCTCAATGTGCTTGCTTGAGCTATAGATAGTCTTACAAAGCTTGCAAACATGATTAAGAAAAGAAGGATGTACAAATTCAGGAGGTTGTTTCTTAAAGACCTCTTTAGTGAGGACACCATGAAGAAATGTCTTCTTCACATCAAATTACCAAATAGGCCAATCAGAAGATAAAGCAACAAAAATTACTATACAAATAGTGGCAGGTTTCACTATTTGGGATGGTCTCACCAATAACTTGGAAGGCACTTCCAATTGATTTGACTTTCTGCATATACTTTGATATGGTCATCGTTCCTTTTTTTACGTTGCACAGTTCCGCTTTGGGAGAGAAGGCAGTAGAAACAATCTTGTCAAAGAAGTAGTTTTTGATGAATATCCAAATATCGCTAGCTGTCTTTGGTGAACTAGATATTACCATCTATAAAATAGCGAGGGAGAGAGCTGCATTAATCCACGACATAATTGTCGTATCCTCTCTCTTCCATATTGCTCACCTCTGGATTGGACATTGTTGTTTTCTTTTTGGTTTACATGACTTAAGATGTAATGCCTTCCGTTCCATCTACATGAGATGCCATACCAATACTTTCTAGTACATTAAGAAGTACTTGTTTCCACATTAGATAGATCATATCTGTAAGTTTAACTGGAATCAGGGTTTTGACATTGACTATAGAAAAAGATGATGAGGATGGTGAAGATGCCATCTTCCTCGCCACTATAGTTGATGTTAAATACAAATATTAAAAACACCGTTCTCTACTAGCTTAACTTTTATAGACAAACGGTTGTTTCGCATGATTTAATAGGGCATCAAAGAAGGAGATCTTGAGTTCGAATCATGTCGGGCTCCTAGCATTATTAATTTTCTTCCATATAATTTAAGTCCACTCCTTGGCCATATCAATAGTTGTTGTAGGCTGAAATTACTGTAGCCATGAGACATTACTGTAGCAATGGGAATGTAGCAGACTGTAGTGCAGATACTGTAGCACCAATACTGTAGAAATGGTTCTGTAGCACCAGTACTGTAACAATGATACTGTGGGGTAGAAGGGCAGCGCTGGATCCCTATACCCTAGGATTAGGGTTTGCCTCTGATACTATAATAAATTATATGAAAATTCCATTATTCTCTAAAAGCTTGAGTTATCCGAGAACACTAGCATAGCATCTTTTATTTATGCAAGGATTTCAACTGTGGCACAAGTTTTCCAGTGCAGTGCTGAATGATTTTGCATATATTGGTTGATTTTGTTAGTTTCTGCTATTTGAAGAGAAACCAGCACTGAAAGGTGGGCTAATAGAACTGATTTCCAACTTGCAAAGTTTTAGGAATCGTAATTATCTTATATATACCTATCTGTGCACTCTATTTTAAAATTTTGTATTATTCTGATGTACTTTGGGTTTAGGCTAAAATCAGGAATGTATTTAGATTGTCCAGATCAGTAAATCCTTTTGAATTAGGAGATTTAGTCTAGATATGACTGGTGTTCTATGATTTGGAAAGTCAATATTCTGGTTCCTTGGCATCCTAATTTGAGTAACATTATAACAAAATAGTAATTTTAGATCTTGAGACTTCAACAAAAAAATAACATCAACAAGTTTAAAAAAGTTCATCTGTTAGAATGTTTTTACTTTTTAGTCTTTCGGATATAATTATCTGCATATCCTGTGGTGCTTGTCGAATCTAACTGAAGCTTGATTTACATGCTTCAGAAGTTGTGAGACGAATTTTCCTTATGCTTCAAGCGCCACATAACATTTGTTTCTCTCTTAGTCAACTTTCTTGTAATAATTTTATTTTTTGTATCTTAATATGTTTAATTTTCATTATATGTTGTTGTTATGAACCTCAATTGCATTATGTCCTTATATTTATCTTTTTGGTGTTATAGGGTGGAATGCCTGCATTGCTTTAGTATGTGGAAACTGTGTTGCCTGGTAAGAACATAGGCCATTTTTAGACCATTTTCTGTATGGTTGTTCTCTAGTCTCAGCGTATTACTGCTCTTTTTCTTACAGAAATCATATAGTCTGAAGTATCGTTTAGCATATTGTTTACAAAAAGTATTTCTTTTTGTTGAGATAATCTATATGTTCTGTAGACTGCATTTGATTGGCTTGTATCCATAGCTAAGCTTTATTTACTTTTTGGTGATTCTAACCTAGATACAACAAATGAGAGATCCTGCATTTATCTCTATAAAATTGTAAATTCAAGGATGAATTTATCACCAAAAGTGGAAATATAACATGAAATGTTGCAGTTAATCTTGGCCACTGTTCATTGCAGGAAAGGTGCACCAACAACTCCGCTAATCACGATTGCAACAACTAAAATTATTGCTGGTGTGTTAGAAAAGAACAATTTGCCAGGTGCAATCTTCACAGCTTTTTGTGGAAGTGGTCTGATTGGTAAAGAAATAGCTTGTGATGCAAGGATACCGCTGGTTTCATTCACTGGAAGCACCAAGGTACAGAAGCATGCATATATGGTATTTGCACGTGTTTCAAAAAGTTTCATGAGCTTATCATTAATTGTCTTTGTTTTCTTTTGTTCTCTTAAAAGCCTCTTATCTCTTAGGTAAAGCTATTTGCTTTTATTTTTCAGATGAGAGGTTGGATTCAATTCAGTAGTTGTTGGCCATCTAGTCAGCATCAAAATATGTGTTTTATTAACAAGGATTGCATGTTCTGTGTATTGACCTGTTCCACTGAAAATAAAAGAATGGCGTTGATGTGTTCCCCTTCAATTGCAGGCATGCCACTTCAGTGCAAGACACAACACTGCCATTCTGGTACCTTGTTGTGAAACTGACAATAAAAAATATACAGACTCAGAAAATTCAAACCAGCTACTATTAGTTTGTTATGTGCATTTAATTTGTCTAAATGAACTAGGCAGATTAAGAAATTGCCTGTTTTAGGACTGTAATGATACCGTTGATGGAGCCTCAGAATTGACGATTGGATCACTAGAAGTTTTCAGAAATTAAATTTTAAATCTTTTCGACATCATTGACCTAATGATCAAGGGGGTTGCAAAATTTATAATTTTAATAGTAGATATGAGGCATTTGCTCGTTTAACTGTATAAAAAAATCTAAATCAATTGAATTTTGGTTAGAAATTTTTTTTAACTATTTAAAACAAGATTTATAGTCTTGATCTTAATTACAAGAATTCTATCATTATTTTTTGAAGAATATTTATTTTTTGCCGTTCATTTTTGTGTCCACTTGATGCACAAAAGAACAATAATAGAAAAGAATAAAATTTGATTTCTAGATACTTCCAGTAGTCTAGATTGTGTTTAACGGTATTGATCGTCAATTCGGAAGCTCTATCATCGAAAACAAATCGGTAGCAACGGAACCCGTTTGCTACCGATAGTATTCCAGCCCAGCTCTCTCTCTCTCTCTCTCTCTCTCTCTCTCTCTCTCTATATATATATATATATATATATATATATATATATATATATTAATAATTGAGCTCTTATGCTTTTAAAAGCACCAAGTCATTAGTGCTTGTAGATTTTTAGCCCTTGGATGAAAAGATGTGTGGTTAGGATGATAATAGACCTCTTAGATTAAGTGAGTGGTTGGTAAAATAGAATGATCTAAGAGATGAAAGTAGTCAAAGGGATAGATCTAACAGTAGAAAACTTACAAGCACCAATTGCTTGGTGCTTGTACAAGGATAGTAGCCGGACTCTCTCTCCTCTCTCTCTCTCTCTCTCTCTCTCTATATATATATATATATATATATATATATATATATCTTATTCCTGTCACGCCCCGAGGTCGAAACTGCGACCCGGGCTCGCCAACAGATCCGCCACCTATGCCAACCTGCATAGGCGAAGCGTCCTACCTGCAAGAGAAGTATCACAGCTAAACAAAATATCAGAGCTATAAATAAAAACCTGCTGTAAAACTATAATCAATAACTATACAACTGGAAATAATACAACAATGTCCGTCTCCCGAATTAATAATCATACAATATCCTCTTATACAAGCTCTGAATATACTGGGAGATATCTCCGACAAAAACAACAGTGTACAGTCTCTCGATACATAAAATATCCTCACTACATCAGTCTCTCAAAACTGGAAAATAACAACTAGTCTGCAGTAGATCTCCTCTGACGGGGTACCGCTACTCTCCAGCGAACGGGTAGGGATCTAGCACGCGACTCCCTCGCCTCGATCGACCACCGCAGAATCAGCAACACCAGCTAAGACTCTGCAAAACAAAGGGGAGAAAAGAAGGGGAGGGGGAAAACCCCCAACGGGTGTGAGAACTACACCTAAAAAGGGAATCCTCAGTGGGTACCGCCACCAGGCCCGACGATCTGCCCACTAAGTCCACTAGAGGCAACAGATAACCAAAACAGTAAAAACTGTAATAGAAAAGCTGGAGACTATCGACAGCTACCAAGCCTCTATCTAAATGCTCAAATGGGAAGAAACTCTAGCAAAGACATGCAACACTCGCACACGAGGTGCTCAATCGACCCAATCGAGCTGACGGCCACATCGGATCCAGTCGAACCTGCGCCCACCTACAACCACCTCCCGCTGACGGCCAGGGATTACGTAGGGCGTCCAAACGGACTAACTCGCTATCGAGTAGTGGCACCTGCAGGCTATAGTCAAAATCCACGCTCTCTTTCAGAACGATAACTCATGATCATCAAGCCTCTCGCACAATGGTCAACAACTCACAACAAATCGGGACCACCGTCAATCCCCAAACGGTTCCCAACAACACTAGCACTGGCCTCAACACAGCTACTAGGCTCCACTCGGTCCCCCTGACACGAGTGTAACAATAGGAGTAATAGACCGACTAAACCCAGTCAAATAAACCGATAAAAATCCGGTACTGCTATATCTGCTGACTCACAACCTAACTGTGGGGTGCAGACTGGTTCCTGACCGACACAGTCCCACCCCTAGGGCGATAGACTGGCTCCTGACCGGCACAGTCCCATCCCTAGGCGACAGACCGGCTCCTGACCGGCACGGTCATAAGTAATCACACACTCCGGAGTGGCACTCGAGGGGAGCGACCCACACGAGTAGAATAAGTCGCCACAAGTAACCTGGTACAGTAACACTGGATCAAGACTCTAACTAAGTAGGAAGAATCCATCTACCAGAGAAGTCCCGATCCCACTATCCCTCAAATTGATGTAATAGAAAGTCCGGTCAACCGCCCAAAATCCGCGGTTGCCGCTAATACCACGTCCTCAACCTGTCTGTCCTCGCTTCTCACTATCCGACTACACTATTCTGGTTCCTGCTCTAACATGAGCATAGTGTCCCCTATACCTAGGTGTCCAGAGAAAAGGTAACAAAACAGGTTTTCTCCTAAGTTAATTTCCGTATAATAGCGTAGTATTAATAGTGGCCATACAAGCATGCATTGTTCTCAAGAAGGAAATAAGAGAGTAAACCCCATGCCTATAGCTGATCATAACTCTAGATCATAATAACTCCTCAGAGTGCAAATCCGCACATAGCTATAAAATCCTGTCCCAATGCCTAACCACCCACATGAAAGGCTATGTGCTAATATGGCATGTAACATGATCTTTATAGGGTAACATTAACCTAGGTAAGCTTACACTATTTTTCAATATTAGCATTCAAACCATGCAAGTCCTCAGTATATCTCATAAATATTATTTTTGCAGTTATATTCAAGCTTACCTATCTTACAAACATAAATCATGTACCCTAAACATGCATGCATCCTAACATACAGAATTAGAGAACCGTCCACCGGTTCTGGAAACAAAGCACCCACCTGAAGCGCTTTCCGCAGGCAAAGCCGAAGTCGGTGAAGTGTGTTGACGCTCACAGTCCAATTCTGCTGAAATTGCATCCTCGGTACAAGTTGCGAAAGCCTCGGCTCCCAACAGCTGAAAACATCCAGAATCCACCATCTTTAATTTCCTTCAGTTTCAACAGGTTCAGAACACTCGCGAACCTTCCTGGGTGCAACAATAAGGTCCAAGATTACACTTTTATTCTAAAATATCCAAGTACACACAGTCTGCAAGATCAGTCCCAAAGATGTAATTATTTCACCTGCAGCGAGAACTCAGAAAAATCCAACAAAATACCGGTGCGTTCCTCGCGTCGACACCTTCGAAACGAGTACCTGCACGTCCAATTCCGAGCACCGTAGACCAAGTTACAAATTCCACAACACAGGGTGCGCAAAACCACACAACAACATAACTGTAAAACTCTGTACAGTAAAGGGGAAGAACCACACCTTCGGAGAAGCCTCCTAAAAATCCAATAAAAATACTGGGACAATCCTCGCGTCGAGTAGATGAAAAGAGTCCAAAGGTTCGACTCCATTCGATGCCCGGTTGCGGAGATAAAAATCCGGCAAGGTGTCGCTGTCCAGAATTCCTCACAGAAAATGGGTCCCAAAGATGTTGAGATTTACTAGATTCGAAGCAAGATTTGGCCTTTCTCTTCAATATGAAGAATGTAGGTCTCTGAGTCCTGATGAATTCCCCGCAAAAATCAGCTTAAAATTCCACTTCTTCAGTCCTAGAGAGCAAAAACACTGAACATTGCTCAAAACCTCATCCAGAATTTCAGCTGTACACAACAATCCCAAAGATGGCTTAATTTACCTAATTTAGAGTCCAAATTTGAAGTTCCACAAAATACGAAAATTGTATCTCTGTAAGTCCTGGAAATTTCCCAACAAAAATCAACTTAAAATTCCATTTGTACATCCCAGGGGAGTAAAAATACTAACCTGTGGTCGAAATCTCAAACTGAAAACAAGTGTCTCAAAGATTGCTATATTTACCTGGTTTAGAGCTCTAATTAGATCTCCTCTTCAATACCAAAGTTGTAGATCTTGAGGTTGTGAAGAAAACCCCGCAAGAATCAACCCAGAATTCCACTTCTACACTTCTGGAGACCTCCTGGAAGAAAACGCGACGAAGTGGAATCCAAAACCAGCAAGGACCAAGCTCCAACCATGGTGGTTTCCTTGATGAAGAAGAAGGTGATAAGGGCTGCTACAAAGACTCCTTAGCAGCTAAGGGGTGAAGAACATCCAAAAGAGAAGCCCCATGCTAATTAGCCCCCTTAAAATAGGCTAACATGCTCTAAAAATGGGCTTAAGGTGCAACATACACTCACCAACTCCCTTCTCACAACACTCCTTGCACCAAATCCAGCGCAAGGCAGGTCGGACCAAATGGTCCGACCAACCGGGCCGCTGCCACGTCGCCGAGCCCAGCCCACGCGCGGGCGCGCGCCACGCGCGCGCATGCATGCGCACGCGGTGCATGGCCGCCCGGTGACTGCGCGTGCACCGGGCGCCCGCCCGGACGCTGGACCGGGTGCAGCGCGGCCGTGGACCGCGCTACACCGGCCGGTCTACCGACCGTGCGCCAAGCCCCGTGAACCCGGTCCACGAATCCAGCAACACCAAAATCTCCATTTTAAGCCCAAAAAAATCTAGAAAAAGTGTATTTCGCAACGTTTTTCGCGCTGAGTCCATTTTTCTCGTCCATTTGGCGAACCGAGGATTCCGATACACCGAAAAAGTACAATCAAAACTCTCCAAACCATAATATAACAACCACCGCACTTCCGTACGTCCCACTATGCGGTTTTTCGCACTGGATCCGATTTTCGCGTCCTTTTCGCGCACCGACAACTCTAGCACGCTAAAAAAATGCCGACGAGCTAGCAATCCACTAGTAACTCAGCTCACAAGGATTTTGGGTCTTCACAATTCCTACACTTATAAGAACACAATAGTGAATTTCATTGAGTTTGTGGTAAATCTATAAGAGTACAGCTTTCTTTCCGAAGTCTGACTGAAGCTATTTATAAGCAGCACTTTTTAACTATCTGACATTTTACTAGAACCTGTACCTGATATGTTTGTCTGCTGATATCCATCACCTTAATTTATTTTCACAGTTGGCTTCTCGCTGTGCAAAGTTTTATCCATCTGCTTCTGAATTATACTTATTACCCACAGTATGCTATTCGAAGGACAGAAAACACGTAATTTGGAAGGCGGCATTAGTAGCTTCCTAGTGCCATCTATTCCAGACCCATAGTGCAGTTTCCTACAGTTGTTTCTCTTTGGCCCTTCTGGCGTTATTAAATAGCCTTCATTGTTATTGTTGAACACTCTGACACTTTTTCGACCTCACTTTTCATAAGCGAACAAAAAGTTCTTTCAGTGATAACATGTGTAATGCTGATCCTCCAACTACAGGTTGGTCTTACGGTTCAGCAGTTGGTCAACGAGAGATTCGGTAAATGTTTGCTTGAACTTAGTGGGAACAATGCTATTATTGTAATGGATGATGCGGACATCCAGCTTGCTGTACGTTCTGTTCTGTTTGCTGCTGTTGGTACAGCTGGACAGCGCTGCACCACATGTCGTAGGCTGGTAAGTAGCACTTATATTATTTTGTTCCCTCTGTATTACAATTTTCACTATATATATGTATATATTATTATTTTTGGTTGGAACAGATTCTTCATGAAAGTATATATCAAACTGTTATTGATCAACTTGTCGAAGTCTATAAACAAGTTAAAATTGGGGACCCATTAGAAAAAGGCACCTTGTTGGGACCATTGCACACTCCTGCTTCGAAAGAGAACTTTCTGAATGGCATCCAAGTCATCAAATCTCAGGTTAGTTTCTACCTATAGAAAGGCACAACTGTCTTTTCTTCCTATCAAATCTATTGTACAGAAGGTCCAACTTGTTGATCTATGCAATTACAGAGCTATGCACCACCTTGTTTACATTTTCTTTGAACAGAAAGTGAACTAGTTTGTAACATTGTTTTAGTTCGCATGTGAGATTTCTCCTTTAGTCATCATCAAGTTTGTGATCAATGAGCATACTAATATAAAACATTATATTTTGCTAAACAAGTAACCTTCTTACATGTAAATAGTTACTATTTTTATAAGCCAACAAGCTGTTTTGGAGATTGAATTTCTTTGTTTCTCAAATATCAGCTTTCGTGTTCTGTGTCGTTTAACTCCACCACATACTCAAAACTTTGCAGGGTGGAAAGATCCTTATTGGAGGATTCCTCATAGAATCTGAGGGAAACTTTGTGGAACCCACTATTGTTGAGATTTCACCGAGCGCACCAGTTGTTAAAGAGGAGTTGTTTGGTCCTGTCCTCTATGTAATGAAATTTCAGGTAGCAATTCTACATTTTTTCTTTTACCAAATGCCACCTTTTTTGTCTTAGATACATCTTAGTCCTAATGTATTCTATTTTTGCTAGCGCTAGAGGCCTCTTAACATAAAAGATGGTATTGCTAAATGGAACTGAGATTTTGATTACTTTTCTATTTCATACAGACTCTAAAGGAAGCAATTGAAATAAACAACTCTGTACCTCAAGGTTTAAGCAGCTCCATATTCACACGTAGGCCAGAAATTATATTTAGGTGGATAGGGTAAGTTTCAATTACAAATTTTGGCTGTTGCTCAGAATTCCGAGTTTTTGGTTTTTAGTTTCAATTCTGCAACTCAAGAGGCCAAGTGAATGATGTTTAATAAGGAAATGAGTTTTTTTTTTTTTTTTTTTTTTCTTTTGCCACTTTGATTGGATATTTCTTTGTTGCCTCCTTTTTCTTTTTTGAGTATTATGTAGGCCGCTCGGCAGTGACTGTGGTATAGTGAATGTAAATATACCTACTAATGGTGCTGAAATTGGTGGAGCTTTTGGTGGTGAAAAAGCCACTGGGGGTGGCCGAGAAGCAGGAAGTGATTCTTGGAAGCAGTATATGAGACGTGCCACTTGGTAAGTTGATTTACTAGTAAAATATTTTGAATTTTGGGCCTTGAGATCCCGTGACTATTTGACCTTTTATAGTTTTTTCAAGTTTCACGGTTGAACTCTCTGCTGTAGAATTTGATCTACATTTAAGTATTAATATCACACTTCACTAACATGAGGCTTAGTTGTGATTTTGTCATGACATAATAGAATCCAGGTGGTTGAAATTAGAATACACTTAATCTGACGACAGAGTAGGAGTCGGACAATTTGGATTGTTCAATGCTGGTTGTGTTAAGCAATGTGATGTTCTCTTACTTCTGCGGAAGTTCTTTGGATCACTTTTATCTGTTGCTCTTGTTGTTGATGCCTTTCCATTGCTCAAGAGGGTTCGTCTGTGAACATGAGCATAGTACTTACTAGTTGTGCCTATTGTCCGTGTATAGTTGCAATTGGGCAGCATCTAAATGTTTAGTACCTCTTTTAGGGCAAGTATTATATATAAAGTTTTCCTAATTTAAATGTCAGTAGACTGGAATAAGAATTTTTTGGTGGGCCAAATCCTCTGTGTAAATCAATGAAACCCTTCAAGCAAATTCAAAATTACTTTTGCCTCTTGAATCTTGATATCATCTGGCTGTTGCTTTTTAGCTACAACCTATTAGTTGAACTATCTTCGTAATGTTTCGCTTTATATATTTCATGGTTTTCACAAAGTAAATTATTAAGTCAAGCTTAAGATAAGAGCATAATTGTGGAAAGTTGAATCTAAATACCAGTCTAGCTATTGAATCTGAACGTTATCTTTGCAATTAATTGAGGAGAGGTTGAAATGAACCAAGTATATATCCTTGTCTCAACCTTTTTTTTTTTTTTTTTTTTTTCCTTTTTCTTGTTTTGGTTTCTGAGCCGATTTAACGAGCGTCCTTATTTTGCAGCACAATCAACTATGGAAGTGAACTACCTCTAGCGCAAGGAATAAATTTCGGCTAGGTATAATACAATGGTGAGTAGCGTTCTTGCTTTTTGTTGTTGTTGTTGTTCCATTTGTTCTAGCAAGCATCCTTAAATTCTATTTCTTGTTCCCAGGCGTTTCTGATCTTATCTTCCTTGTGGCAGCTAGAAGCTGATCCAGTCCTTAAAATAGCATCTATGTTGCTGGACTTTTTTTAGTACCGCCATTGTGAGCTCTGATTACTAAAGAGGATCTGATAACATAGCATGATCACTATTTTATGTTACTGCAATAAGTGGCTTTTGCTTGATAAAAAAGTTTCTGCCTGGACCTTGGTCCACCACGGACTGGTCTCTGAAAACTCAATGCTAGAAATTTTTAAACTAGATTTTGAAGTATTAGATACGATCTACAACTCCCTGAAGTAGAAGTACATGTATGTGAAAAGTCATAATGTTTGAGTGTACTGTTTCTCATACCAGGCACGCCAAACACAAACGCGAGCACAAGCACTTTGTAAGAGGATTTCCGCACCTCGAATATGCTTTGGACATTCTACACTAGTTTCATTCAAGACATTTCCCATTAGGCGTTTCGATCGGGTTATGTAAGATTACTGAGTATTTCAACATATCCCGACGTATTACATTTCTGAGTATTTCAACATACCCCGACATATTATATTTCTGAATGTGATTACTGCTGATGCTGCATTAATGCGTTTGGAATATACCGGTAATATAATGCTAAATTACAGTGTTTATAGTATTATTATGTTTGGTTCAACCTTTAAAATTCAGTAATCTGGATAGAAATATATATCCTTTTTCAAAATTATCCTTTTTTGTCCGAGCGTGCGCACGAGAGAGAGAGGGAGGTGTATGGTGTGAGGGCGAGAGGGGCCGTACGGTTTGAGGGCGCTTGAGGGAGAGAGGGGCTGCCACGGTTTGCTTGGGCGAGAGAGGGAGAGAGGGGCGGTCGCGGTTTGCTCAGGCGAGAGAGGAAGAGAGGGGCGGCCGTGGCTTGCTTGGGCGAGAGAGGGAAGTCCGTACGGCAGTCTCGGGAGAGAGAGGGGGGCAATAGTGAGAAGAGGAGATGAAATGATCTCCTATTTAGCGTTTGGGGTACTCAAGGGTAAACTTGTTATTTTATATTAACTACAACCAGTAATGCAACATACACCCCTCTCCTCAATAATGTTTTGGGTTAATCATGGAGTATTCGACGGTAAATTTGTTATTTTACATCAACTACAATATTATCCGCTTTCAGTAATGCAACATATATTCCTCTCCTCAATAATATTTTGGGATTAATTATGCATTTTTCGGAATCTTATATTACCGAACAGATTACAGGACAGGATTATTCATAATCCTGCCAAGATAATCCGAACCAAACGCTTTAGAAAAATGCTACATGTAATATTTTGGATTTAAGGATTGATAAAACCTCTTTAGAATAGTAGTTATAAGATAAATCTATAAAATAAACAAGTTGGTTAATATGGATCACGATAAGGTTATGGATGCGAAGCATACATCTATCTATCTATAGGTGTATGCGTAGCATCGCTTTTGTCTTTTTTTTTCAGTTAGTAGTGGACACCAATTCTGAATGCCTCGGGGAACTATCTTCTTTGGCTTGGCTTAGTAATGCTATAGATGCATTCAAAATAACTGTCTTCTTTGGCTTGGCTTAGTAATGCTATAGATGCATTCAAAATTAGGTGTATAATATATATTTTATTCATTTAGGGGTAAGAATTTAATTACTGGTTATTTTGAAAAATTAATAAAATTTATTTTATTTTAGGATAAATAGTGTAAGATATACATCCGATTTCGAATGTACAAGAATTTTCTAATTAAATAAGACTTGAAAGTTTTGAAAATATTTAACTCCAAATCTTCTACTTTGGTTAAAATTAATAAAAAAAACTAAACTGCTCAAAAATAGCATTTTAATTATTCATCCTTATTAAAAAAAAAAAAAAAAAAATCCATCTCAACCCTGATAAAAATCCCTGAGGTAAAAAGACCAGCGTTGCCTCTCCGGACTAAACAGCAAATTGTAAAGATTTAAGATACTAAGATGCCAAAAGACCAGGTTAGGAGTTAGGACAAAAAAAAAAAAAAAACAAAAACAAAAACAAAACAAAACAAAACAAAACAAAACGCACTTCCCTCGGAAATCGCCCGCGCGCGATTCAAGTGCGTTTCCTAAGGCTGTGTTTGTTTGGGGTACAAGGGGGGATATCCCCCCCTTGTACCCAAACACAATAGAATGGGGGGGGAATACCAATCCCCCCCTTTTTCCCACTGTTCTGGTACAAACCGGAATCATCCCAACCCCCCCCTGAACCAAAGTGAACCAAAGTTTCTCTCTCATCTTGCCCCTCTCTCTCTCTTCGATTATTGCAAACACTCCCCACCCCTCTTCTCCATTTCTCCATCTCCCTCAACTCTCTCTTCTTGCTCCGATAACCTCCGCCGCTCGGATCTCGTCCGCCATCAACTCCCCCCTCGATCAACGCCGCCCTCGACGCCGCTCGGATCTCGTCCGCCGCTCGGTTCAAGTCCGCCATCAAGTCCCCTCTCGATCCGAGCCCGCTCGGAAGTCCTCCGCCGCTCGGATCCCCTCCGACGCTCGGATCTCCTCCGCCGCTCGGATCTCCTCCGCCATCAACTACCCCCACTATCCGAGGCCGCTCGGATCTACTCCGCCGCTCCGATCCCCTCCGGCATCAACTCCCCCCTAGATCCGAGCCCGCTCGGATCTCCTCCGCCGCAAGGATCCCCTCCGCCATCAACTCCCCCCTCGATCAACTCCCCCCTCGAGCCCGGTCGGATCTCCTCCAAAGCTCGGATCCCCTCCGCCATCAACTCCCCCCTCGATCCGACACCCCTCGGATCTCCTGCGCCGCTCGGATCTCCTCCAACATCTACTACCCCCTCGATCCGAGGCCCCTCGGATCTACTCCGCCGCTCGGATCTCCTCCTAAGCTCGGATCCCCTCCGCCATCAACTCCCCCCTCGATCCGACACCCCTCGGATCTCCTGCGCCGCTCGGATCTCCTCCACCATCTACTACCCCCTCGATCCGAGGCCCCTCGGATCTACTCCGCCGCTCGGATCTCCTCCTAAGCTCGGATCCCCTCCGCCATCAACTCCCCCCTCGATCCGACACCCCTCGGATCTCCTGCGCCGCTCGGATCTCCTCCACCATCTACTACCCCCTCGATCCGTGCCCCTCTCTGCCTGATTTGTGGCCCTCTGTGCGTGCGCCGTGCTCCCTGTGTGCGTGATTTGTTGCCCTGTGTGCGTGATTTGTGGCCCGGTGTGCGTGATCCGAGCCCCTTGTGTGCGTGATTTGTGGCCTTGTGTGCGTGAGTTGTGGCCCTGTGGCCGTGATCCGTGCCCCCCCTGTGTGTGATTTGCGGCTCTCTCTGCCTGATCCGAGCCCCGCTGTGCGTGATCTGAGCCCGCGGCTGCCTCTGTGCCCGAGCATTGCCCACCCTGTGTGCTCGATCTACTCTCTGTCCCGCCAAAGGTGCTATCCTAATCCCTACTCTGTGTGCTTGTCCAGTGTTGTATCGAAGTAGGTTTACATGAGATTGATATATCTGCTATATCTAATATGTGGTTAAATATGTGGTCATGCTGGTAGCGCATGATGAATCAGTAGGTTATTGTGGGATGATTGTTATTATCGCAGGCGATGATGACGGTTGCCATAGGCAATAGATGGATGGCATGGATGTAAATCCACTGCAACCCGTTGCTTGTTGGAAACCATTTGAGCCCGTGTATATAACACAATTTTGTTCGGCGATGATGACGGTTACCATAAGCAATAGAAGGATGGCACGGATTTTTTATCCACTGCAACCCCTTGCTTGTTGGAAACCACTTGAGCCCGTGTACAGAACAAAATTTATTTCGGCGATGATGACGGATGCCATTGGCAATGATATGTTGCAATTATTAGTATGTAGTCTTCATTTATCTATCTGACATCTCCCTTAGCATACATAAAAATTATTTATTATATGTTGTGCAATTTGTTTTGTATCACATACATTGTATGCCTGTTATGATTTGCATTTCGAACAACAATTTTCTTTTGGAATGTTGATAATATTTGACACACCCCTTACCTTACATGTGTTTAACTTATTTTAATAGGTCATTTGTAATATTGTTTGATTCGCAAATGATTCGTTCAACTAGTCAAACCTTTTTTAATTTGCATATAATACAACAACTACTTTGCCAATTTTTAATTATTGAACAATCTTGAGAATCTACTTGCACAATGATAAATATATAAAGGAGTACGTCCATAATTTACAGATGCGTCCTTATAAGAGACTTGTAATTCCCGGTCAGAGCAGTCAGTCGGACATGAATAACCCACAAGGTGCCAGTGGTTCTCGCCCTCAAGCGTATTCGCGAACACCCAACTGGACCGCGTCCATGGATGCTTGTCTGTTAGCGTTATTGTGTGAGGAACATGCCTTAGGCAATAATGTTCATGGAACATTCACGACCCTTGCATGGGTTAGGGTTGTTGGAGAGGTAAATAGACGAAATAATTCAAACCTTACGAAGGATCAGGTCAAAAATAGATTGAAAGTCTTGAAGCGCACTTTCGCGTTATACCATGCGTTGGTCAACAAGAGCGGATGGGGATGGGATTTTAATCTGAATATACCCACGCCTGGCGATAGTGCTGACTGGGATGCGGTGATCGCGGTAATGTGATTCTATTTCGATTATCATAAATTGTTAATTGAGTTTAATTGTTATTGTAAGACTAATATAATTAACCGACCTTCAGGAAAACCCAGCTTATGCCAAATGTAGAGATAAACCATTTCCTCCCTATAAGGATATTGAGTTCCTTACGGAGAAGACCACCGCAACCGGCAGATATAGCTTTGCTTCTGTCATGCCGCCCACTACCACTATTGTTAGCTCGTCCTCCTCATCCCCTGGTGAGGGTGATAACATAATTACTCCTAGATTGGAAGGTTTATATATCTTACCTCCTCCATGTGAAGCAGGGTCATCGGGGCCACCAATGAATGAATTCATGGAAGGTGGAGAACCCGACTTCACACCAAGCCCTCATCACCCCAACAAGAATACCAGTGGGTCGGGACATAGCTCTGGCAGCAAGAGGCCTCGTTCCCCACTCCCCGAGCGTAGCCAACGAACAAACCGACCGTCGAGTGGTGGACGGCGGAAGAAAACCGAGACTATCACTGAGGCTGTAACTGAGATGTTGCAGTTAGGAAAAGATAAATTTGATTTTGTCAAGGAAATGTATCATAAGGATTCTGACAGTCGGCGCTCTATTCCTACAATCGAGGATTGTATGCAGCGCGTATACCTAATGCAAGGGCTCAACAATCGTAAGATTTTGGCGGCCGGCGAATCTTTGAAAGATCCCCAGAATCGTCAACTTTTTATGACAATGAATGACGATCTTGCAAAAGACTGGGTCGAAATGCAGTTAGAAAATCATAATGCTATCTATCGCCCTTTTTTTCCCGGCAATTAGTGGACAATTTGACTATGTTTTAATTATGTAGTGTAAATTAAACCAATGTAACATATTGTATCTTAACTTTTTAGTAGTAGAAAACTGTTCTAACATGTATTTTCGAAAGTTGCACTGTTAGTACGAGGATTGTAATATTTAGTAGGACAGTTTGGTTGCATTTAAGTATAATTAACTTGAATGTTGGTATTTCATATCGATAGATATTACATCATGTATACTTATCATGATTTCTTGCTAATTGGGTGCAATTTCGATGCAGATATTATGGATCGTACAATTAATGAAAGAGTAGGTAATTCCAGGGTCTTTGAATTGATGATGTTACTTTTAGATGATGAAGATGACATTATGCTGTTTCTTATATTAATACTCATTGCGGAAGGAAATCTTTGAAAATTTTTATGTAGTAATTTCTTGTGTAATTCGTTGTTGTATCGAGACATATGAATATTCGTGCTACATGATCTACATTTATCACAACTTTGTTTGCCTACAATCAACCTTGGCTAAATGCCTAAAATGTTGTTGCAGTTATAATGGATGCTTCATTGTATCGACCTTTATTTTCGTCAACTTTTCATGCCGAATTGTTCGCAATATTAGAAGATGATGATGACTACTGGGTGCAACTCATAATATTGCTTATTGAAGGGGGTTGTATAAATGAAACAAGTCCAATAACCAGACGACCTTGTCGTACCCGTCCATTTACTGGCCATCAGTTTATTTGTGATATACTTAATGGTCATCCAGACCGGGGGTACACTCACTTTAGAATGACGACAAGTTCCTTCATTGCTCTCCGCGATGAACTTGTTGGAAAGGGTCTTTTAAGTGGCACACGGAATATGACTGTTGAAGAACAAATAGCGATTTTTCTGTTTTGTATTGGACATGGTGTTGTAAATAGGGTCCTCGCTGAGACTTTTCAACATTCAGGGGAAACAATTAGTCGTCACTTTAACAATGTTCTAAGAGCTATTATTCAACTAAAAGATGACTACTTAACTCTGCCGCCAAGCGATATTGGAGTCCATCCAAGAATTAGTGACAATATCAATTTCCATCCGTTCAAGGTAAGTCTAAATCTCTTTTAATTGTCAGTAAATTGAGCATTTAAATTGTTAAATTTATCTATGTACTTTGTTTTCAAATTACCGTTTGTAGAATGCAATTGGGGCGGTGGATGGTACGCATATTCCGGTTATTGTAAAAACGGAGAAACAAACCCAATTTCGATGTCGCAAAGGATTTACATCTCAAAATATGATGGCCGCGGTTTCGTTTGATCATATGTTCTTTTATGTATGCACCGGTTGGGAAGGATCTGCCTCAGATATGAGGGTACTCAGATGGGCCTGTGAAGATGGAGGCTTTACTGTTCCTGAAGGTATCATTTAAGAATAAATTAGTCATTTATCTTTTCAAAAATATTGGTTTCACTTATTTATTACAAGTTGTATACACTTCTATTATCTATACAGGAAAATATTATCTCGTTGATTCCGGATACGCGAATACCGAAAAATTTCTGACACCTTATAGAGGCGAGCGTTACCATCTGAGTCAATTTAATAGTAACAGTCGTGGTCGGATACATCGTTCGCCAAAAGACTTGTATAATCATCGGCACGCACAATTAAGAAATGTGGTAGAGAAGACATTTGGAATTTTAAAAAAGCGATTTAGAATTTTAACTAATGCTACACCATTTCCTTATAGAGTGCAGTGTCACATTGCTATGGCGTGTTGTGTGCTTCATAATTTTATTCGACGGCAACAAGGAGATGACAGATATTTTAATGAAGCGCAAAACGCAGAGCCGTCAGAGGAAGAGGTGGAAGTGCCGACTACAAATGAGACTACATCAGATTCACACCGTGGAGACCAGATTCGCACTCAAATTACGGAGGAGTTGTGGAATAATAGGAGTTAGAATTTATGTTGTAATATAATGGTAGTCAGTTTGTGTAATAGTTTAATTGGTTTTCCTGTAATCTTAATTGGATGGTTATTTACAAAAGTAGTGTTCCCCGTGTATGATGTTAGTATAAAATTAGTATGACGTGATATGGATGTTATCTACGTTAGTACAGTAGTGTATTGAGCAACAAAGTTGTATTTTTAAAATTATTACTTTTAAGTATTTAATGCACCGGTTGTATTAAATTTTGTATTGAATTTAATGCACCCGTACCCATTGCATTATGCAGATCTAGTCCAGCAAACTATCATAGTAAAAGTTTCTTTTCACTATTTTTTTTTTTCTAAATATCTAATTTTTTAAATTGGTTTGATTTTTAGTCATTTGATTACTCTTTCGACGTAAAGTTTAAATAAATTTATAATTATATAAATTGCATGAGAACATATTAATTAAATTCGTAAAAATAAATAATATATTTTCAAAATTAAATATTTAGATTAAATAATTAAAATATATGACAGTTGAGGTTAGCTCTATATTTTTATATTTTTATTTTTCTTACTTAATATTATTGTAAAATTATTATATTTTTGTTGTGTATATATGTGTGGAGGGAACACTATAAAAAATTAATATTTTAAATATTTTTTTTATATTTAATCATATTTAAAAATGTCGTAGAATAATTTAATTTTATATTTACAAATATCGATAAAATATATTTTAAAATAATATAATAGATGATTCATATTTTTTTTTTAAATATCGATATTTATTATATTATAAAATATTTGAAAATTTTTTTTCTAAACTTCGTCTAAAAATATAACTAATTTAATATTTTATCTAATTAATTAAATCCTATTTATAACAAATAACATAATTAAAAAGTTATAATACATTATTTATTTACACAACTTTTACCCATACATAAAAATGTCAAAGGGCATATTCGTCTTTTTACTTAAAAGTCAACTATTTATCCCTCTTATTCTTCATTCCCAACCAAACACTATTTTTCTTATACTGGTACAAACCTATACCCCAACCAAACACTATTTTTACTTTATCCTACCTTATACTCAATTTTATACTTGTACCTGGTACTACTAATTCCCACTAATTCCCCAATCAAACGCTACCTAAACCTCCCACGACGACACGCAGCGGAGGCGCCGCCAACGCGCGTGCGAACACCGCGGCCGTTACCCCTCCCCCCTCCCTCTCCTACGCCGTTAATGGCAACTAAATGGTAACCGTACGGCCACCGATATCTCATCGTGACCGTTACGGTTCGAAATCACCCCCTCACCCTCTCCCCACTCTCTCGCCGTTGTAGTAGATCGATTCGAGGGATCTGTAGCTAGGGTTGGTTTCAAGGGCGGGCGATATGTCGACGACGAAGCCCGAGGCCGCGTGCGAATGCTGCGGCCTCACGGAGTAGTGCACGTCCGCGTACGTCGCCGCAGTGCGCGCTAGCTACCACGGCCGCTGGATCTGCGGCCTCTGCGCCGAGGCCGTCGACGACGAGATCCGCCGCCCCGGACGGCCCATCTCCACGGTCGAAGCCCTCGATCGCCAAGTCCGGCTTCTCCAGCCGCCGTCTCCAGGCTCCTCCGTCGCACGATGATGAGCGGAGGTGTGTATTAAATAAATGAGGGATGCTAGGTGTACACCCATTCTACACCCCATCTTATTCTGGGATTGATATTATTTTACTCATCATATCGAGTGACGAATGAAATTTACTCCACCTCAGAATAAAATGGAGTGTAAGATATACATCTCTAAAAAATATATATTTATATATATTCTAAATATAAAATATATTAATATATTTATTTTATATAATTTTATATAATAGTAGAATAAAAAAATTTAAATTTGAATTCCATCGCATCGAGTCGGATGTGAAAAAAAAAAGTGTTGAATAAAAAATTTATAAATAACTATGTTTTTCTAATAGCTTTTAAATTATAATTATTATTTTATATAATTTTATAATAATACCGTCATATATTTTAATTTTTAAAATATAATAATTATGAATTTATATAATTTTATAATAATCTCATCATTTTAAATAGGTTTCCTAGTTTAGAATAGTTATTAGATTTCGCTGTACAACTTTGTAGAAATAAATTGACCGGTAAAATTAGTTATTATAATTCATTAATATAGCCGAATCATATTAGTTGAATAAAATTATTAATTTTAATAGTATTAGCAAAGTTAAATATTTTTTATCTTATTTTTAAAAAACTAATTTATTTTTTAATTATTAATTTAATAAATATTGAGATGCCGAAAAGTGTGATGTTTTGACTTGTTTTAGCAAAATTTTATAATCTAATTAATGGCAAAATTTAGAGAGTTGATTGATACAATGGTTAATTAATGCAGAAAGATACACATGAGACATGAGGTAAGAGTGTGCAGAGAATTTTTGTAATGAAGCCTTTATTTCAATGAGTACTTCTTGAGAGGTAAGATGTGCCCTACATGCGTTTTTAAAAAGAGAATGATTTAGCCCTCAGTTTTTTTTTTTTTTTTGGAGAAATACATACATATGATGGCTTCGAAAATACTACTGAATCTACGTTGATGGAGTTTTCTTTCTGTTCTGCTCCGGATATGATAGTAAGTGAGGATCAAAAAAAAAAAAAAAAAAAATGATTTAGCCCTCAGTTTTTTTTTTTTTGGAGAAATACATACATATGATGGTTCCGGGAATACTACTGAATCTACGTTAATGGAGTTTTCTTTCTGTTCTGCTCCGGATATGATAGTAAGTGAGGATCAAAAAAAAAAAAAAAAAAAAAAAAAGAAGAGGTTTTGTAAAAATATTTTTCGATCCATCTTAATCTGTTAAAAATCTGTTAAAAATTTACGCCCGTTTCGATTGGTCGGAAAATAAGTGATAAGTGAAAATAAATTATAAAATAAATATCAAACTATAATTTGATTTGACTGGGATGCTTTTTTAATACTTTATTTTTTTTCTTCCTAAATTAAGACTCTCAACTTTTTTTTTTTTTTTTTTTTTTTTTTTTTTAAGTTAATTTCATTCATATCTATTTCTGTAAAGATATCTAATATCAAATATATCGTTAAAAGGTTTAAATTATCAAAATTTTTTCTCTAAAAATTTTAATATCCTCATATTTGCTTCTCTAATTTTATATTTAAAAATTATTATCACTACATTCTATGTATATTTTATACTCCATCATTTTAGACTATAAAATTCTCTTTTGAGCTTTTACTATTAAAAAAAGTTTGGTAAGACAAATAAATGTATCTTAATCTTTTAATTAAAGGCTTGAATATTAAAATTTGTATGCATTTTTATTATAAGTATACAGACAGTACTGTCAGATCTTTATATATTTGTACCAAAAAGAAAAGGTGGAGTTGAAGGCAGTTGTGGCAGTGCAAGTTACGCTTTATGATAATGACAAAAGGTGGTTTAAGATTGTCCATGAAGGGGAACAATGAAGGGGAGCAAGGGCTGGTGGATCAGTTATAAAGCAATTATTATCTGTTTCCACTGGTGGTGGTGCTGCTTCCTCAATAATTTGAGGCTTTGTATGGTCACCAACATGGTGGGACCATGAGAAAGACTAAATTAGAAGAAGCTTCTAGAGTGAGACAAAAGAAAGATTCACAAATCCCATTTAGCCCAAATTTGGTTTGGCCCTGGAAAGCAATGCCTTTCCATTTATTTCCATGAAAAATTTTATTCATATACTCTATTTTAGAATCTACAATTTATATTTATTTATTAAAAAATATTTTTATATATTTTTTTTATTATCATTTATTTATATCTGTTCAACGACTCAGATTTAATTATTTTTAAGTTGTGATCTGCAATAGCAGATCACTTTCAGGAGGGATTTTTTTCAAATTGATCCTCTGAAAAACCTTATTTTGCAAAATGACCTTCCCAAAAACAAATTTGCAAAAATAATCCTCTTTTTGCCACCTCGGCGCCACGGTGGGCAGACAACTTGAAGGCGCTGAAGCGTTCAGCGCCTTCACAAAAAACCTGTGAAGGCGCTGAACGCTTCAGCGCCTTCATGCAATGTGTTGAAGGCGCTGAAGCGTTCAGCGTCTTCACAAGAAAACCTGTGAAGGTGCTGATCGCTTCAGCGCCTTCAACACATTGCATGAAGGCGCTGAAGCGTTCAGCGCCTTCAGCACACACATAAGGCGTCGAGGACTTAGCCATTTTTCGCGGCGAAAAATGGCTAAGTCCTCGCTGTAAGCGAAAAATGGCTTCTCTGTAAAGGCGCTGAGTTGCTCAGCGCCTTTACTATAAAACACTTAAGGCGCTGATTTGCTCAGCGCCTTCAGTGCAGAACACTAAAGGCGCTGAATGGCTCAGCGCCTTTACCTGGACCTGCACACAGTACTTAAGATCACTTTAAAAAAATTTCAAATTTGTACAAGTTGCAAGCATTGACAAATAACATTGAAAAAGCAAAAACTACATTCACAAACACCAAATGATCAACCAACAATCATTTCATTCATAAATGAGAGTTGAGTAACATCAAAAAATAAAATTTACAAAAATTGAACTCAAAAGCTCAATTTTGAGCACGTCCTCGACCTCGACGTCCTCGCCCACGCCCACGTCCACGCCCTCGCCCTCGCCCTCGCCCACGGGGAACAGCAAGGTCGATGATAGGTATATCATCGAGATGCTCGACTGCTGCCGACTGATCGAGCTCCTCGATGATACCACCCTCATCCTGCTCCGCAATATGCTCGATCTCCTGTGACGATGATGACGATCGACGACGACGTGAATATGTCGATGCAAAAGATGTCTGTGATACTGGCGGCGGGAGCGATGCTGATGTCGAAGGAAATGTCATCGGTGCCTGAATGGTAGGAGATGGAGATCGTGGCACCTGAAAGAGTGTAAATAGTTTGTTAATATGAATTTGAAAACTTAATTTGAATTCTATGCTAAATGGTACCTGATGACTCGAGGTCGCTCCCTCATATGAAGGTCGGGCTGACTCTCTGACAGTAGGTTCAGATAGTACATGCTGTAGTACCATCTGAATATCGTCGTTCATTTCTCTCAAAGTCTGAAGAATAGTATGAGTCGTGGGTGGGTCCTGCACTATCTGGCCGACAATGGTATGAACATGTCGTAGTGTGTCGTCCTGCATTTTAAATTAGAAATTAAAATTAAATTTATATGAGGAAAGTTGAATATATTAAATATATATATATATAAATTATAATACCAGTGTTCTCTCGACATGCCCACGAGGATGGAAAGTCAGCGGAGGACGCTGTACTGGATGAGATATCCATCGTCGCGTAATGCTCTAGTACCACTGCATGTATATGGATGCCGCTTGCAGTGGGTCCTCACCAGCAGCCGGGGCTTGATAAAAAATGTGATCAAGCCTCGCGGACCACCTCTCAATGTGGATAGCATGAAATGCGATCCAATCCTCCGGGGACGCCCACGTGATGTGATGCGTGGGATGGACTCCATATTGAGAGGTATATGCTGGAGAAGACCGAACTGTCGCATGACTCGGTCCGGCACGTGCATCTCGACGATATGAAAGCATATCAGGACTGTCATTGCACGCCAGACCGTTGAGCCATGCACACAGAAATCCGGTAATATCTCTATAATCTGATCTGTGTAGGGCATCCATATAACCTGTTAATGGACAAAATGATTAGTTAATATAGAAGTGTTGAATAAAACATCTACATACTTAAAGTATTCAATAAAACATCTACATACCTGCGCCTCTCGCTGCTGATCTAGCTCGTCTCTGTAGAACTCAATGTCACACGTCTTGACATTGGTTCCAAAACGCAGCCCTCCAGTGTTGCCCCATCTAGATTATAAAAAACATATATTAGTTACAATTACAATTGAAATACAAAAATCTACTATATCAAATAAATATCTTACCGGCAACCCAGAGGTCGATCGACTATATCGGGCTGATCTAGGATGCCTGTAGGTCGGCCGATATGAAGATGGTCCCAAGCCCAGATCTGTAAATTCACGCCAACAGGTTAAAATAATAAAAAATATATATATACCAATATATAAAGATAATACTGAAATCAAGAAATCAGATTTTATACCTGCAATAGGGTACCAAAACAGTAGCATTCGGCCTTCCCGTTCACCGCGGCATCTGCTAGTGCCCGATATAGATATGCCAGAGTCGCAGCGCCCCACGCATAAGCGCCGCAGATATCAAAGTCAGCTAAAAGTGTGATGACCCGGATCTCCGCAGAGCTGCTACAGTGCCTTGGGGTGGCTGTTGGAGGCCTACATGGTGTGTTGGAGGTGTTTGGGGCATAATTGGGCACAAGAGTTGGACTTCGGGCCCAAATGGATCATGTGAGTGATCGGAGGACCCCGTGGAGGGTTTAGAAGTGGTTTCGCGCGAATCGGATATTTAAATTGGGCTCCGCACGAAGTTTGGACTAAGAACGCATTTCCGGATGCCTTCGACAATTTGTAGAGTTGGAATTTGGCGAAACGGACGTCAAATTCGGATTCAGCGCGCGAAAACGGTCAAAATGGACTACCCACTTGTCAATTCGGAGCTCGGGTTACTGTTCACGCCGGAACAGTACTTCCGGCGATCGCCGGCGGCAACCGGCGGCGGCGGGCAGCGGCGGAGAGCGGCGGCGCGGCCTCGGGCAGGCGGCAGCGCGCGGGCAGGGGCGCGGGCAGGCGCGCGGTCCACGCGCCGGCGTGCACCAGAGCGGGGTGCCACGTGGCATGACTGGATTGGGTGGCTCACTGGTCTCGGTCTACGGAGCTGGGGTGTGCACGGTGGACCGGGCGGGAAACACGTGGCATCTTGTCATTGGTCCGGTGTAGGGCGTGTCGTGCACCGGGTGCAGTGAGCACGTGACTTGGACACGTGGCGCGCGAGGATTGGACTGGATACTGTGCGCGCAGGTTGCAGGTAGCGTGGTGCACGGTGGACCGGTTGGAGACACGTGGCATCACGTTGTTGGTTCGGTGTTTGGGGGTGTCGTGCACCGGGTGCAGCGAGTGTGTGGCTTGGACACGTGGCACGCGATGATTGGTTGTGCTACTGTGCGCGTGCGGCAGCGGAGGCAGGCGTGGCAGGCGGCGGTGGCAGCGTGGCAGGGGCGGCCGGCTGGCGTGGCGGGCACGGCGGCAGGGTGGCGCACGCGGGCGCCACGTGGCGGCCCGCCATTGGCGGGCGCCAACGGCCCCGTTGACCAGGGACGGCCACGTGGCGCGAGAGGAGCGGCCGGATCCGGTGTTTCGTGTTCGGGGACACGTGTCGGTGCGTGAAGCGGGTCGGACGTCCGGGCGGTCCGACCGGATCCCGTGCGGGATGGGCCGTCAGTGGGCCGGGCCACTGTGCGGGCCACGTGGCGGGCTGTGGAGGTTCCGGGCCTGCACAGTAACGGGCCGGGCCCGTTACTGTAGCAGCCCGGAAGTTTTCGGGCGCCCGGAAAGTGGGACACAGGGGTCATTTCTGGATTTGTTTGGAATGGCCTATAAATACCAACCCGAGCCCCTCCATTTCGAGTTTTTCTCCCCTTTCCGAGCTTCTTCTGCCCGAGCCACCTTAAGGAGATTTGTTCACCTCTTGATGCTTGATCTTCCTGCCAAGTTCTGGGATTTTAGGAGGCACGAATCCCGAGGTTCCCCATTTTACGGTGCGGCGCGACGTTGCATTTCCTGTTTCCTTCTTCGGCGCAGCAGTGATGTTTTGGCTCCCCTGGGCTACCCCGAGGTCCTTTTCCAGTGATTCTTGCGCCGACTGACTCCTTACAGATAAGGCTTCAACTTTCATTTTGATTGCGCTTTTCGGTTTCGAGGTTTTGGCACGTTTCCCGAGGCATCTTTGACCCCCATTTTTCTGTGGTGGATTTTGGACAGCACCAACTTGCCGATTTATATCTCAGCCTAGGAACATCGGATCAAGGCGATTCAAGAGTCGATTTTGATCTACTCGTCGCGAGGAACACAGTGGTGATTTTTCTGGGATTTTAGGAAATTGTTTCGAAGGTGAAAATTACTGTTTTCTCAGTGTACAGTGTGCAGTTTTTCTTCACAGTTTGATGTTTGGATTACCACCTTGCCGAATTTATAACTTGACTTACCGAACTCGGATTTGGGCGTGCAAGGTACCGTTTCGAAGCTATCGATGCGAGGATCGCTGTGATATTTTTATGGGATTTTTCTGGGCACTTTCTGCAGGTGATAATTTAACAGTTTCGGGACTGTTGTTGTATGGGTTAATTAAAGCAATATTTGGGAACCTAAATGTATTTAGTGGACTTTGTGTTGTGCCAGGAGTGTTTCGGGTATACTGTACTTGTTGGAGCGCAGGATTGGAGTTTTTGGTATTTTCAGCTGTATGGACCCGGACAGTTAGCGCTTCAGGTGGGTGGTTGTTGCTTGCCTCTATATCTGACTTACTCACTAAGTTTATTAGAAAACCCCACTATTGAGCATATTGTTTGATTATCATGCCTAATTGACTGATATACATGTGAGCCTATCTTTGGGGGATTAATTATGTGGATATAGCATGTTTTGGGATAATATCACTGAGGGGACATGATTGCGGGGACATACTTAATTGTGATAATTAACATGCTACATTAGCACCCAGATTTTATGAAAAACGGATTAAATGGATTAACTGTTGGGACATAATGATATATCAATGTGCGGGTTTCACTCTGGGAATTATTATGGAACAGGGATCTTCTACATGTGTAGTCGACTGATGATTTTAGCCTGATGGTGATATTTATGTGGGTATTATTAATTATTACACATGTAAACTGTTATTTGACATATTCTCCCTTCCACATTACATGAGGACTTTTGCATGCTTATTTGGACATCTAGATAGGCCACTATTTTATTGCTACACTATCATATTGGGATTTGACTTAGGAGAAACCATGATTGCTTTCTTTCTCCTTCTTATTTAGACTTTTGAGTCATGTAGCTCGAGTTCGAGCAGAGGTTTGGGATAGTGTAGCCGGGACCTGAGGGTCAGAGATAGGGTGTACTTGATGTGGATTGTGGGTTATTGCGGCAACCGCGGACAGTAGGCGGTTGACCGGATCTTGATTATTTTACCCAATTGCGGGTTGTGGGTTATTGCGGTGACCGCGGACTTTGGGCGGTTGACCGGATGTTTACTATTGCATCAGATTGGGTATCAGATTTCTCTAGTGGATGGTATTTCCCACTTTTGAGTATTATTGCATCAGATCGGGGTTACATTAGTGGACGGAGTTTCCCACTTTGATCATAGTCATGATCCAGTCCTGCTATTATGAGACAGTGGTTACAGAGATGCTTGATACAGCGATACTTTACTCGTGTGGGTCGCTCCCCTCGAGTGCCACTCCGGAGTAGGCTTTACACCGTGCCGAGCGCCGGGCACCTTGGGATTTCGAGCCTTATGTGCTGGTCCCCTACTGAGTTCTTGAGTTCGACAGCAGAGCAGGCAGTACCAGTTTTTACTGGTGTCTAGATTGGGTCTATTTGGTCAGGATCTGTTTTCCGATGCATTCATACCGTCATTTCCTTCGGTATTGCATTTAGAGGCATACTTGTGGTGGTTTCCCCTTTTATTCAGTAGTTCTGTTACAGCTTTACCCCCTTGCCCTTTTCTTGCCTCTAGTAGACTTAGTGGGTACGCCAGAGCTTGAGGCTTTACCCACAGGGGGAGGCTACTGGTTTACTAGTGGTTCTCACCCCCATTGTTGTTTTTCCTTTCCTTTCTTTCCCCTGTTTTGCAGAGTCCTCCTTGGGAGTGCTGATCCTTGATCGTTGACCGGGGCGAGGGAGTCGCGAGCTAGATCTGTACCACCCGATGTGTGCAGCTGTACCCCTGGCTGGAGATTCCTGATAGCTGTCAGCTGATATTTACTGTTATCCTTGGAGGGAGATCTTTTGTATTTGGAGAGACAGAGTTGAGACTGATGTACTATAGTTTTAGTTTATCTCCTTTTATAGTTGAGAGATGCTGTAGTGAGGACATTGTATGTGGATTACCTGTATTTGAGGGAATGGATATTGTACTCTATTTCATGATGTATAGTAATTGGATTTTATTTTACAGCATTTTATTTCAGCTCTGATATTTGTGTAGCTATAGTACTATCTTTTGCAGGTTAGACGCTTCGCCTATGCGGGTTTTGGCATAGGTGGCGGATCTGTTGGCGAGCCCGGGTCGCAGTTTCGACCCCGGGGCGTGACAGATTAAGTTGGTATCAGAGCTTAGGGATAGGTCAATTGGGACTGTAGAAACCCTAGGCTTATGGTTGGACCCTAGGATGACTTCGTGAGAGTCGTGAGTTTTGCGAGAGTCCTGATTGAGTTTTATACCTCTCCCGAGGGATGGGATGGGTGATTGGCATGTTTATTCTCCTAAGCAATTATGTTGGCTGCAGACAACATAATGCGGCGGAACGGTTGACATGCTCTAGACTCTCGCCGGATTGGGTCGAGTTTTGTTTTGTGCTGTGGTGCAGTTAGTCGTGGTGAGCGGTGTCTCCCCGACGCGTTGTGCGGATTGGTGCGCACTCGTCGCAGCGGTGGAGCTTGAGCAGATTGTTTTGGGGCCGGATATCCGGATTGAGGTTAGAGAGCTTCAGGCCCCGATGGCAGGATTGTCTGAAGTATACCAGCGGCAGAGTGAGCCGCTGGACGGGGTGACACAGTTGTCGGAGCGGTGGGCAGCCCGACAGTGTTTTTCTCCTGAGACCACTTGGTTACAGTACCCTCAGCAGCAGTGATTTCTGTGGCGCCGAAAGGGCGAGTAGCCCCCTCCGTGCCAATGTTTAGTGTCGAGGCACCGAGGTGGGGTGGATAGCTGACAGTCGATGAGCTGTGGGACATCATTGATGGATGGAGCCAGTTTTGGCAGATGAACCCCCCGATTTATGGAATTAAGTTGGAGCCTTTGGAGGCCAAATCGTGGTTGGTGGTGATGGAGTGATCAATTGAGGGTCTCCCTGTGCTGGAGAGTTGAGGCAGTTGTTGAACTGTACGCTCCAGGTTTCGAGGGACGAGGCGCGTAGGATGTGTGCGATTGGGAGTGGATTGCGCCAGGATACCCTTTGAGTTTATCTGATTCCTCTGTTTTGGATTTTGAGTTTTGGATGCCTCGATGGAGTAGGCATTGTGTGTGGAGCGTACTGTTGCAGTTCCCGTGGATAGGGATCTGCCGCCAGAGGCGAGTTCTGGATTGAGGCGCCTGGCGCTAAGTGTTGGGGGACAGATCGGCTGGCAGAGGCCCTTTCGTGTTCCTTTTTTTTTTGGATGGTGGACATCCTTGTGGACAGATTATGTAAAGCTTACCCTAAGGAAGGTTACCCTTTGTGATTGATAACATTTGTGTTTGGGGTACAATGGATGTGTTTGAGGGGTGAGCTGAGTAAGGATGATTGAATGAGGAATTGCAGGAATCAATTGTGTTTTGTCATATGACGATTGCAATAGTGGATTTTCTGAGATGTCAGAGGTCAGGTGGACCCCGGTGACAGCATCAGCATCGTTATCAGAGTGGCGCAGCGGTAGCGTGGATTTATTGTCTGCGAAAGACCGTATTCATCACCTCAGTATGAGCAAAGGCGGAGAATTGTGCTCCTTTTGTGGATAGCCTTGATTTTTGCAGGCAGATTAAGTGACGACTACCTACAGTGAGCGATTGAGACTGTGCTGCCTGGGTGGAGGGCACCAAGGCAGTAGATTGGGTCGTCGCAGGTGTGATTTCATCACAGCAGCCAGAGTTGGAGCATGATGCATTCCTGCATGGACTAGAGGTAGATTTGTTACCACATGCACTTGAGGTACAGATTCCTGTTGGGGTGGTGCATGTGGGGGAAGCTTGTGGATTATGTCCAGTGCAGTTGAGACCTCGAGTGGTATCGGCGGATTAATTGGTATTTGTACCTGGTCAGTGTTTGACCCTGTGCGTGGGATTGGTTGGCATAGTGCCACATGGTGTATGGCTGCGGAGAGAGAAGATTATGATCTTCTGCAAGGCAGACATTAGAGACTTGTTCTTTGAGACAGTCAGAGTACACAAGTTGTAGCGACAATGCGAGAGGTGCTTACGGCGGCACCGGGACGCAAGGATATCCCTGTCATCATGAGATCCCGGGTGTGATTCCACCGAAGCTGATAATGATGCCGTCGATTAGGGAGATTGAGATTGCGGTTGACGTGGTTCAGGGAACCACGCCAACCCCGATAGCGCCTCATTGGATATCACCTGTAGAGCCGACAGAGCTGATGGCGCAGTCGCAGGATCTGATGGATCGAGGGTCTGTTCGACCTAGTGCCACCCCGTTGATGTACGGTGGTGATGCCACACCGTTGATACACGGTGGTGATGTCACGTCGTGGACACACGACAGTGAGGGTCCTTGTGCGGGATGACCGTAGGCAGGTCTGGATATTATTTAGGACCTTTTGATGGAGTTATACCCCGACAGTGGTCTGCTTTGGATGCAGGTATCTCCTTGGGATCATACAGTTGTGTATCCCGCCAAGATGGTGTGCTGGACCCGGTAGGGGCATTGCGAGTGCAGTAAGGACAACTGGAATGACTAAGGCCATGTCGTCCTTGAGATCTAGGGAATTGTGTCTTCTTGCTGCACTTGGAAGAATTACTTGAGATATTCTTCCGGGATATCTTGATTTTACCCCATCTCTGTGTGGTTTAGAGCTGGTGGAGTACTTGTTGGTGGTGTAACAAGGTCTATGAGGAAGAAGCTGTATGCCAAGTTGATGTGGTGCAAGTTTTAGCTTCGAGAGCATACCTTCGTGGATCACTTAGTCTAGCCTCTAGAGGCGGTGGTGGAATCCAGCCGGAAAGGGATGCTATGCGAGAATGGCTGAGACCGGCAGTCAAGTATTGAGTGAGAAGCTTGTGAGCCGGATAGTGCCAGCAGAGCTTGACGAATTGGTGATGAGATTGATACCAGCCCTGATTTCAGCATCGCCAGTGTTGGGAGATGGATTTGTGATACTGTGATGCCTCCCATAGTAGCTATGAAGTTACAGTTGGATTTGTGGCAAGCATCCAATATCACCCTGATAGGGCCACTGTGGTGGCGGATACCTGGAGCAGGAAAGCTGTCAGAGGTCGAGCTTGCTGATGCCACAGCTGGCGCTGTGTGGACTGTCGAGGCAGACGTGGCGTATGATGGTGTCACTGAGGGCTCTTTCCCTTTCGGAGTGCCTAGCACGTCACTGGTTTGGGAGTTGAGGGCACAACTCCCGGAATTTGATGAAGTGATCGTCTGGAGCTGGTATTTTGTCGAGCCTGGAGGATTGGATTTACCAGCTGAAAGGGTACGGGATTTTCTCGAAGATTGATTTGTGATCTGGTTCTCTCGACTGCTTATAGTTGTGTGCTGATGCCCGAGAGTTGGGGAGGTGTTTCTACACCCTGATGATTTTTGGATTAGAGATCAGAGTTTACGTGATCAGTTGGAGGACTTATATTGGATGCCCGGGAGTACAGAGGTACTTGGATCGAGCTTGTTGTGCCGATGGACTTGTGGTTGGATCATCTGAGGCCCTGGGAAGAGCGGAGGCTTGTACCGATGCAGATTACTCGGTAGCTTGAGCGGTTAGCCCAGCTGCACTCGGTTGAGTTAGTGCGGTTTTTCTGGAGTGCCCGCCTTTACTTTGTTCTAGATGGAGACCCGAGGACCGCATCGCGCCTTTGGAGGAGGTACTTGTCAGCCTTGGGAGCTTGAGTGGTGGATGATTGGATGTTTACCCCCCTTTATTTGGTTGAGATTCCGTGTTGAGGAACGACTTTAGTTTCGAGGACGAAACTTTCTTTTAGTGGGGGAGGATGTGATGACCCGGATCTCCGCAGAGCTGCTACAGTGCGTTGGGGTGGCTGTTGGAGGCCTACATGGTGTGTTGGAGGTGTTTGGGGCATAATTGGGCACAAGAGTTGGACTTCGGGCCCAAATGGATCATGTGAGTGATCGGAGGACCCCGTGGAGGGTTTAGAAGTGGTTTCGCGCGAATCGGATATTTAAATTGGGCTCCGCACGAAGTTTGGACTAAGAACGCATTTCCGGATGCCTTCGGCAATTTTTAGAGTTGGAATTTGGCGAAACGGACGTCAAATTCGGATTCAGCGCGCGAAAACGGTCAAAATGGACTACCCACTTGTCAATTCGGAGCTCGGGTTACTGTTCACGCCGGAACAGTACTTCCGGCGATCGCCGGCGGCAACCGGCGGCGGCGGGCAGCGGCGGCGCGGCCTCGGGCAGGCAGGCGGCAGCGCGGCGGCGGGCAGCGCGCAGCGCGCGGGCAGGGGCGCGGGCAGGCGCGCGGTCCACGCGCCGGCGTGCACCAGAGCGGGGTGCCACGTGGCATGACTGGATTGGGTGGCTCACTGGTCTCGGTCTACGGAGCTGGGGTGTGCACGGTGGACCGGGCGGGAAACACGTGGCATCTTGTCATTGGTTCGGTGTAAGTGTCGTGCACCGGGTGCAGTGAGCACGTGACTTGGACACGTGGCGCGCGGGGATTGGGCGGCCACTGTGCGCGCAGGTTGCAGGTGCGTGGTGCACGGTGGACCGGTTGGAGACACGTGGCATCACGTTGTTGGTTCGGTGTTTGGGGGTGTCGTGCACCGGGTGCAGCGAGTGTGTGGCTTGGACACGTGGCACGCGAGGATTGGGCGTGCTACTGTGCGCGTGCGGCAGCGGAGGCAGGCGGGGCAGGCGGCGGTGGCAGCGTGGCAGGGGCGGCCGGCTGGCGTGGCGGGCACGGCGCCGGGTGGCGCACGCGGGCGCCACGTGGCGGCCCGCCATTGGCGGGCGCCAACGGCCCCGTTGACCAGGGACGGCCACGTGGCGCGAGAGGAGCGGCCGGATCCGCTGTTTCGTGTTCGGGGACACGTGTCGGTGCGTGGAGCGGGTCGGACGTCCGGGCGGTCCGACCGGATCCCGTGCGGGATGGGCCGTCAGTGGGCCGGGACTGTGCGGGCCGTGGCGGGCTGTGCGGGCCTGAAAGTAACGGGCCGGGCCGCACTGTAGCGCCCGAAGTTTTCGGGCGCCCGAAAGTGGGACACAGGGGTCATTTTGGATTTGTTTGGAATGGCCTATAAATACCAACCCGAGCCCCTCCATTTCGAGTTTTTCTCCCCTTTCCGAGCTTCTTCTGCCCGAGCCACCTTAAGGAGATTTGTTCACCTCTTGATGCTTGATCTTCCTGCCAAGTTCTGGGATTTTAGGAGGCACGAATCCCGAGGTTCCCCATTTTACGGTGCGGCGCGACGTTGCATTTCCTGTTTCCTTCTTCGGCGCAGCAGTGATGTTTTGGCTCCCCTGGGCTACCCCGAGGTCCTTTTCCAGTGATTCTTGCGCCGACTGACTCCTCACAGATAAGGCTTCAACTTTCATTTTGATCGCGCTTTTCCGTTTCGAGGTTTTGGCACGTTTCCCGAGGCATCTTTGACCCCCATTTTTCTGTGGTGGATTTTGGACAGCACCAACTTGCCGATTTTATATCTCAGCCTAGGAACATCGGATCGAGGCGATTCAAGAGTCGATTTTGATCTACTCGTCGCGAGGAACACAGTGGTGATTTTTCTGGGATTTTAGGAAATTGTCTCGAAGGTGAAAATTACTGTTTTCTCAGTGTACAGTGTGCAGTTTTTCTTCACAGTTTGATGTTTGGATTACCACCTTGCCGAATTTATAACTTGACTTACCGAACTCGGATTTGGGCGTGCAAGGTACCGTTTCGAAGCTATCGATGCGAGGATCGCTGTGATATTTTTATGGGATTTTTCTGGGCACTTTCTGCAGGTGATAATTTAACAGTTTCGGGACTGTTGTTGTATGGGTTAATTAAAGCAATATTTGGGAACCTAAATGTATTTAGTGGACTTTGTGTTGTGCCAGGAGTGTTTCGGGTATACTGTACTTGTTGGAGCGCAGGATTGGAGTTTTTGGTATTTTCAGCTGTATGGACCCGGACAGTTAGCGCTTCAGGTGGGTGGTTGTTGCTTGCCTCTATATCTGACTTACTCACTAAGTTTATTAGAAAACCCCACTATTGAGCATATTGTTTGATTATCATGCCTAATTGACTGATATACATGTGAGCCTATCTTTGGGGGATTAATTATGTGGATATAGCATGTTTTGGGATAATATCACTGAGGGGACATGATTGCGGGGACATACTTAATTGTGATAATTAACATGCTACATTAGCACCCAGATTTTATGAAAAACGGATTAAATGGATTAACTGTTGGGACATAATGATATATCAATGTGCGGGTTTCACTCTGGGAATTATTATGGAACAGGGATCTTATACATGTGTAGTCGACTGATGATTTTAGCCTGATGGTGATATTTATGTGGATATTATTAATTATTACACATGTAAACTGTTATTTGACATATTCTCCCTTTCACATTGCATGAGGACTTTTGCATGCTTATTTGGACATCTAGATAGGCCACTATTTTATTGCTACACTATCATATTGGGATTTGACTTAGGAGAAACCATGATTGCTTTCTTTCTCCTTCTTATTTAGACTTTTGAGTCATGTAGCTCGAGTTCGAGCAGAGGTTTGGGATAGTGTAGCCGGGACCTGAGGGTCAGAGATAGGGTGTACTTGATGTGGATTGTGGGTTATTGCGGCAACCGCGGACAGTAGGCGGTTGACCGGATCTTGATTATTTTACCCAATTGCGGGTTGTGGGTTATTGCGGTGACCGCGGACTTTGGGCGGTTGACCGGATGTTTACTATTGCATCAGATTGGGTATCAGATTTCTCTAGTGGATGGTATTTCCCACTTTTGAGTATTATTGCATCAGATCGGGGTTTCATTAGTGGACGGAGTTTCCCACTTTGATCATAGTCATGATCCAGTCCTGCTATTATGAGACAGTGGTTACAGAGATGCTTGATACAGCGATACTTTACTCGTGTGGGTCGCTCCCCTCGAGTGCCACTCCGGAGTAGGCTTTACACCGTGCCGAGCGCCGGGCACCTTGGGATTTCGAGCCTTATGTGCTGGTCCCCTACTGAGTTCTTGAGTTCGACAGCAGAGCAGGCAGTACCAGTTTTTACTGGTGTCTAGATTGGGTCTATTTGGTCAGGATCTGTTTTCCGATGCATTCATACCGTCATTTCCTTCGGTATTGCATTTAGAGGCATACTTGTGGTGGTTTCCCCTTTTATTCAGTAGTTCTGTTACAGCTTTACCCCCTTGCCCTTTTCTTGCCTCTAGTAGACTTAGTGGGTACGCCAGAGCTTGAGGCTTTACCCACAGGGGGAGGCTACTGGTTTACTAGTGGTTCTCACCCCCATTGTTGTTTTTCCTTTCCTTTCTTCCCCCTGTTTTGCAGAGTCCTCCTTGGGAGTGCTGATCCTTGATCGTTGACCGGGGCGAGGGAGTCGCGAGCTAGATCTGTACCACCCGATGTGTGCAGCTGTACCCCTGGCTGGAGATTCCTGATAGCTGTCAGCTGATATTTACTGTTATCCTTGGAGGGAGATCTTTTGTATTTGGAGAGACAGAGTTGAGACTGATGTACTATAGTTTTAGTTTATCTCCTTTTATAGTTGAGAGATGCTGTAGTGAGGACATTGTATGTGGATTACCTGTATTTGAGGGAATGGATATTGTACTCTATTTCATGATGTATAGTAATTGGATTTTATTCTACAGCATTTTATTTCAGCTCTGATATTTGTGTAGCTATAGTACTATCTTTTGCAGGTTAGACGCTTCGCCTATGCGGGTTTTGGCATAGGTGGCGGATCTGTTGGCGAGCCCGGGTCGCAGTTTCGACCCCGGGGCGTGACAAAAAGTGGTAGCCACTTTAGATGAACTTTGTATCCGCTGGGGTTTGGAAACAGACTACCCCCGATCTGATATAAAATATAAGCACGGGCGGTAGCTGCGACTGTTCCGGCGGGGGCATCTAGAGGTATATCATGATAATTTTGATATAACCAATCTAGTGAAACTGTATACCTCTGGATGTTATCAGGTACCGCCCCCAATAACTCCATACACAGAGCAGGCCAATCGTGGAGGGTGGAACCAGAGACCGGCGCACCATGCACACGAAGACCCGAAATAACCGCCACATCCTGGAGTGTGACGGTCATCTCACCGTGGCGGAAGTGGAAGGTCTGGGTCTCCGGTCTCCACCTCTCGGCAAGAGCGCCCAGTAGAGCTTGATCCAGCACCAACCGTCGCAGTCGGGATAACCTGTAGAATCCCGACTGGCGAAGCAGATCGAGTACCGCTGGATGATCAAGCTCCCACTGGTTCATCTTGCGGCCGTGCTCTGCGAACAGGACGGGACGATAACCCTGTGATGCAAAAAAAAATATAGTTAGCTCTTACATATAAAATATAGTCAGCTTATTTATAATATTTGAAAAAATAAAAAATTATATCTCTTACCTCAGTCCTGATAAAGGCCGACCTATGGCGATGCTGGTCTACCAAGACAGACGCATCAACTGGCCCCGCGTCCTCGTGATCAGCCATCTGCAATTAGCAATCTACATATTAGTAACATGATAGCTAGAAATAATTAAATATTAAGACAAGATAAATATAATTGTGTAAATCATACGCCGGCGTCCTTGTTGCACTATTTCTGTGTTTTGTGGACAAGTGCTCCTATAATGGCCTGCCTGCTTACAAATGGAGCATTTTCCTCGTCGCCCCCCCCCCCCTCGTCCATTACATTACGAATACGTGTAGATCGTGGACGACCTTTCTTCCTTCGTATAGGAGGCGGTACAATCGGGGGACCTTGGGGTCGTGGCCAGTGCCGTCTATCAGGAACAGGATGAAATTGTGGTGCGTACGTCGCATGATAGCAGTCTGTACTATACCAGGGTGAAGTAAAATTCTCGTAGGCTAATCTCATATGTGATCTACTACAAACTGCTAAGACATGCGAGCAAGGTATTCCTGTTAGATATAATTCACAACATGAACATTCGACATTTGTTCCATTGACGATCACTTTGTAGTCGAAATCTCCAGTTTGAACTTCAAATTCTGTGAGTCCAAATCTTTCAACATTATGTGCCCGCGCCGTATCTAAATTCTCAATAATCTTATTTTTAACTTTAGGGACAAAAGCGTCCGTCGAATGTTCACCGGCCGCACGGCGCTTGCAGAAATAGCTATTAAGCTTATAAAAAGTAGCCGCAACAAACGCTGTGATAGGCAAACCACGAGTGTCCTTAAGAACCCCATTTAACGATTCAGAAAGATTCGTAGTCATCAATCCAAACCGGCTGCCTCCATCAAATGCTCTTGCCCAGTACTCTTTATATCTGTCAAGATTATGGACCCACTCCCAAGCATCGTGATCCAACATCTTTAATTCTTCCTTCAGCTGATTATATGCCGTCGGTGTTGCAGCCTTTTCGATCTGCCAGAATTTATCTAACAATATGTCGGTCTTGAAGCGCTTTTTCATGTTTGCTTTCATATATCGAAGACATCAACGATGCGAGTGCCCTCGTGCTGGACGATAGATATCAGCCACTATTTCCCTCAATCCAGGAAATCGATCAGATATTAAACAAATTTCTCTATCACGGGTAACATAGTGACGCAAGTTATGCAAAAACCATTGCCAACTCCCGGCATTCTCTCCCTCACAAATTGCAAATGCCAAAGGATATAATCCATCATTTGCATCTGCAACCGTCGCTATCAAAGCATGACCTTCGTATTTGCCGTATAAATGTGTGGCATCAATACTAACCACCGGCCGACAATGTGCGAATCTATGGATCGAAGGTCCAAATGACCAAAAACATGACCAAAGGGAAAAATGCCATCAGCGGGCCACCTATGATCCAGACGCCATAGAGTACCAGGATTAGAATTCTTTACCATTGAAAGGTAACGAGACAAGTCAGTGTACGATTCCTCCCAGCTCCCGTAAATAATTTGTAATGCTTTACTCTTTAATTGCCAAGCCTTCCAATATGTTATGTCAGTATGGAACTCTGCTCGCACCATATCTCGAATTTCTTTTGGCGTCATATTAAGTCTAACCTTTAATATCGGAAGAATCAATTGACATATAAGGGTCGAATTACAATTACGGTGCGCCGCATTCAGTATTGGAATAACACATGTGTGTGGACCAGCATATGTTTTTACCCTAAAATATGTCGTATCTTTGGGTACTGAAGCATGTAATCTCCAAGAACATCCTTCTACTAAGCATTTGACAGTGTAAGTCGTTCTTGTAGATTTCAATACTTTCATTTGTACATTATGCTCAATATGCCACCGGTCTAGAGCATCCAATAAAGTTGCCTTATCTTGAAAGACACGTCCAGCCCAACTCCCGTCGATGCTAGGGAGACCAGTATTGATTTGTCGAATATTAAGATCTGTATGATCTACAGCATACTGATTTATCCAATTAGTATCTGAAAGAAAACGTTCCGGATGATCAATAAATTATTTTCCTCGTCAGGATTGTCTACGTAATCATTGCTGATTTGTGGGTTGTCCATTTGAGTGTATATTGTATTTGCAAGATCATTTAACCCTCCATCATGATTTTCATCTATATCTGGAAATGAAACATCCAGTTCGTCATCCTCACTACTATTCTGATCATCATGGATTGGTGAATCCTCATGATTAATATCACTATCACCACCCCTGTCAACATTATCACCTCCTTCCTCTACATTAGTATCAAATTCATTAACAGCAGGTGGATTCCAATGTTCATAGGAATTAGATAACCTGCAAATTTGGTAAACCTCAAATTCCAATATTGTCATTAATTTAAAACTTAACATTTAATTTATATTTGTACTTACCCCCAATCAGAAGGTTCTAGTTGTAAATGAGACATCCTTGGTTCAATACGGGAGGTCGTGCATTGTTCGCGTGAGGTCGTGGCTTGCGTGTGTCCGCGTGAGGTCGTGGCTTGCGTGTGTGTGGTCGTAGGTGGCACACATGTGGTCGTTGGTAGCACACTACTAAACGAGCAAGGTACAACACTCTTAATAGGGTCATACTCACTTTCTCTGCAATATATACAATATTTAAGTCCATTTAAAGAATATGCCAAATGACAAAATTATTAAGTTGTTGTTCTAACCTTGTCATTCTGACACCACCTTCGTGTGGAATATGTGATCACTCATTATATTGGCGGAAGGACCCAAATCAATATAATTGTGGAGCATTCTCGTGTAATAACCTTGCGGTTCAAAATTATCCGACGGTTGTAACTCTTTCTCAATGTATACCGTCACAACACCATGATGTTCACATCCAATCATTCCCTCCAATGATTCATCATCTAGTACTTCGTGAGCTAAATATCCACTACCGATCGTGGGACAACCAATAGTAAATTTTAAACGAAATTGTTCTCTTGTACAATTACTAAACGATACATTCTCGTCTCAAACCTACTATATGTAGAATTAGAAGGTATCGCGATTAACTTTTTTTGACCGCCGATATATCGTGGACCATTCTCATCGATAACTAACTGTCCATCCCAATGAACACTTATGGGCATGCGACGATTACCTATTTCAACTACAAAACAAAATTTAACCACTTCAAAATACTACTTTTAACTTTACAGTCGGAGACCGACAGTGAAACCTCTCACTTTGAGCGATCTCACAGTGAGGGGATCGCTCACTGTGACGGTGAAGCTCTCACTGTGAGAGATCACTCTGTCACAGTGAAGCTCTCTCACTGTGAGAGAGTGATCTTCACTCTCTCTCACTGTGAGGGTGTAAAGTACCAGATTTTCGGCAAATAAATAAATATAAATAAAAATGATATGAAATACCATTTTTATGAAAATTGGGGAAGTAAAGAATATTTGGAAGCGAGTTGGGCCCAAATCGGAATTAAAATGAGAGTTCTGGAATTTTATTCGAGAAAGGGGGGTCCAGATTTTTAGTGCAAAATTCACAGTGTCGGAAAATTCCGAGAAAATTACGGGTGCCCCGTAAATATGTTTTAAAGGCCCCAGAAAGAGTTTCGCGTTGATCGGATACCGGGTAGTGAGTTCGGGCTCCGTGTGAGGTCCCGAAATTCCAAGCGTAGGGTTTGCTGGTTGTTCGGCAGCTTTCGGTGGCCTTTGGGCGTGATTGGACGCGTGTCGGGCCCAAGAAATGGAATTGTGGTGCAATTTGGGCACAAGCGTTGGAAACCGGGCTTAAAAAGAGATCGCGTGGGTCACTGGAGGACCCGTCGAGTGTTCAGAAGTGGTTTCGCGTGTCATTGATGTCAAATTTGGACCCCGGGCGAGGTTTGGATTGAAGATTGCCTCTCCGGGCGCCTCCGGGGAATTTTAGAGTTGAAATTCGACAAATCGGGCTTCAGAATTGGACCCGGGGTGGAAAACTGGATCAGTGGGCTATCCGGAGGCACTCGGCAAATTTTCGGATGAGAATTTGGAAAAACGGACATCGTTTTTGGACTCAGCGCGCGAAATCGCTAAGAATGGACTATTTATTTGTTTAATTTGGAGCCCGGTAGGCATGCGCGCTTTTCGAGACGACGCGGCACGCAAACCGAGGCGACACGGGCACTAATCCCGAGACATGCGCGGCACGGATCCCGAGGAGGCGGCGGCGCGCGATTCGAGGCGCGCCGCGTGTCAGAAGGCGCCGCGGGCGCGCTGGGAAGCGCGCCCCCGCCTGCGCGGGGGCACGCGGGGGGCCGCCACGTGGCGGGCCCCACTGGCGGCCCCCGGGCGCGCGGGGGCGCGCGCCCGTGTCACGGGCGCGTGTCACGCGCCTGTGCGCGAAATGCGGGGCCGCGTGGCGCGCAGGGGCGCGGCCACGTGGCCCGCCGTTTCGTGCCTGGACGGGTGCACCCGCATGGGTGCGGTGGACCGGCGGGTGCACCGTGTGTTACGGCTTTTTAGTGTTGGCACATTTCGTGAGTCAAGTCAGTAAGTTGAGTCGGAGTCTTAAAGGGATCAATTTGTCAAATCAGCCTTCGAAGACTCGTTGAAGATTCAACATGAGCCCAAGTCAACTCTCAGGTATGATTAAATATAGCTCATGGTGATTAAAGTTCATTTATAATCATTGGAAACAGAAATTAATGAAAACCGGTTTAGACTTGGTTTTAGGAACTTGGTTTTAACTTATAACTTGTTTTAAGTTTGGACTCCGGTACTGGGTTTGCTTTGGATAAAGTTTATCTTGGAAAAATCAGTTTTTACATTACGTACCGGAACCACACTTGAAGTTCCTCTAACCCGACACAGAATTTCTGTAAATTGCATTGCGTACCGGAACACGGACTCGCGTACCGGAACACAATAGAAAAATCTGTGTTTTGCACCATTGCGTACCGGAACACGATATTTGGTACCGGTACACAATGCCCTCTCGGGAAAGTTTCCTAAACCGACTCTAATATGTTTCCAAGGGCTATAAATAGACATTTAGGGTTTCTCAAGAACGTGGGTTCAATACCGATCAATTTATAAAACACTTGAGAGCAACCCTAGAGGCTAGGTTTTTATCGTTCTTCTTTATAGCCTCTTTTAGGTCAATTCGACGGTTCTTCCAAGATCTATCTTTTGTCGAATTGATCTAATCTTTGCTTAGAGATTTTCCCATGGATCTTCATTGATAATCTAAGCAAAGGATCACCATCGAAGCCTATATTTTCTATCGGCTGAGTTTGCGTCGTGGATTCGACGTGGCACCGTGGATTCGGTGTGTTGAAGGCGTTTCGTGGATTCGAAACGTGTGCTCGTGGATTCGAGTGGCGTTCGTGGATTCGAACGTGTGCAGTGGACGTGCAAACGGTGGAGCGCAAGGTCCGAAGAAATTGAAGGAGGGGTTGAATCCGTGGAGACGGTAATCACCTTGTTATTCTTCGTTTCTTAGTGGATTGTTATTGCGTGGACATCCAACCGGTCAGCGCAAGGTCCGAAGAAGTTGAAGGAGGGGTCGAGTCCGTGGAGTCGGTAATCACCTTGTTATTCTTCATTTCTTAGTGGATTGTTATTGCGTGTTGGTCCCGTGGTTTTTCTCCTGGATTGGAGTTTCCACGTAAATCTCGGTGTGTTGATTTTTATTTTCCGCATTATTTTTTTATTTTTGCACTGAGATTGGTTTTTATAATATTACACCTATTCACCCCCTCTAGGTGTTTGATAGTACCTATTTAGATCCTTGTGGATCCTAAATAACTCTACAATTGGTATCAGAGAGGGTTTTAGGTTTATCTATCATGATGGGTGAAAGTGGTAATATTTTTAGACCTCCTCTTTTTGATGGGACCAATTATGCATATTGGAAAATGCGGATGAGAGCTTTTCTCATCTCTATTGATGAGCGGGTATGGCAAACCGTTGAATACGGTTGGGTGCATCCTGTTGAGGAAGTAGGAAATTCTACTACCCCAAAACCTCGCTCTAGATGGTCCAAAGAGGAAATCGAAAGATCTTCTTACAATGGGAAAGGTATGAACGCTTTATATAATTCTCTTTCCTCGACTGAGTTTACAAGAATTTCCGCGTGTGAAACCGCGAAGGAAATTTGGGATATTCTCAAAATTACACATGAGGGTACTAATCTTGTAAAAATTCAAAAGCTCCAGATGCTTACAAGTCAATTTGACTCTATTCATATGGAAGAGCATGAATTGTTTACAGATTATTACACTAGACTTCAAGATATAATAATACATGTGCCTAATTGTAGGAGAAAAGATCCCGGAGTCGAAAATGGTAAGAAGAGATTCTTCGG
>CM054933.1:18070882-18155726 GCA_029168755.2 Tillandsia fasciculata | reverse complement strand
TGAGCTCAAAATTTACTAAAAAATAAATTTTCAAATTTTTTCAAATTTTTTTTTCAAATATTTTAATTTTAAAGATTTTAATGAAGTTTAAATATATTTTTTGAATTAAGAAAGAAAAAATTAAAAAAAAAAAAAGTATGGCCGGAGCAAAAAAGGTTCTGATAGTTTTTTTTTTTTTATATTCTTTTTCAAAAGAAAATTGAGAAAAGATAAAATTAAAGAAAATAGTTGATAATAGGGTAAAAGTTAGAAATATTGTAGAATTATTTTAGAAGATTGAAAAACTAAATTTAGAAAAAGTATAAGAGAGAATTAAATGAAAGCAGATAAGATAAGTTAGGAAAGAAAAGATAGAACCTTTCAGGAAGAAGAATTTTACCACTGCACACAACAAGGGGGGAAGAAGATGATCCCACGACCGCAAACAAACCAAAAATATCAAACAAATTCATCATAAATCAACTCCTAATTACAAGGCATATGCTATATTTATAGCCTTGAAAATATAATCCTCATCTAAATCATATCCCATTATTTTAAAAATCTTTTCTAATTCGAACATATCTAAAATAGCCTAAACTATATTCCTAATTTTTAGGAATCTATTTAACATGATAAATCCTAAAAAAAACAAAAAGAAAATCTCCAAAACAAAATAAGAAAAAAATAATTACGAAAATAATCCAAGAATTCCATCACCCGTAGTGAAATCAACTCGACGTAGAAGCAAACTTTTACCCATCTTCTTCAACTTCAGAACATTAGTTAATTTACATGGCATGAATTTCATTTTTAATCCAACACATTCGAACGAGTAAGTATTTTCATGTCCATCGTGCTATACTTTATTATCATACATTCATTGCCTTCCAAGTAGTATATGTGCAACTTTCAGAGATAGAACATCAAGCGTTACTTGTTGAATTAACTTACCAATTGAATATACAACTAGGTATTGTTGAGTGACTTTAAAATTTTGGTTATTCACCCATGTTAATTTGTAAAGAAATGGAGTGGTAGTCAGTTTCAGTTTGCCAACAACTTCTTTAGAAACAATGTTGGAGCAACTTCCCGAGTCTATAATCATTATACAAACTTGTCCGTTAAAAAAAAAAAAAAAACTTGAGTTTGAAAGATGGTATATTGTTTCCACTCTTTATCGTCTTTCGTCATGTGGGTTGAGAGTATGGGCCTAATAACTCCACAATGTTCAAGATCTTCATCATATTCGGGTCTCGTGCACTTCAATATTACCATCATCATCATCATACGGTATGGTCGAGCAATTGCTAAGTTGTGCTACGAGCATTAGTAAGCATAATGACCAGTCTTGTTGCACTTGAAACACGTCTTCTATTTTCTTTGATGCCTCAAAAGTTGATGGTTTAGAGGATGCCTGAGAAGTTGTACTAACTGCTTCATCTTTTCGGACACGCTGTAGTGACGCTCAGGTCGTAACTCAGGATTATATAGAAAGTTAAGCTGCGTCAGTGAAAAACATGCATTTTGCTCCTCCACAATCTAATGTGCAACTTGAACTGAATCGGTAAGGGAGAGGAATCAGCCGGATGCTAACTTTTCAGCAATATTGGAATTGAGGCCCCGTCAACACATAATAATAAGCAAACTCTCTCTCTATAGGAATTCTGATTATGTTGCCAGGTAGTAGAAGCGCAATGTGTACTCCTTAACTTTTATGCTACCCGAGTCAACCGGGTAACATTATTGAACGAATTGTCTATAGTCAATTGATACAAATTGATGTGTCATAACTCTTTTCATGTCCTCCCTGTTACCACATATAGCTTATTACCACATAAAGCTCATATTTAATTTGTATAGTTTATTAGTTTCCATATTCATTGTAATTGTATATTTCCATATTCATTATATTTCTTTAATTAGATTGCACGGCTGTAAAAGGAAAGAGATGAGCATTGTATATGTGCCTATAAATTGAATAAGAAGAAAAGAAGAGACGATCATCTTTTTCAATCAATATTCTATCATGGTATCAGAGCCCTGGTTTTAGAAGTTTTTTTGGTTTGTTTGGATTGTTCTGCTACTCTCTTTGGATCAGAGATTCTGAAACAAACAGTGAGCCGCAGCGAAGTGGTGGCAGATCTGTGCACGGGTGCAGTACCTTTACGTTTTGGAATTTGGCGTGGAAAGGTAGCTCACGATTTCGGTAAAATTTTAGCTTTCTTTGGTGATTTTTTTTCTTGGTGCGAACTATTCTTATTTCTTTGCAATGGCGAGTAGCACTTCTGAATTTTGTGTTAAGTTTACCGAAAAAAATTATACCGCATGGGAGTTTCAATTTCAATTGTTTGTCACTGGAAAGGAGTTATGGGGACATATTGATGGCACTGTTCCAGCTCCTACGGATGCCACACAATTGTCTCAATGGAAAGTCAAAGATGCTAGGGTGATGTCTTGGATTATTGGGTCATGTGATTCTCAAATTATTCTTAATTTACGTCCATATAAAACTGCTAAAGACATGTGGGCATATTTAAAAAGAGTTTACAATCAAACACATTCTGCAAGAAGGTTTCAATTGGAGTGCGAGATTGCAAATTACACTCAGGGAGGATTATCTATTCAAGATTATTTTTCCGGTTTTCAACAATTATGGACTGAATTTTCTGATATTGTTTGTGTTACCGTGTCGAAAGATTCTCTCCATGATGTAATGGCTGTTTATGAGGTTAGCAAGCGCGATCAATTTTTGATGAAATTGCGATCAGATTTTGAGAACGTTCGTTCTAATCTGATGAGTCGTCATCCTCCTCCTTCATTGGATATATGTTTTGGTGAATTACTTCGTGAAGAACAACGTCTTTTTACCCAAGCCACTCTGGAACAAGAAAGGTTGACTACAACACCTATGGCATTTGTGGCTCAAGGAAAAGGCAAAGGCAGGGATATGAGTAAAGTTCAGTGCTTTAGTTGCAAGAATTATGGTCACATTGCTGCAAATTGTGCTAAGAAATTTTGCAATTACTGCAAAAAGCCTGGACATATCATCAAAGAATGTTCAATTCGGCCCCAAAATCGTCAGACTGCATTTCAAGCTTCTACTACTAATCCTTTTACAGGTCAAATTCCAGCTGGAACCTCAACAGCAGTCAATCACAATGCTGAGCAAACAGTCCTCACTCCTGAAATGGTGCAACAAATGATTATTTCGGCCTTTTCAGCTCTAGGACTTCACGGTAATGGTAATTCTCCATCTAAATCTTGGCTTATTGATTCTGCCGCATCAAATCATATGACTGGCTCGGTGGCTTTGCTTAAAAACGTCCGCGCATATCGTGGTTCAGAACATGTCCGGGTTGCAATGGACACACCTTACCTATTACTGCTGTAGGAGATATTACTCCAACTCTCAACAATGCTTTTGTATCACCTGGACTCTCTAATAATCTTCTATCAGTTGGACAATTAGTAGAAAATAACTATGATGTACATTTTTCTCGTGGTGGTTGTTATGTGCAGGATCAGGTGTCGGGGACGGTGATTGCGAAGGGGCCTAAAGTAGGACGACTGTTTCCACTCCAACTTTCCATTCCTAATCATGTTGCTTTGACTTCTTCTACTATTATCAATAAAAGTGAAAGGTGGCATAAACGTTTGGGACACCCCAATTCTGATATTTTGTCTTATTTATTGACTTCTGGTTTATTGGGCAATAAAGATAAATTTTGTTCTTCTCGTGCTTCCTTTGATTGTTCTACTTGTAAGTTAGGAAAAAGTAAACTGCTTCCATTTCTATTGCTGGTAGTCATGCGAAAAATTGTTTGATATTATTCATACTGATGTGTGGGGAATTGCACCTGTTATTTCTCATGGTCAGTATAAATATTTTGTAACATTTATTGATGACTATAGTCGGTTTACTTGGATTTATTTTCTCCGTTCTAAATCTGAAGTTTTTTTAACTTTTAAATCCTTCCTAGTGTATGTCGAAACTCAATTTTCTGCCACTGTTAAGACTCTTCGATCTGATTCTGGTGGAGAATACATGACTAATGCATTTCATGATTTTCTGAATCAAAAAGGCATTTTGTCACAGCGTTCATGTCCATATACGCCTCAACAAAATGGTGTGGCCGAACGAAAGAACCGTCATCTCTTAGAGGTGGCTCGGACATTATTACTCGAATCTTCTGTTCCGCCTATTTTTTGGGTAGAAGCATTATCTACAGCAGTTTATCTTATTAATCGACTACCTTCTCGAACTCTTGATCTTGACTCTCCTTATTTTCGTCTTCATCATCAGCATCCTGCCTATCGACATTTGCATACTTTTGGTTGTGTGTGTTTTGTTCATTTGCCTCCTCATGAACGCCATAAGCTTTCTGCTCAATCTATGAAATGTGCTTTTTTGGGATATAGTACTAATCATAAGGGGTTTGTTTGCTATGATCCTTCTTTAAAGAGGCTTCGTGTTTCTCGAAATATTGTTTTCTTTGAAAGTCAACATTTCTTTCCAACTCATGTTAGCTCATCCCCTGAAGTCGCTATTCTTCCTACTTTTGATGACACGTCTTCTTCTATTGACCGGTTCAAACCTGGAGTTGTCTACACTCGACGTCGTGCACTGCAGCCCCTTCCCGAGCCAGATCCGTCATCTGCTCCTGCCCCACCTTTACCGAGGCGATCTACCCGAGTTTCTCGTCCTCCTCCTCGGTATGACTCTTATCATACATCATTTTCTGCTGCTTTGTCCTCCATTTCGGTTCCATCTTCTTACTCAGAAGCAATGAAGCATGAGTGTTGGCAGCGGGCAATGCAGGAGGAATTTCGTACTCTTCAGGATAATCAGACTTGGGACATTGTTAAATGTCCACCTCATGTTAAGCCCATTGGTTGTAAATGGGTTTATTCAATAAAGCTTCGCTCTGATGGATCCCTCGATCGCTATAAAGCAAGATTGGTTGCCTTAGGCAACCGACAAGAGTATGGGATAAACTATCATGAAACATTTGCTCCTGTAGCCAAAATGACTACGGTCCGTACAGTTCTTGCTATTGCCGCCTCACAGGGCTGGCCGCTTCAACAGTTGGATGTCAAAAATACTTTTCTCCATGGTGATCTCAATGAAGATATATACATGACACCTCTTCCTGGTTTGTTTTCATCTTCTACTATGGAAGTTTGCAAATTGAATCGTTCATTATATGGCTTAAAACAAGCTCCTCGAGCGTGGTTTGAGAAATTTCGCTCTATTTTGCTTCAGTTTAAGCTTGTCCAAAGCCAATATGACTCTTCATTGTTTCTTCGAAAATCAACTACTGGAGTTGTTCTTCTTTTGGTGTATGTTGATGATATTGTTATCACTGGGACAGATTCTTTATTGATTACTCAGCTTAAGGAATATCTTCAAAAAAAATTTCATATGAAGGATCTTGGTCATCTTACATAGTTCTTAGGTTTGGAAGTTCAAACTGATTCTTCGGGCATATTCTTACATCAACATAAATATATTCAGGATTTGATTGCTTTGGCTGGTCTTCAAGATACTTCCTCTGTTGATACACCTCTAGAAATGAATGTTAAGTATTATGCTGATGAGGGAGAGCTACTTTCTGATCCTTTGTTGTATCGCCAATTAGTGGGTAGCCTCAACTACCTGACTATTACTCGGCCTGATATCTCCTTTGCTGTACAGCAAGTTAGTCAATTTATGCACTCTCCGCGGCATCTACACTTGGCAGTTGTTCGTCGCATCATTCGATATCTCCATGGCTTTCCTTGTCGAGGTTTATTTTTTCCTGCTAAATCTCCTGTGCATCTTATTGCTTTTAGTGATGCTGATTGGGCGGGATGTCCCAATACACGTCGCTCGGTCACTGGTTGGTGCATGTTTCTTGGGGACTCTTTGATCTCATGGAAGAGTAAGAAACAAGATCGTGTGTCTAAATCTTCCACGGAGTCTGAATATCGCGCTATGTCTGCTGCATGCTCTGAGATTACTTGGCTTCGAGGTTTGTTGACTGAGCTTGGGTTTCCACAGCATGATCCTACTCCACTTCATGCCGATAACACAAGTGCTATTCAAATTGCCACTAATCCAGTATACCATGAGCGCACTAAGCATATTGAGTAGACTGTCATTATATTCGAGAAGCTGTGATACTCGTGTCATTTCTCTTCCACATGTTTCCACATCCTTACAATTAGCCGATGTGTTTACCAAGTCTCTCAGTCGCCAGCGCCATCAATTTCTCATTGGCAAATTGATGCTTCTTGATCACCCAGCATCAATTTGAGGGGGGATGTTACCACATATAGCTTATTACCACATAAAGCTCATATTTAATTTGTATAGTTTATTAGTTTCCATATTCATTGTAATTGTATATTTCCATATTCATTATATTTCTTTAATTAGATTGCACGGCTGTAAAAGGAAAGAGATGAGCATTGTATATGTGCTTATAAATTGAATAAGAAGAAAAGAAGAGACGATCATTTTTTTCAATCAATATTCTATCACTCCCATGTACAATTAGCTAGATAAGAATGTTGTTGCTCTCGTGTCCACCAGATGCGCGCTGTACCACAGAGTTTTGACTATACAATCATAATTTTTTGATCTTCCATAGGTCGATATCAACGAAAATATGACTCCAAACTATAAATCCAGTCTAAAAATACTTCAGGGATTATGTCGCCATGAACCTCCTTGACATAAAACTTGATACCTCTTTGATTTTATGCAGTTTTGGTATGAGATGTAGTGGCTTGAGTTTGCAGTGAGGTATTTTGAACAAGTTGAGGTATAATAAGAGATAACGTTGGGGCGAAAGTTGCGGATGTTAGGAAGGAGACCTTGGGCGGTGGAGATTTAGAATGAGCTAGGTTTGAAGGAGTTGTTTGATTTCCGCAAATTGTTGGTTGTTTTGAACCAAGTTCAAATCTATTTGGTTATTTGCGGCTTTAAGAGATTGCAAATCAATTTCTAACTTTTCAAAATGGGTGTTGATAGAAAGCTCGAAATTTTCAAACATTGAACAAAATTCTACGTTGGTCGGCAATTTGAAAATTAATTTATTGATCAACGTTGGTCAGCAATTTTAGAATTTTCAAAAATTTTGGAGTAATTTTCAAATTTATGTTAATTTTTAAATATTTCAATGATTTTTAAATCGAATTTTTGGAATTTAAAAAAATAAAAAAAATTCAAAAAAGAGGTATGGCTAGAGCAAGAAGGGGTTCCGCCAGTTTTTTTATTTGTATTTATTTTTAAAAAGAAAATTGAGAAAATTAAGAAAAAATTGAAAAAATTAGCCGATAAATAAGGTAAAAGTTGGGAAAATTAGTATTGTTTTAGGAAATTGGAAAAGTAATTTTAGAAGAAGAATAAGAGAGACATAGAGGAAAGGAAAAAAGATAAGGGCGGAAAGAGAAAATAGAACCTTTCAAGAAGAAGAATTTTGCTGACGGCCTGGCACACACGGCAAGGGGAAAGAAAAAGATACTACGACCGCAGCCAAACCATAAACACTAAATTAATTCATCATAACTCAACTCTTAAATTACAAAGCATAGGCCAGATTTATAGTCTTCAAATATAATCCTAATCTAAATCAAATCCTATTTTTTAGAGATCTTTTTCTAATTCGAACATATCTAAAAAAGACTGAACCAAATCCTTCATTTTTACTATTTATTTTTTATTTAACATGACAGATCCTAAAAATCAAAAAGTAATTCTCTAAAACAAATTAAGGAAAAAAATAATTTCGAAGATAAAAAAAACAAAGTTCTAAATTCTAATTAATTTCCTGGCTGCATCACTTATTCTAATGTTGATTGGACAAGATGCCCTAATACTCGGCGGTCTACCTCCAGTTATTGTGTGTTTTGTGACTCAAACCTCTTATCATGGTCTACTAAAAGACAACATACAATCTCTCATTCTAATTCTGAGCTAAGTATTGCAATGTTGCCTTTACTCTTGCCAAGACCGTCTGGTTTCGTTGTTTTCTTCGTGATCTTGGTGTACCGTTACCACACCTAATTACTATCTACCGTGATAATCTCATCATGACATATAATGCGGCCAATCCAGTGTTACATGCACGCACCAGGCACATCAAGCTGGACAATCATTTTCTTTATAAGAAAGTACAAATAGGTGACTTATCCTTAATACATATTTCTTCCGACAAGCAACCTATCGACATCTTCACCAAACCATTATCTACCTCTCAGTTCTACACGCTTCCCACCAATCTTCACATTCGTCCTTGAGATGTTCAGATTGAGGAGGACAGTGGCGTCGTTAGGGTTTACAATATATAATTTGTATATGCTTTATGTATTATTGGTTTAGTGTGTCACATGCTTGTGACATGACTATTCTTGTACATTGTTTATAAATACTAATGGTAACCCTAAGTAGATGCTCTTTTGGCCAAAAACAACACACTATTCTCTAGCAACTTAAGCTTTTGGAGAACAATAGTTGCTTCATATAATTTAATATAATATTAAAGCAAGATTTTTATCGAAGCAGGAGGTCCTGAGTTCGAGTCCAACCAAGCTCCTACCATTATTTAATTCTCCCATTTAATTCAGGTCCACATTCTTGAGCCTATCAAAAAATTTCAAGCCCAGACATGCGGGGGAGTGTCGAATATAGATAACAAAAAACAAGAAACATCATTCTCTAGTAGCTTAAGCTTTTGAAAAATAATTATTGTTTTATATAATTTAATATGCTAGAATAATCCTACCCACATAATTACGAATTTCTGATTACCTAAAAGTGTCCAAATTGGAAGTAGGTCTTACTGGTCCATCTTATAGTAATTGTGCAACGTACAGAAAGCAGTCACAAATTGAATTGGTAAATATGCACAAACTCACCAAGTACAGCACATGGAAAATTGAAGGCTGTGATGACACCAACTATTCCAAGAGGATTCCACACCTAAATTATGTGAAGCATGTAAACACCAGTTATGAATAGCATACTCATATGTTGCCATCTGATCATTGGGAAGTTTAGTAATACCAATACAAAAGAACTGACTTTCTCCCCACCTCCATCATCATATGATTTGGACCTGTGGACATGAGAAACATGACAGAACTGAAAAACCAAAAGAAAAAAGAAAAAAAGAGAAAAAAAAAAAGCACAGTACTTGTTGTCAAGTCACCAAATCAGATATCATATATACAATTTTATGATTTGCATTCAGGTGAATTTCATGATTATAACTAATTTAAGTTAATCAATCGGTACAACAAGTAACTTCATCACACAATTTACATTTGTTCTAACTATTTTTATTTAACAATCTATTTCCACTGGGATAGATTTTAGAGTAACTTTTGCTACTAGAACTCTGTGGTATTAGATTGCTAAATGCTGCAATACTCGCATGGTAGTTGTAGCACCATAAGAGACAATACAGTCTACTAAGACTAAAATGGTGACATTACATGCAGCCATAGAGTTGCTTATTTAGTTGACCAAGTAAGAACTTACAACTACTAACGCATAACAATAAGGTGAGCATAATGGAAGTATCATAATTGCTTAATTGGTAGTCGATAGACTTTTTTGATGCAAGAGGAGGTGATACCCTTTTATAAGAAAAAAATATTTTAGAAGCTCAAAATTTACTTGTGATAATACTTCTTTACAGAGAATGATCCAGAAAAAAAAAAAACAATCAGGATAACTCCTAAGGACTTGTTGCTAAAATATTGAACCCTAGCCATCTTAACTGAAAAGTAAAAACATGTCAGAAGTAATTATAGCTTTAATATGATATCAGGGAAAAATAAGTAAAAAAAAAAAAAAGAAAAATAGCATGATCTTACGTTCAGATGGTATGATCGATCCATTCAGCTGCCGACTTAACCCAACAGCATAGTCACACATGTCAATAATTTCCTACATAAATAGCAAATTTAAAATGAAATAGTAAGCAAGAGGTTTAAAGTTATTATACGCATGAATGACATTACAAAAAGAAAAGATTAATTAACTCTTTTCTATTCACTAAGAACTACAATTGAAGAATATTTCTATCAGTAACAATTTAGCATCTACTGCTTGATCCAACAATGCTAAACAAATTGTAGATCACAAATCTTTAATAACTATAAAACTATAAGAGTCTTACTTGAACCTCTCCGATCCCTTCAGGAAGTATCTTTCCCATCTCAAGTGAGACAAGTCTACCGAGGTGTTGAAGTTTTGCTCTCAGTGCCTCACCAATCTGCCTAACAATTTCCCCTCTCTTAGGAGCTGGAACCTGGATCAACAGTTGCGCAAACAAGCGATAAGGGAACAGATTATGCAATAATGTCTATTAGGTAGTACATCAATTAGCGCCTTTCAACAATTATGATTTCCTGTAAGAAGAAGGCTGAGAATAAATACTAAAAAATAAGCAAAATGGCAACAAGAAAGCCGATCCTGATAGGATGACGAGATAATGCTCTGTGAGAGCTAGCTACAGAATCGTTAGAACACTCACAATGCAATGAAAGGTAACATGAACACTCTTTACAAACCACAACATCTACACTAACAATATACTAACCAGATAACTCAATACGTTTGAAAAGAAAATAATAACTTCAAATTGTAAGCTGCGATTGATCGATAATCCCCAAACCTGCATCCATATCTTGGCCGCTTCCTCGCAAGCCGTCATCCCCTCATCATAGTCCGCAATCGACGCCTCAGTCACCTCAGCGATAACCTAAATCAGTCAAAAACGACAATCCTCTCCGATTACTCCAATCCATCGATCTCCGAGCTGTTTAAAGGATCGAATCGATCGCTCGGATGATCAAAACCACAATCACCAACAATATTCGATCTCCGATCATAGTAAGGTGGAGAGATGAAGGATCGAGAGGAGAGAGAACCTGGTTGTTCGTAGGGTTCCGTGAGGAGGCGACGGGGCCGCTCCCCTTCCAGTAGCCATTGACGAAGCATCCGAGATTGCGGGGGGCGAGCCCGAGCTCGGAGAGGAACTGGTGCTCCTTCCTCGCGAAGCTCCCCATGGATCGTCTAGGGTTTCTACTGGCGCGGAGAGGTCGGAGGAGGCAGAGGAAGCGGAGGTTTCGGATGCAGAAGGGAGACGAGGAGGATCGGAGTGTGGAGAGGAGCATTTATAGGGGGAGCAGGAGGAGGTGGCGGATGTGGGAGTGAGGAAGAAGGGGACTAGACGTAACGTTTGCTTATGGGGAAATTAAAGAAATTAAATAAAAAGTAAGATAAGATGTAACAGTATTATTCTAGATAAGGTGTAACAGTAATATTGTACAGAAACTAGGCTACTATTCTTTCACGGGTCTGAACGGAGGCTCCGTCGTTCTAAGTTATTTTACATTATTGAAATTCCGAATCAATAATTCAAATAGTTAAAGTTGATGTAAAATATTTAAAATATTTAAAAATTAAATTTTATAAATTTTAAAAATTATTATCGAAACAATAAAAAATAAATAATTTTGTGAAAATATATATTAGATTTTTTAAATTCATAATCAAAATTATTATTAAATATTATTTAAATAATATAAAAAAATTTTATTAAAAAATTAAAATTTTGTGATCCGATTACTAAGTAAATAATTTTTAAAATTGATAAAATTTAGTTTCTATACGCGCTAAATATTTTAGATCAAATTTAACGATTTTAATTATCAATTTGAAATTTCTATCACCTCAAACAAGCTAGGGGAATAAAAAACTTTATCCTCCTAAAAGGATAATAGCTAGCTAGACTCAGTGTATAGTAACATTATTCAATAATCTATCATCTCTAACGCAAATGGTAAAAGTCTTAATGATTAGTATTCAAAATTTGGAGTTAAACATTTCTAGTTAAGTTCATCAAAACAAAAACAAAAACAAAAACAAAAACAAAAAAAAAAAAATGCTATTTTTTTGTTTTAAAAAAATATTAGATCAATAGTTAGAAAAATATATATACAACAGTTCAAGCTTTAATTTTTCACTAGTGACGCTCCAGACAAGATATTGTCGATATAAAATATTTTAAAACAAATTTTTAATTAATATTTTTATATTTTTATATTATTTTATAAATCTCATTATTAATTAAATTATTTTTTAAAAAAATAATTTAAATTAGTATACGTGCCATGTCAATTTTTGTAAGAATTTATTGGTGCTCAAATTATTTTATAAATGCATATGTTAAAAAATATTTTGGAAAAGAAACTACTAAAATAATTTAAAAAAATTTATATAAATTAAAATTTTAATAAATTTAATAGATATATATTAACGGTTAGTTATTGGTTATTTAATTTTATTTAGTAAAAAATAATTAAAATTATTGACCTTGGCCGACTCTTTTATAAGGGTTAATTGCATACATGTCCCTACAAATATGTCGAATTGCAAATATATCCCTCCAAAATTCAACTTTTCATATTTATCCCTTCAAAAATCCACCGTTATTCAAATATGCCCCTACCGTCCATCTCTGTTAGAAAAGTTGATTTAACCCTAGGTTAAATGCTTAACCTTGGTTGGATTAAAAAATAAATTTACATATTTACCCTTTCCATATTATACTTTTGGAAGGATATATTTGTAACAAGTATAATAGTATTACTTTTGGAGTGATATATTTGTAAAGGGGCAAAAAAATAATTTCACATCAAATCTGTTAAAAAATAAACAGATTCCAAACGGGGATTAACCAGAGGGGCATATTTAAAGAACTTTGGATTTTTGAAGGGATAAATATGAAAAGTTGAATTTTACAGGGATATATTTGTAATTCGACATATTTGGAGGGACATGTATGCAATTAACCCCTTTTATAAAATTTAATAAATATTTTGATTTAATTAACTAAAATTAATCATAATATATATATATATATATATATATATATATATATATATATATATATATATCAGTTAAAAATATAAATTTGAGGGGTCTATTTCAAAGAATTATAATAGTTGAAGGAATTTTCACAGTTTCTATCAAAAATTTTGAAAAATGTTTTTGATACACCAAAAAATAGGTATATGATATAAATCCTATCAATTCTAAAATGGAGTGAATTTTACTAATCACTTCGAAATGACTAATGAATAAGTTCTTATCCTAAAATGGATGAGATGTACATCTTACACTAAAAAATAAATGTACGGTCAGCATTACTTAAAATTTTCTCAAGTAAAAATATATAAAAAACTCCCAAACTTTCAGTTTTTGGACTTAACTAATTTTAGTCAAAAACTTTTTAAATTTTATCAAATTTAATAGTAATTTTATCAAATTTAATAATTTTAATTATCTTTCGTCATTTTAATATAACTAAGTATTATAAGCTAAAATTAAAAAATATATTAGAATTTCAGTAGATCTCAATTCAAAAATATTGCAGTCGAGTGGTATTATTAAGGGGATGAGAATATTTCATGCACTTGGTGTATAAGTGACTCTTATGTGTTTTATTTTTAAAATCTTCAATATAAAAATTTAAATTTGGATAACTTTTTATAAATAAATTTTCTATATAGTATAGATGGTAACTATTAAATTAAGTTTTAATTTTACAATATTATTTATTAAAAATTAGGGGTGGTGTCTAATATTATTAGTGTAGGCAATTGTTTATAGTTGAGGAGTAGGTTGAGAGGAGAAATTATTTATTTTTATAAATTTTTAAACAAATATATTTGGATAAAAATATTTTTATATTAAATGGATAATAAAAAAATTAAAAAATAATTTAATGTATAAATTCAACAATTTAAAAATAAATAAAAATATTATATATTTATTAAATATACTGCTTGATGACAATTTATTATACTAATAACAAGTAGTTCATTGATAATAAATTAAGAGTCTGGGTATTATGCGATAGCACAAAGCACTTAGTGTTACCAAATTTTCTACCGTTGGATCTGCCTCTTAAATTATTTTTATTATTTAAATCATACTATTTTCTCAATGACCAACTAAATCCTAGGGACCCATTATCTTTCTAACCACACATCTTTTCGTTCAAAGATTAAAAATTTAATAACACCAACGACTTGATATTATTAATAGTATGGTATCCTAGATCATAAATTAATACAAATATAAAAAACTTACTGTTTTATGAAAATAAATGATTTTTTGAGAGCTTCTATAAAAATAAACTTCCTTGCACACAAGCACCCATGTTGCTCCTATCATCACATTAGTCTGAAATATAAATATTGTGTCAATTAAGAATTTTAAATTAAAGTTTTGAAGGTCTGAAATATAAATATTGTGTCAATTAAGAATTTTAAATTAAAGTTTTGAATAGGATTTGAAAGAGACCAAATAGTTATCTAACAAGTTTAAACATCCAAAGCAAGCACCATAAGAATAGGATAAATATTTTCAGGAGCGCAAAGTTGTATTAGGACTTACAATAGCATGGAAGTTAGGGTCCGCCAGCGATTCCGAATACAGTAAGGCTTTTGGTGATCCAGAAATTGTCCAAACTGAAAATTTAAAGTACCTTGAGGTAAATCAAGTTAAACTGTGGCTGCCTGTCAAATTTGAATGAAAACGGGCGAGAAACGGGCGAAAACAGACGAAATCGGGTTTGGGCCCAACTTTCGTGCGCCCGAAAGTTGGTTCCGGGCGCCCGGAAAGTACTGTAGCGGGCCAAGTATTTGGGCTGCAGCGAACCGGGCTGCACTTTAGCAAACCCGGTTCGCTGTAGCAGCCCGGTTCGGGCTCGGGCGAGCGCCTGAAAAATACTGTAGCAGCGCCCGAAAAGTACTGTAGCAGCGCCCGAATCCCGAGATGCACGGATCCCGAGGCAGTTGACATGGATCCCGAGGCAGTTGGCACGGATCTCGAGGCAATGGCATGGATCCCGAGGCAGTTGGCACGGATCCCGAGGCGCGGGCGCGAATCCCGAGGCACCGCACGCGCGGGCAACGCGCTGGGGCGCGCGGCTTGAGGCGCGCGGGGCAGGTGTGGCGCGCCACGTGGCGGCGCCCCATTGGCCACAGCGGCCGAGGGCGTCAGGCGCGCGGGGAAGGCGCGCTGGCCCCTGGCGCGTCGTCAGCGGGCAGGCCACGCGTCGGCCTCCCGTTCGCGGGTCAGCGTTACGCGACGCGTCGCTGCTGCCGCGTTGACGCACGGGCGCGAGTGCGGTCCATGTGGCAGCCGCTGATTGGCTGCCGCTGGTCCGTGGTCGCGGTGCACGGGTCCAGGGACACGTGTCGCTCCCCGATTGGCCGAACGTGGATGACGTGGAGCCTCGCTGGCGCTGCGTGGACGCGTGGACCGTAGTGCGGGACTTACTGTAGCCGCCCGAATCTGTTTCGGGCGCCCGAATCGGGCGCCCGAATGTGGGTTTTTGGCCTATAAAGGCCCGAATTGCCTCATTTGTTCCTCTTTTTCCCCTTTTGCTCCAAACCGAGCGTACCAGGGAAGGGAAAAGGCGATTCCATGGGGGGTTTTGGGGTGCCGCGAGCGTGCCGATGACCCCGTGGAGCACGCGCAAGGTGTTCCAAGGAGCCGAATGGATGCGTGTGCACCCGTTGGACGGCGCGACGTTGTCGAGGTAGGCTCCGTGTGTGATTTTGCGGTATTTTTGGCACAGTTTTGAGATTTCCTTTTTGGGTTTTGGATTTGACCCCATGCCTTTGTGTACGTTAGGGACCGTGTTTTTACTGTGCCGTTTTGCTGCACGAAGTATCGCCGGACGTTTTGGCATGCATCGTTTTGCGTGCGGACTCGACGAACATCCATCGTTTTGCATGCGGACTCGAAGAACACGCACCGTTTTGCGTGCAACCTTAAAGAGAAGCGTGCACTGTTTTGCATGCAAATTTGAGATACGTGCACCATTTTGCGTGCAGTTTAAATTGACGTGCACCGTTTTGCATGCAGTCTCTAATATTGTGCACCATTTTGCGTGCAGAGTTAGAAAATGTGTACCGTTTTGCATGCAACCTTGAAGAAAGGCGTGCACTATTTTGCGTGCAAACCCGAGGTATGTGCACCGTTTTGCGTGCAGGTTGAGTTGACGTGCACCGTTTTGCGTGCAGTCTTTAATATTGTGCACCATTTTGCGTGCAGAGTTAGAAGAATGTGCACCGTTTTGTGTGCAATCTTGAAGAAAGGTGTGCACCATTTTGCATGCAAACCCGAGATATGTGCACCGTTTTGCGTGCATGTTGAGTTGACGTGCACCGTTTTGCGTGCAGTCTCTGATATTGTGCACCGTTTTTTATGCAGGGTTAGAGGAACATGCATCGTTTTGCGTGCAGATTTGGTGGACTTGCATCGTTCTGCGTGCAAGCTCGAGGAAATAAGAAAAATCGCACGGAGACTAATTGCAAGTGTCTACAAGCAATTGGGTACACCACAAGGTGGGGGATTCTGCCGAAACTGGGTGACCTCTCCCCTTGCTCCTTTGCTTTTGGATTTAGAAGCATGATAGTGGCCTGTTAGAGGCGTTAGGTAATCATGATTAAATGTGCATGTATAGAGGAACTTAGAGGAAAGTACTAAATTATGATTTATCCAAAATAGGGGATGAACTTGCATGTGTAGATGAACCCAGATGAAAGTGCAACTTTTAGTTGCAAAAATGGAGATGATAAATTTGCATGTTCAAGTGAACATAGAGGAAGATGCAATTTGATTTATCTAAATAGATGATAAATTGTAGGTGTAAATGAACATAGAGAATAGTGTTTCTTTTCCTAATTGCCAAAAATAGAAGATAAACTTGCATGCGTAGATAGATACAGATGAAAAAGTGGAATTTTCTAAATTTTCAAATATGGATGATATTTGTATGCGTAGATAGTAAATTTTATTTATGATCGAGATGGAAGAAATTGCCCGTGTAAAAATGGTTATTGATTTGATGATTGTGATCATGTTAGGGTATAACCCTAGGAATCATGTGAAAGCATAGGGGAAAGAACGTGTTGGTAGCAAGACTAGGAGAAAACCTAGATTCAGGGTTTAATGAGTAACATCAAACTTAGGAGTTTATTCTAGAATTGAATGAGTGGCATTGTCTTAGGAGATAACCTAAGGATATTGAATAGAGTGATCAACATAGAGTCAAGAAACTCTAGGATGAGCATGACATGGAACTTAGGTAAGGAAACCTAAGGTGAGCTAGTGGGTTGAGAATAGATTATTTAACATAGAGTCAAGGAACTCTAGGTTAAACATGATATGAAACTTAGGTAAGGAAACCTAAGGTGAACTAGTGGAGTTTAAACTCACAGATAATGAATTAGAGTCAAGATAACTCTAAATGCAGAGAGGAACAGGTAAATAGAGTTAATATAACTGCAGGTTCAACGAGGAAAAAGGAAAAGAGTATATGGCCACAATGTTTAAAGAATTAAACAGATAGCAAAGTGATTAACTTAGAGTCAAACTCTAAGGACAAGTATATGTGATCACAAAGTTAAAAAGCCAAATAACACAACCCTAGAGTGGGTCCTAGGGTGTCTGGGCAAATGGACAATCACTTTAACTTCAATTTGAGTTAAATGAATGAAAGAGAAATGATAAGAGTCCAAGAGACTCTCTAGTTATCCTTATGGCGAGATATAGGATAAGAGGTAAATTAAAGCAAAAGGCAAAGTTTAAAAGCAATCTAAAAGTGGCTAAAGAGCTAAGAAAAATTGCCAAGTGGCAAGATTAAGTGTAAAAACAAATGAACAAGAGATTCAAATCTAAATTGGTGTTAGAGACACCCAAGCTATCCTAGAGTAAAGAACTTAGGATAAAAGAGAAAAGTAAAAGATGAAGCATTGAGGCATAAATGCTAACGGGAGGGTTGAGCAAATGTCATTCCCGGGTAGATGAGTGCCAAGGTGCTTTAAACTCATCTGAAACCAAAGTGTAAAGAAAATGCTTAAAGAGCAACGAAGCTAAAGGCTTAATTGAACAAAAGAAGATAATGTTTAAAGAAAGGTAAAAAGAAAAATTAATGTACATTGGGCCGAGCACTACGGTAGGCGGTGCTACAACCTGTTCTTGTTTGATTGGGGTTGTAGGCATCCGTCTTTTGGAATCCTCGGACCCGATAAATGTAAGCTGTAAAAAGAAAAAGTATTAAATGGCTATTGGGAGGGTTGAGCATATATCACTCCCAAGTGAATTAAAGAATTAAAGACAAGTTGCCTTTGGGAGGGTTGAGCATATTTCACTCCCAGGGGGAAGTGTGTGAGCAAGACTCAGCTTCCCAAAGGTAAGGCAATGTAAAGAGCTAAAGGCTAAAGGAAAGAAAAGAAAAATGATAAAATTGGCGTACCTTCGGGGGTAAAGCGTAGATCTTGTCAGAGTGCAAGGCCCGTGACCCTCTCCCGGGCAGTGTCCCGTATGACAAGTTCCCCGTAGGACCGGGTAGCACTTGAGGTGTTATCGGCAACCTTAGAAATTCCTGTCTTGTGGTAGCATGACTACCGGGCTGGGGCCCGTTGGACGAGAATTTCCGAGGGTTAACTTTAACTAAAGCACTAGAATGTAGAGAATAAAGAGAAAATAGAGTGGCCAAGGTGGCCGGGTTAGTTTAACCCCGTATACAGCGGCATAGTGGCCGAGTTTAGGGATGGTAGCCTGGTATAGCTAGACAGAGTAGTATTGGAATGATGATTATACACAGATAGTGCAATGATATATTATATTGCATAGCAGCATATTAATATTGAGGTTTATAGTTTCCTAGCATTCTATTATTATTGCTTCCATTGGACCAAGCGGTGTAGGACACTTTTTCTCGGTGGTTGAACCCACTGGGAACTTTAAGTAGTTCTCACACCCTCGGGTGACCATTTTTTCAGGTTCAGATGCAGTCAGCGAGGCAAGCGACAGGGGCAAGGGCCCAGCAGCATAGAGACCTAGAGGGTCTAGCAGAGGTACCCTTTTTATATTTCTTGAGTGAACTTTGTATGGTGAGGAAAAGATGTAAAAGAATTGTAATATTATTCAATTGCAAGCTGAGAGATGGAAATGTAATAAGGTTATATTATGGTTCACTCTTGTATGCTTTCATTTTCGCTTAAATTATTTATTTATTGAATGAAAGTTTTAAATTAGTAGTGATTTTTAGTACTCTGATATTGAGCTTCCGCATACACTTGATGTATTGTCTTGGATGTTACCGTTCCTTTCGGGTAGTGAGAGGTCATACTCGTTTGGCGGGTCTGTTGGCGTGCCCGAACTGTACAAATTGGCGGTCTCGGGGCGTGACACATGGACCAGCCCGCATAGAATTGGGCCCATTTGGCCCAATTAGCCTATTTTGGCTAATTTTCGCGCGCTGGGTCCGTTTTTCGCGTCCGTTTGCCGCGTTACGAACCCGATACACCAATAATAGATGTTTTCTCACCACGGACCACTCGGTCAAGTAACACGGGAATTCGGGTCACCACAAAAAGATAAAAGCTCTTCTCCATGGTAAACCCATATAGCATATCCACTTAGAAATTCATCACATATCAAATGTATCTTCACTTCCTCATATGTTTGTAATAAATAATTAACACAACATACACAGGGACACATTATTTTGACACTATAGGATGCATTACAAAATGCAAATTTTAAAAATTGTAAGACTCTATTTTTATATGCATCACTACTTCTAGATTTGCTCATCCAACTTTTATCCATTATAGCAAAATAGCTGAAATAATAACAAACAATTTATTCTATATCAATTTGTAGCTATGAAGCTAATGATTAATTTAATAGTAATTCTCTGTCAATAATTTATTACATTAAATATAGTGTTGTATGGATTGCCAAGATACTTACTCTTGAAGAGGTGATTGTCTAAACCCCTTTCAACACGAACTCATAGATTCTTTATCCTCGCAGCAATACCCCAACAAGAGTTTGACTAGATTCGCATGTGAGAACTTTCCTAACACTTTACCTTGAATTGTAATTTCAAAATGTTTACATAAAATATATCTTTATCCTTAAATAATGACTTATATATACATCATATAAAATTTTTACAGTTCAAGAAGTCCAAATTAGCAATACTAGATTCAAAAATTAAAATACTTAGCAAACCTATAGAGAAGATATACATAATTAATGGAGTGGTGTTATGAATTAGATGCGAGTTGCATTCAAATTTGATGCCTATAGTACAATATTAAGTTTAAGATAAATTAAAGTGGTAGCAATTTTGTAATACTTCGAGTTTGAAATTTAATAAAGAGTTTAAGTTTTATTTATACTAGTGTCCAATAGACCCTAAATCCATATGTACAACTGAATAGTGCTTGATTTAAGCTGTGAATAGTAACCTGTTGAAATTTTAGATTTTCGAACGAAGTTGGCTAATTTGACCTATTGGAGTTCGAATCTGATGATTCAAATACTCGATTTGAATAGTCTCTTCGTTTTGAGCGCAATGGCGTAGTCAAAATTTATGTTTGATGACACTACTGCCTCGAAAAGCATGAAAAATAGTATAAAATAGTGTATTTACGCAAAAGACCCTATATTTTATGCTCCAAAAAGCGTGTAGCTTCTTGGAGAGGGGTCTCGTTGCAAATGTGATCTACAGGGAGAGACCCAGCCACAAATTCTGTTGTTGCAAGGACCTCTTAGTAGTTTGTTCAATTCCTATGTAAATAGGTTATGTTGGATCCGAATGCCCTAGCCTTGAGATTTCTTGCACCCAACCGCCTCCACCCGCCCTTTCACTTCTCTACCTCCTTCCTCGACGGTTACACCACCGGCCGCCGCCGAGCATCGCCTGAGAAGCAAAGGGCGACAAGCTTTCAACTTGTCCTTAGGTTGGGTTGAAGAAACCACCAAACCTTGTGGAATTACACCCGATCTCTTCTGAGGCATTCCTCTCTCTCCAGAGATCCTCCCAAAGAAGTGCTGCACCCTGCCTTGGCCACGCAACTCCGGAGAGGTGACCCCAAATTGCTTCATCTTCCTCAACTCGGGCCAAGGAAGGTTCTTTATTATTGTTGGTTCTCTTGCGACGTAGACACATGGAACATCTCCTCCACCTCTTGGAGATGCTTCCTGCCGAATCCCAGCGTCGAGGATGCGCTCGGTTGCCGGCGGGGGAGTTGCACCCGTCGGAACCCGTGTTCGCTCCGCCTCGAGCAAACCTTACACCCAACGGCTTAGGGTCGGATTTTAATTGATGGGAACCTTCATCTGGTCCCAAAGAAGCTCCCCACAAAGTTTGGTGGAGTTTGGCTTAGAGGTGAATCCGTGGTGTGATGCCTTAATCTTGGGTTGCATGGAGTTGGCCGGACTTGGCCGTACTCCGTCACTGCTGCTCCCCGCTGCTAGGCAAGGGCATGGTTGGCTTCCTCTTGTCTAAATAGACCTAGAGATGCTCTCCCTTGGCCCTGGATTCCCCTTGGATAAAGCTTGCCCGAGCTTGCTGCTCTCACAAGCCATATGGCTTAGCTCTGGCCATCCGCCGCCGTGGGTCACCAGCGCTGGACCCCGAGGCATGCATGGCACTTCCATGGACATCCTATTGCTGCTACTTGCCTTAGTTACTGCTCAGAGCTTGGTTTTTTATGAGTTCTACAAACCTAGCTCTATGTTGGGTGTTTATGGCCGAGGTTGCCTTTGTCACTGTTCCGACAGTGCTTCCGCCACCCAATGGTGAGCCCTTGGACCTCCTCAACCTCCTGAGCATGGTGCTCACCTCAGATTTGAGAATGGTTGAGGGGTTAGGTCAATGTGGTAACATAGGCCTTGTGTGCTTAATGCATGTTGACCCGATGTTGTTCTCGGGCTCCATACTGCTCCCAAACAACGAGCACGGTATTCAGTAAGTCGAGCTCTACCTACTGGTGCTCTTGGTTCTGTTCAAAAGTCTCCAATTGAGAAGCAGTTGCTTAAGTATTGATATAATGCATGTAATTGTGCGATTTAAGAGAACCTTAGGGGTCTAAATACAAATGTGACCTCTTGGGCTACTTTGGGCGGTGTGCACATGATCTCTAAACTTTTCGTTCGAGAACCGTTGGATTTCGTTAAGCGAAAATTGGATAACGACTCGAAAATTGGCAAATTATTAATTTATCGACTGTTTGGTGCTAATCACGCAAATCGAGAAATTTTGTTGACCAGTTGTGAGTCATAGATGTCTTTGGATGTTTCCGACGCAGTTCTGACAGGTCCAGTAATTTTGGTTTAGCATTGGTGTTTTTCGGAGTCGATATCGGATTTTCGGAAGTGGGTTTCGGTTGTTATGGCACCTTTTGCACACGGAAGTACACAAAGTCGATTCTTAGTGCCCGAACGTCTTAAGTTAAGCGTTCCGGGGTAGCACATGAAGTTTCACGAGATTTGGATACCGTTATGCACAGATTGAGCCATAGTTGATCAATCAGCGGATTACCAAAAATTCCGGCGAATCCCGGGACTTTAGTGAAGTTTCCCGTTTAACTTGTTTGTATACAGTGAGTCTGTGGGTGGGGTGTGAGTGAGTCTTTTCTGACACATGTATTTGATGTAGGCCCCAGCAGTCAGGAGCAATCCCATGAGCCATCCAGCGGATACCGCGATCGTCTTCCTTGAGGTAGGTTTTGCTTTGGTCCGGGCTTTATCATTTTGGCCCTATGGGGTACCCTAATAGGTCGGAACCCTGTGTTTGATGTTAACCTTGGTCCTACCATTGAGTCTTTCCATATGCTTTCCTTTCTAGTATTTATACCGTTATACTTCAGCATTTAATATATCTCTATATACAAATGAACATATGCCATGCTTGCTTGGTCACTAGCTCAGTTAGATCTGTGTACTTTCTATTATTCACTGCATGTTTAGAATAGTACTTTCAGTTTTAGTTACATGGCATTGATTGTATCTCAGTATCAGTATCCCGGTAAGGATTTTCCCGGCTTTTTGCCGATTGTCTGGTCTTTAGATCGTGTAGATCGTGAGTTGAGCATCAGCATTATGATCGCTATAGAGCCAGCTTTCAGTCACGTACACCCGCTAATTTGCTACCAGCATTGGTGTTCTTTACCGATAGAGAGATCACATTGACCCGTGAGCCCAGAAATCACACGGTGTGTGTAGGGTTATGATAGCGTATTGGTGCATTGGTGTGGCATTAGCCTTAGGTCCTTTGGACCAAGAGTGGCATGTGATTGGGTATTTTGTGTTTATAGCTTTGATGCATTATCTTATTACCCAGTTCAGTACTTACTCTTACTATTCAGCATGCTCAGCTTCAGTATCAGTATTTGAGTTATTTCAGTATCAATACCTATTTTTCAGCTTGAGATATTTCAGTTCTTACTATTCGTTTATTATGGTATACCAGTAGGTACAACTTGCTATTTCTTGGCCCGTCGTGCCCACTGGGATATATTTATGTTGTATTTCACACCCTTTGGTGACCATTTTTCTAGGTCAGTCAGGTGTTGAGATGTTGGGACGATTCAGTGAGCTGTCACGATAGAGTTGTCCCTTGTTATCGGCTGTAGTGGCCCAATGCTTTACTTTTACAGATTTAGTTTCTGGAGTTTATGATCATGAGTTGTTTTGGATTATTTATATCATGTGGACTATGTGTATGTTTGTGGATGTGTAGTTGCAGAGGATTTATGTTTATCTTTAGTTTTAAGTGATTGTCACTCCTCTGATTGATTAATTGTACTTGTCTGGTAGTGCATGTATAGGAAAAACTTTATCCATGTGTACAGAAAATTTTCAAAGCGTGTGGCGGTCTATTCACGCCTTGGTTTTCAAAGTGTTAAGTTATGATTTTTTTTTAAAAAAAATTAGACCGATTTTAAACTAGGGGCGTGACGAATTTAAGCAAACCTTTTATTGGTGGCATATATGAAAAAGTTCATTATATGTGTATTCTTATCACAAAACGAATAAGAATCAATAAAAAAAAAATGCTTACTTGAAAATCCAACAAATAAATCTACTGAACAAGCATACATATTTAGTTATTGCAAAATTCATTATTAATTTCTATTTGATATGTCTCTTCTTTAGTATTCAAATATCTATCTTTTGTTCAATTTTCATTATTGACATGAACTGTAGAAGTGAAAGGCCAAAGGTCAGACTAAAAGAACTTTTATTAGATCCTTCAACAGGACATCTTAAGCAATCCATGCCACTAACTTTGGAATATGTATGATACGGCTACAAGTGATGCATACACCGCATTGAAAAAAAATCCGTTGTATAACATTTCTGCAAGAAATGAACAACTCATCAAGTGTAAATGAAATCTAGGAAAAATATACCTTTGCAATACAATGTCGAAAAAGTAAAGGCAATAAAGAGACAGTTACTAATCAATGATTATATTATACATTAACAAAAGAAAGAATATAGAGGGGCACATCATGGTCAATTAGAGTTCTGGTACTACTCACCCAACAAAATAATAATTTATCTTTCAAACTTCTCATAAGAAAATCAACAATGTAGTTGACACTGTACCTGCACAAAAGTTAATAAGTTCATCCATCATTAAGTTTAAAATTTTATTGTCATAACGAAATTTTGCAATGACTAAATATATAGGGATGTGACTATTCCATTCCCTATATATATATATATATATATATATATATATATAGTCCGGCTAGAATACTATTGATAGCACCAAACAATTGGTGCTATCAAGTTTTCAGACGTAGGATGAAAAGATATGCGGTTGGGATTATAGTGGTCCCCTAAGATTTTTACTATTCAACCAACCACCTAGTAAACCATAGGGGCCCACTATAATCCCAACCATATATTTTTCATCCAACGGCTAAAAACTTGATAGCACCAATGGCTTGGTGCTATCGATAGTATTCTAGCCTAATTATATATATATATATATATATATATATATATATATATAGAGAGAGAGAGAGAGAGAGAGAGAGAGAGAGAGAGAGAGAGAGAGAGTCCGGCTAGAATACTATCGATAGCACCGAGTAATTGGTGCTATCAAGTTTTCAGCCGTTGGATGAAAAAATATGCGATTGGAATTATAGTGGTCTCCTAAGAGTTTTACTATTCAACCAACCACCTAGTAAACCCTAGGGGGCCACTATCATCTTAACCACACATCCTTTAATCAAAAGGCTAAAAACTTGATAGTACCAATGGCTTAGTGCCATCAATGGAGAGAGGGAGGGGGGTTTGCTGCGTGCGGGGGAGGGGGGTGTGGCGTGGGATGGGTTGGCGGTGTGGCGCCTGGGGGGAGGCAGCCTCAGAGAGTCCGGCGCTTGATGCGGGGAGGGATGGGAGGTGTGCAGCGCATGGGGGGTAGGTTGCCGGTGCGGCACCGGTAGAGGAGGTCGGCAGCGGAGGGCCCACAAGGCGCCGGGCTAGGGTTGCGAACACGAGGTGGGAGGGAGGTGTGAAGACTTACCTTGAGGGAGGTTCTGGAAAATGATGCTTCTTTGGAGATGATGGGAGGTTTTTTTGGAAGATGATGCTGTATGGGGAGAGGGAGAATACTTAGCGAATTTTTTTTAGGATGGAAAGTAAAAATTTAAGGTTTAGAAACTTAGAAAAAGGAAATATTTTTTTTTTAAACTTAATAGAGGCGGGTTTTAAAAACTGCCTCTGAAACGCCTCTATGATTATACATTAGAGGCGGTTGTTAGAACCATCTCTTTACAAGCACTTTTTTTTTTTTTTTTGTAGTGGCATTAGGACATACAGTAGCACGAAAGTAAGTTAACAACAAACAAACGTCGAACAACCGTTTCAAATCATCGTCACTTTTTTGAGAAAAGAAATTAGGTTAATTACAAATAAAAAAAATCATGTTAATTAGAAGTAGAAAAGTTTTATAACTTACGGTCGAAAAAGAATTGGATTATTAGATACTAAAAGATGAATGTTAGAGGTGTTATTATATAGCTACAAAAATAAAAACGAATGCCCATTCGTGAAGGTATAAGAATTGAAGTAAGAATGCATATGAAAAATTAATTCCAAAATGAACGAATAGTCTCAAAAAGGAATAAATAGGTATACTACTTCCGAGCTGCTGAGGCTGCAGAGCTTGCACATGGGGAGGTGGTAGGCCCCTCGACATTGAGCTCGTGCGATAAGCTCTTGACATCTGCAGGGCTTTTCTTGCACCGGCCGCTCGTGGCATGGATGATGGCACGAAAACATGGCGACTCCATCTCTCTGGCAGCATCAAACTTCATGCGATGAGCTGCAACACTATTGATATAGCAGCCCTATCTGGGGCTGACACCTTATCTCCAATCTCAAAAATCATCCACAAAAAATAAAAGAGTATGATTCTAGATGCAAAAGAAACAAAACCTAGGGCAAATTGTAGAGAAATAAATAGGTTTTCTCTCTTACCTCCATTATAGAAGGAAATAGGTGTATTTTATGTTGAGATATGAGGGGGGAATTAGAATTAATCTAGAATTTTTATTTTCCAAAAATTATTTTTAAAAAATGCAAGAAAAATGGAAGTTAGAGGTGTGAGATATTGGACTTTTGCAAATTATAAAGTCGCAGTATTGTTGGTTGTTTAGTATGTTGGTCGTTTAGTATGTTGGGAAAGTGCCGGACCAAGAATGGTGAATTACTTATTATGTCTACTTGTTATATGTAAGGACTTTTGACTGCTTTTATATTGCATTTTAGTGCTAGAAAATGTATACTAGTGTTTAGGTGTTACTTTATTTGTTTTTTTGACTGTTCGGTACCGGGGTTAGGATTTACTATTATTTTATTATTAGGGGTCGTACGAGAACTACGGGTTGCATGGATATCGGGATAGATATTATTTTTGTAGTATGATTAGATTTATTTGATTATCAGGTGATCCATATTGTCGACCTGAGTTGACCTTTCATTTATATTGTTGGGTAATAGAGATGGGGGGTACTTAGATAATGATATTTGTGCTGTGTTATGCTAACATAGAGGTTGCTTTGTCTTGGGATTTCGTGGGCCGTGGACCAGCGTGTGAGAGCCTGTGTGCCTGTGGCACTGTGTTAAAGACGGGTGACATTTTTGTGTTGGAGACTTGTGAGTTGACCTTGGGATGCCTGTTACGTGTCGTCGATGATGGGTGGGATCATCGCTGATCATAGCCTGCATGGCACTTGAGCTTTACTGGGTCTTATCGGCACAAGGCCCAGATGATGGGAGAGATAGACGGTAGCCTATTTATAGGTGGCGCAGGCTTGATCGGGCTATTGAGACGATTAGTTCAGAATTGGTCCAGTGTACCGTTGGGATGGTTAGTGTTAGATTTCTATTATACTCGGGTATGGGTAGTGACGTTTTGGGTTTTGATGTGGCGGCATGATAGCATAGTATTTTATTTTACTTTATTTTCTATTATATTCTGTTACTCGCTTATTTTATAGTTTTACAATCTTGCCTCTGGTAGACCTAGTAGGTAGGTCGTGATTGTCGTCGATCGTACCCACTGGAAACTACTATTTTGTAGTTCTCATGCCTGCTTGTGGTCTACTTCTCAAGGCCTTTTGAGCCAGCTCTGGACTGAGATAAGGGGATTGCACCGCAGATAGTAGCCTCTACCCATCATTATTTAGATAGAGATAGAGTATCCTGTTAATAGTTTTGTTTTGAGCACTGTACATCAGGACCGAGTAGGCGAGGGTCCTTTACCCTTTTTTTTTTTTTTTTTTTTTTTGAGAGGTGAATTTTTGTATGTATTTTTTACAGTGATAGATACTAGTATAGTTTTATTTTTCCACTCTGATATATATTTAGCTGTAGATTATAGTTCTTTCGCATATTACTTTAGATGCTTCGTGTGTATTGGGTGCATCCTCGCACACATGACGGGTCTACAGCATGCCCGAGGGCTTCCGCTGTGAGCTCGGGGCGTGATAAGAGGTGTTATTATATGGCTACAGAAATGAAAGCGAATGGATGGTTGTGAGGGTATAGGAAGCGACACTATAAAATACTTCGTCCATGGTGGATCACTCCAACATCGCAAACAGCGACAAAGGAAGAGGAAACGATGATGGAAGAAGCGGTGGTAAGGGTAGGGATCCATTATGCCCTAACTTTTGTTTGGACGACGTTTCGATTCGAAGAAAGAAGGTAACAATCCAAAAAAGAGAAAGAGGCGAAGAAAGGTTGTTACCAAGGAAGAGGAAGAGGCAAAAAAAAATGTAATAACCTGTAGTGATCCGAATTATTTTATTTTAATAAATGGATCAAAAGTGAAATTTGAGTTGGCTTTAAATCCACAAGACCTATATTGACCTATTTGGTCAATCGCCGGTGTGCAAGTTGCACTATTTACGAGGCAAAAAGGCTATTTTTTAATCTGGACATGATCTTGGAAATCCGAATTGACCGATGTGATCGTCTCGTCGAGTTGAGCGGGATCCATATTCTGCACTTTTCGATCTGACGGTCGAATCTTCCAGAAATCGATGAAGAAGCGGGCAAATTACCGCGACCAATGTAACAATGGCATACTGCACAGTGCTTTTAAGTTAACACAGTAGATGAACAGTAACCCCTAAGTTTTTGACTTCATCGATTGCAACAAGCACTATTTCACTGTTCGGAGTCCGAACATAACGATCCAAATAGTCGATTTGAACAGTTTCGTCGTACTGGACGCAATGGCACTGACGGAATTTCCGTTTGACGATCCTAGAGTCTCGAAAAGCGGGATAACTATATTATTGCACAGTAATTATGGACCGAGATTTTATCCGGGCAGTTTGTCGAAAAATAAAAATCGCTACCTTAAAGATTTCGACGTGCCGGACGTCGTGGCGAAGTCCATTTTTCGTTTCGACGACTAGAACGCCTCGAAAAGCGTGAAATATAGCGTAAAATGCGATATTTTGCACGTGAACCCTATAATTCATGCTCCGAAAAGTGTGCAACTCCATGGTGAGGGACTAAGAGGTGAAAGGGAGGTGCTGTGAAGGACTGGGCTCCAAATAAGAGGAGTAGAGGGACTAAATCGCTTTTGTGCAAATACTATATATATATATATATGTGTTAGGGTTAGGATTCTTCAAAACCCTAAACCCCGTAGCCTACCCCCTAGCCGCCCACGCCAACAACCCCTCTCTCTGTGCCGCACTCCTCGGTGGCGCCGCACCGGCCGCCGCCGCCACCTCGTCGCCGGAGAAGAAGATAAAGCAAAGTGAACCCCTTGACTTCAAGTTGGGGGTTGCCTCGAGGACCTGGGTTGCGCCAAATCTCACCTGAAGGCACCTCTGTGCCTGGGAAGCCCGAGCCGAGCAGCCCCGGCGCCTCGCCGCCGCCGTGCGCCGCCGCAAGCAACCTTCTCTTTCCCTCTTCTTTCCGACGAGGTGAGCCACCCCTCTATTCTTTGTTTTTTTGTAACTTGGCCCCCACCAGCCTTCATCTGACATCAATAGGAACATACCAGGTGCGGTCCCGGGGTCTGCGGGCCACCGGCTACCGGCGGGAGAGAGAGAGCCGCCGAAAACCTATTATCGGCCGGAGTCGCGGCCGAGCTCCATCCTGCCGTCAAACCTAAGATCAGAGACGTTGAGCCTGATCTTCTCCTCGACTGCAACCCCTCCACCAAATTTGGGGTTGATCGGATAGAGATCCACGCCGCAAACTGGAGCCCTAGAATCGGGAGAGTTGACCCTTCGCCGGATTTCCTCCTCCCGGCGCCGCCGCTCGTTCCCGACCCCAACTAACACCGCAGGGAGCTTCCTGGCGCAGCGTGGATCCTCTTGGTCCAACTCGCACCGGGCCTGAGGCCGCCGACCGGATTCCGCCATTAACGCCCTCGTTTTCCGGCGAACTCACTTTCCGGCCAACTCGAGGCTTCGCGCGGTGGGAAAACGACGCAGGTATGTTCCTGGGTTATAAATTAGGTCCCCTGTGAAGTTGCATGTAGACTTTGACGTGTGGTTTTAAGTCTCTGCAGTGGCACCCTTGAGCCGTCCGAGCGTCACCTCCGGCCACCACCGGCGCCTACGGGCTTCGACCAGTAACCCAGGTAGGATCTAAACTCCATCTCCTAGGTTCCCTTCATTTTGTTTTAGGCCGAGGAACCCCTGTGATTGAGCTCTCGTGTTGCACCCGAGTTACCCAAATCGGGTTTATTCCCGGCCAACAGCCGCCTCCGGTCGCCGGCGATGGGTCTGACTTGGACCAACCAGTTGCTGCAAGTGATCTTGACCTCGTGCTCAACTTGGATTCAGGTTTGAACCTGGTTTGGTGCAAATTGTCCCAAACCGAGCTCTAGCATCAAGGGGTGGTTGCTCCACCATGCTCCGGCGATCTTTCCGGCCAGTCCTCGGCAGGGTTCAGGTGAGCACAATATTTCCCTGTCATTGCTGAGCACCATGCTCACAGTGTATCGCTATTTGATCATGTAATAAATAAGATATAGCATAGTGTCATTTCGGACCTTAAGAGTTTAATAGCCAAATTTGTCCTCGGGTCTCGTGCCGACCCAAGTCTGTGAGCACGAGCTTCGCCTCGTTGAACCGGGCGCGCTGAAATTTACGGCGCTGTCGTTGGTTTCCCGGATTTAGCGAACGAGTCGAAACAAACTTTAAATAATGATAATTATGCAATTTTAGAATATGTTGGGTACTTAAATGCAATTGTAACGTGCTGGCTGTCTTTAGACAGTATTAACACATTCACTAGGCATTTTGGTTGGGGTTCCTTAGGCCCCAGTTGAGCGGAAATTGAATATTGTAACGTAAATTGGCAAAATTGCCGGTTTACGGTTTACGGCGCGAGTTTCGCGTTCTAGTTTGGATTCTAGTCGTCAGTGGTCGACTCTGGTTATCCCCGACACCGTCCTGGCTGGTCCAGTGACTTTAGTTTTCTGTCGGGAGACTCCGAAGTCAAAATCGACTTCTCGGGAGTCGTGCATGTAGTTATGGCAACATTTCGACTTAGATATTTACGATTGAGCCCCTGTCTGTTCGAACAACTAAAATTGTGTTGTTTAAGGACATCAGAAGGAGTTTAGTAGCATTCGGATAATTGTAGACCGTTGGCGGGTCATATCTAGTGATTCAGTAGTTTTCGGGAATTTCGGTTTAAGCCTAGTTTCGGCTAAGTTCCCCGTATTAGCGACACGTTACTGTTCTGTTGACGGGATGGGTACGAGTGAGTCGGTTACTGATTCTAGTTTCTGTTCATGTCCCTGCAGTCTGACTCCGGCCCACGAGCCTTCTGTTGGAGTCGTTGGACCGCCTACATCCCGGTGGGTTATCTTCGGTCCGGGCTTTATCTTTTCGGCCCTCTGGTTGCTTTAGTCCAGTCGGACCCCTGTTTTTGATTTGCGCTGCTGATTATATCTATATGACCTATCTTGACATATGCTGATCTCTTTTGACATATCATGATCCCTCTGATTGACATTGACTCTGTTAGACCTGTACTTGAGATTGGCCCTGTAGATTTTATCATGTATCCCTATGCTTGACTATGCCGCATGATTGTTCGATAGACATTGATTCCGTAGATACATGATATACAGCTGCTTGTCAGTTTTCATATCTTGTTACATAGATTTGCATGATTCGAGGATACTTGTTGATTCCTGTCGGCCGATATATTGTTGATATTCCGATATGCATGATTGATAGATACTACTCGACGTTCCGATATGCATGATTGATAGATACTACTTGATGTTTCGATATGCATGATAGATTCTGATCGATATGATGGATGATTTTCCTGTTGGGATCTCGGCTTATTGCCGACTACCCGGTCATTAGACCGTGAGCTTGAGCATAGCATGATGACTACTACGCACGCTGTACGTCACGTACACTGACGGTTTGGCCACCGTCACAGTGTTCTTTGCCGGTAAAGTGGTCTAGAGAAAGGACCCGTGAGCCCCAAGTTAGGCACCAGTGGGTGCGGGGTTATGTCAGCCTGTTAGGTGCCAGTTAGGTGGTATGAGCCTGAGGTCCTCGTGACCGATACTGGCATTGATTGGGTACTTGAGTTCATTTGTTGACGCATTCTTATTATCTTGCGCTGTTATTGATAGATATCTTACCCTGTACCCTTACTGCTCAGTTCATGATTGATTATCTCGTTTACATACATAGATTTCCAGCATTTGTTACTTGCAGTTTCATTACCCTTGATTACCTGCTTATTCAGTTATCTGTGGATTTGGTTGATTATCAGTAGATCTGCTTTATTGTTCAGCTTTACCCTACGATTCTTACTATCCGCAGATTATTGTACCCAGTAGGTACGATTAGCTATTTCTCGGCTCGTCGTGTCCACTGGGATACATGTACAGTGTATCTCACACCCCCTGGGTGACCATTTTTCAGGTCGCTGGGTGATGGGATGTCGGGACACGTTGGTGAGACGATTGCGATAGTATCGACCCTTATTTAGTCAGTGTACTTTATTTTCCGCATTTCAGTTTAATTATTATAAATTGACTAGTTTTGCATGCGTAGTTTAGACTACTCTGATATTGACTGATTATGATTAGCCGTGCATGTATAGGAAAGGCTCTGTCCAGTTGGGCAGGGAATTTACTATAGATGTGGCGGTCTGTTACGCCTGGTCTGCGAACTCTGATTTATAAAAAAAAAAAAAAAAAAAAAAAAAAAAAAAAAAAAAAAATTAGCCTGCTTTTCAAAACTCGGGGCGTGACAGATTAGATGGTATCAGAGAAATAGGAAGACGATGCCTAGGTTTGGTTAGGAATGAACCCTAGGATGACTTGTGTTCACGAGAGAGCGCAGGGTATTGGCATAGTGGATTGGAGCTCAGGTGTGTTCACACACAGTTGAGTCTCATTGTTGTGGTCATGAGTGGCGTTTGTACGCACTCTGGTCTTTGGGATCGTTGCTAGTGCAGGATTAGTCGCGGTCATGGTTTCGGCCGTGGGCTTGATGTTTCAGTGGAGCCAGAGCGCTCGGATCAGTTGCGGTGGTTAAACGTTAAATCACCATTCTTGTCGTAATCGTCCAGTTGATGGCACAGCAGCGGATGACTGCTATTATTGCACCAGCCCCACAGTTTGTCCAGAGATTGAACAAGTTGTTGATCCTTCAGTGTTCCCGTGTCATAATTCAGTGGCCGATGGGCCCGACGGTAACCCTGTTTTGGGATGGATTCGAATTGGCCCCACCTTTAGCACGAATTTTGCGGATCGACGTAGGCTCTCCTATGAGTTAGTCAGGGTGGTATTTATGACCACGAGGTGGTAGTAACCCCCGATAAAGGTTATGCCATTAGCATTGAGACTGTGTTGGGAGGTATGTGATATACCTTCTGATGGGAGTGGTGTCCCTAACTAGTTGTTGGCGACAGATCTATGGTATTTCGCTTTTCTTTTGGTAAGCACGTTGGCTGCAGACAACGTACTGTCGAAAGAACTGAGGAAGTACTCTGCCCTGTAATGGGGAGTATCCGATTGGGTCTAAATGAGTAGCCTGAGAGTGGTCGATATTTTGTGACTAAATGTCACTACTACGAACCTGATAGAGGCTTAATAGTGGTTTAGTAAGTTTAAGTTTCGGGGACGAAACTTTTTTTTGGTGGGCGTGATGTAGTGATCCGAATTATTTTATTTTAATAAATGGATCAAAAGTGAAATTTGAGTTGGCTTTAAATCCACAAGACCTATATTGACCTATTTGGTCAATCGCCGGTGTGCAAGTTGCACTATTTACGAGGCAAAAAGGCTATTTTTTAATCTGGACATGATCTTGGAAATCCGAATTGACCGATGTGATCGTCTCGTCGAGTTGAGCGAGATCCATATTCTGCACTTTTCGATCTGACGGTCGGATCTTCCAGAAATCGATGAAGAAGCGGGCAAATTACCGCGACCAATGTAACAATGGCATACTGCACAGTGCTTTTAAGTTAACACTGTAGATGAACAGTAACCCCTAAGTTTTTGACTTCGTCGATTGCAACAAGCACTATTTCACTGTTCGGAGTCCGAACATAACGATCCAAATAGTCGATTTGAACGGTTTCATCGTTCTGGACGCAATAGCACTGATGGAATTTCCGTTTGACGATCCTAGAGTCTCGAAAAGCGGGATAACTATATTATTGCACAGTAATTATGGACCGAGATTTTATCCGGGCAGTTTGTCGAAAAATAAAAATCGCTACCTTAAAGATTTCGACGTGCCGGACGTCGTGACAAAGTCCATTTTTCGTTTCGACGACTAGAACGCCTCGAAAAGCGTGAAATATAGCGTAAAATGCGATATTTTGCACGTGAACCCTATAATTCATGCTCCGAAAAGTGTGCAACTCCATGGTGAGGGACTAAGAGGTGAAAGGGAGGTGCTGTGAAGGACTGGGCTCCAAATAAGAGGAGTAGAGGGACTAAATCGCTTTTGTGCAAATACTATATATATATATATATATATATATATATATATATATATATATATATATATATATATATATATATATATATATATGTGCTAGGGTTAGGATTCTTCAAAACCCTAAACCCCGTAGCCTACCCCCTAGCCGCCCACGCCAACAACCCCTCTCTCTGTGCCGCACTCCTCGGTGGCGCCGCACCGGCCGCCGCCGCCACCTCGTCGCCGGAGAAGAAGATAAAGCAAAGTGAACCCCTTGACTTCAAGTTGGGGGTTGCCTCGAGGACCTGGGTTGCGCCAAATCTCACCTGAAGGCACCTCTGTGCCTGGGAAGCCCGAGCCTGTGACACCCCAGGAATTTAGATTAGTCCTATATATAAATGATATAAAAGGACTAAATCTCTTAACCCGGCTATAGCATTTTGGATGGTAGCAAGATCCAAGAGAAACATGAGAGTTAAGCGTGCTAGAGCTAGAGTAGTTCTAGGATGGGTGACCCCGTGGGAAGTGGGGTGTCACAGTTGGTATCAGAGCCATTCACCAGCCGGAAATGTGAGATGGGTCTCGGCTAAGCCAGGGTAGGCTAGCGAGACGAGTCTCACACTTGTGAATGTGCTTGAGCCTGACGTGAACGTCAGGGCTTAAAGGGGAGAAGAATGTGACACCCCAGGAATTTAGATTAGTCCTATATATAAATGATATAATAGGACTAAATCTCTTAACCCGGCTATAGCATTTTGGATGGTAGCAAGATCCAAGAGGAACATGAGAGTTAAGCGTGCTAGAGCTAGAGTAGTTCTAGGATGGGTGACCCCCTGGGAAGTGGGGTGTCACAGAGCCGAGCAGCCCCGGCGCCTCGCCGCCGCCGTGCGCTGCCGCGAGCAACCTTCTCTTTCCCTCTTCTTTCCGACGAGGTGAGCCACCCCTCCCTTCTTTGTTTTTTTGTAACTTGGCCCCCACCAGCCTTCATCTGACATCAATAGGAGCACACCAGGTGCGGTCTCGGGGTCTGCGGGCCACCGGCTATCGGCGGGAGAAAGAGAGCCGCCGAAAACCTATTATCGGCCGGAGTCGCGGCCGAGCTCCATCCTGCCGTCAAACCTAAGATCAGAGACGTTGAGCCCGATCTTCTCCTCGACTGCAACCCCTCCACCAAATTTGGGGTTGATCGGATAGAGATCCACGCCGCAAACTAGAGCCCTAGAATCGGGAGAGTTGACCCTTCGCCGGATTTCCTCCGCCCGGCGCCGCCGCTCGTTCCCGACCCCAACTAACACCGCAGGGAGCTTCCTGGCGCAGCGTGGATCCTCTTGGTCCAACTCGCACCGGGCCTGAGGCCGCCGACCGGATTCCGCCATTAACGCCCTCGTTTTTCGGCGAACTCACTTTCCGGCCAACTCGGGGCTTCGCGCGGTGGGAAAACGACGCAGGTATGTTCCTGGGGTATAAATTAGGTCCCCTGTGAAGTTGCATGTAGACTTTGACGTGTGGTTTTAAGTCTCTGCAGTGGCACCCTTGAGCCGTCCGAGCGTCACCTCCGGCCACCACCGGCGCCTACGGGCTTCGACCAGTAACCCAGGTAGGATCTAAACTCCATCTCCTAGGTTCCCTTCATTTTGTTTTAGGCCGAGGAACCCCTGTGATTGAGCTCTCGTGTTGCACCCGAGTTACCCAAATCGGGTTTATTCCCGGCCAACAGCCGCCTCCGGTCGCCGGCGATGGGTCTGACTTGGACCAACCAGTTGCTGCAAGTGATCTTGACCTCGTGCTCAACTTGGATTCAGGTTTGAACCTGGTTTGGTGCAAATTGTCCCAAACCGAGCTCTAGCATCAAGGGGTGGTTGCTCCACCTTGCTCCGGCGATCTTTCCGGCCAGTCCTCGGCAGGGTTCAGGTGAGCACAATATTTCCCTGTCATTGCTGAGCACCATGCTCACAGTGTATCGATATTTGATCATGTAATAAATAAGATATAGCATAGTGTCATTTCGGACCTTAAGAGTTTAATAGCCAAATTTGTCCTCAGGTCTCGTGCCGACCCAAGTCTGTGAGCACGAGCTTCGCCTCGTTGAACCGGGCGCGCTGAAATTTACGGCGCTGTCGTTGGTTTCCCGGATTTAGCGAACGAGTCGAAACAAACTTTAAATAATGATAATTATGCAATTTTAGAATATGTTGGGTACTTAAATGCAATTGTAACGTGCTGGCTGTCTTTAGACAGTATTAACACATTCACTAGGCATTTTGGTTGGGGTTCCTTAGGCCCCAGTTGAGCGGAAATTGAATATTGTAACGTAAATTGGCAAAATTGCCGGTTTTACGGTTTACGGCGCGAGTTTCGCGTTCTAGTTTGGATTCTAGTCGTCAGTGGTCGACTCTGGTTATCCCCGACACCGTCCTGGCTGGTCCAGTGACTTTAGTTTTCTGTCGGGAGACTCCGAAGCCAAAATCGGCTTCTCGGGAGTCGTGCATGTAGTTATGGCAACATTTCGACTTAGATATTTACGATTGAGCCCCTGTCTGTCCGAACAACTAAAATTGTGTTGTTTAAGGACAGCAGAAGGAGTTTAGTAGCATTCGGATAATTGTAGACGGTTGGCGGGTCATATCTAGTGATTCAGTAGTTTTCGGGAATTCCGGTTTAAGCCTAGTTTCGGCTAAGTTCCTCGTATTAGCGACACGTTACTGTTCTGTTGACGGGATGGGTACGAGTGAGTCGGTTACTGATTCTAGTTTCTGTTCAAGTCCCTGTAGTCTGACTCCAGCCCACGAGCCTTCTGTTGGAGTCGTTGGACCGCCTACATCCAGGTGGGTTATCTTCGGTCCGGGCTTTATCTTTTCGGCCCTCTGGTTGCTTTAGTCCAGTCGGACCCCTATTTTTGATTTGCCCTGCTGATTATATCTACATGACCTATCTTGACATATGCTGATCTCTTTTGACATATCATGATCCCTCTGATTGACATTGACTCTGTTAGACCTGTACTTGAGATTAGCCCTGTAGATTTTATCATGTATCCCTATGATTGACTATGCCGCATGATTGTTCGATAGACATTGATTCCGTAGATACATGATATACAGCTGCTTGTCAGTTTTCATATCTTATTACATAGATTTGCATGATTCGAGGATACTTGTTGATTCCTGTCGGCCGATATATTGTTGATATTCCGATATGCATGATTGATAGATACTACTCGACGTTCCGATATGCATGATTGATAGATACTACTTGATGTTCCGATATGCATGATAGATTCTGATCGATATGATGGATGATTTCCCTGTTGGGATCTCGGCTTATTGCCGACTACCCGGTCATTAGACCGTGAGCTTGAGCATAGCATGATGACTACTACGCACGCTGTACGTCACGTACACTGACGGTTTGGCCACCGTCACAGTGTTCTTTACCGGTAAAGTGGTCTAGAGAAAGGACCCATGAGCCCCCAGTTAGGCACCAGTGGGTGCGGGGTTATGTCAGCCTGTTAGGTGCCAGTTAGGTGGTATGAGCCTGAGGTCCTCGTGACCAATACTGGCATTGATTGGGTACTTGAGTTCATTTGTTGACGCATTCTTATTATCTTGCGCTGTTATTGATAGATATCTTACCCTGTACCCTTACTGCTCAGTTCATGATTGATTATCTCGTTTACATACATAGATTTCCAGCATTTGTTACTTGCAGTTTCATTACCCTTGATTACCTGCTTATTCAGTTATCTGTGGATTTGGTTGATTATCAGTAGATCTGCTTTATTGTTCAGCTTTACCCTATAATTCTTACTATCCGCAGATTATTGTACCCAGTAGGTACGATTAGCTATTTCTCGGCTCGTCGTGCCCACTGGGATACATGTACAGTGTATCTCACACCCCCTGGGTGACCATTTTTCAGGTCGCTGGGTGATGGGATGTCGGGACACGTTGGTGAGACGATTGCGATAGTATCGACCCTTATTTAGTCAGTGTACTTTATTTTCCGCATTTCAGTTTAATTATTATAAATTGACTAGTTTTGCATGCGTAGTTTAGACTACTCTGATATTGACTGATTATGATTAGCCGTGCATGTATAGGAAAGGCTCTGTCCAGTTGGGCAGGGAATTTACTATAGATGTGGCGGTCTGTTATGCCTGGTCTGCGAACTCTGATTTATAAAAAAAAAAAAAAAAAAAAAAAAAAAAAAAAAATTAGCCTGCTTTTCAAAACTCGGGGCGTGACAGATTAGATGGTATCAGAGAAATAGGAAGACGATGCCTAGGTTTGGTTAGGAATGAACCCTAGGATGACTTGTGTTCACGAGAGAGCGCAGGGTATTGGCATAGTGGATTGGAGCTCAGGTGTGTTCACACACAGTTGAGTCTCATTGTTGTGGTCATGAGTGGCGTTTGTACGCACTCTGGTCTTTGGGATCGTTGCTAGTGCAGGATTAGTCGCGGTCATGGTTTCGGCCGTGGGCTTGATGTTTCAGTGGAGCCAGAGCGCTCGGATCAGTTGCGGTGGTTAAACGTTAAATCACCATTCTTGTCGTAATCGTCCAGTTGATGGCACAGCAGCGGATGACTGCTATTATTGCACCAGCCCCACAGTTTGTCCAGAGATTGAACAAGTTGTTGATCCTTCAGTGTTCCCGTGTCATAATTCAGTGGCCGATGGGCCCGACGGTAACCCTGTTTTGGGATGGATTCGAATTGGCCCCACCTTTTGCACGAATTTTGCGGATCGACGTAGGCTCTCCTATGAGTTAGTCAGGGTGGTATTTATGACCACGAGGTGGTAGTAACCCCCGATAAAGGTTATGCCATTAGCATTGAGACTGTGTTGGGAGGTATGTGATATACCTTCTGATGGGAGTGGTGTCCCTAACTAGTTGTTGGCGACAGATCTATGGTATTTCGCTTTTCTTTTGGTAAGCACGTTGGCTGCAGACAACGTACTGTCGAAAGAACTGAGGAAGTACTCTGCCCTGTAATGGGGAGTATCCGATTGGGTCTAAATGAGTAGCCTGAGAGTGGTCGATATTTGTGACTAAATGTCACTACTACGAACCTGATAGAGGCTTAATAGTGGTTTAGTAAGTTTAAGTTTCGGGGACGAAACTTTTTTTTGGTGGGAGTGATGTAGTGATCCGAATTATTTTATTTTAATAAATGGATCAAAAGTGAAATTTGAGTTGGCTTTAAATCCACAAGACCTATATTGACCTATTTGGTCAATCGCCGGTGTGCAAGTTGCACTATTTACGAGGCAAAAAGGCTATTTTTTAATCTGGACATGATCTTGGAAATCCGAATTGACCGATGTGATCGTCTCGTCGAGTTGAGCGAGATCCATATTCTGCACTTTTCGATCTGACGGTCGGATCTTCCAGAAATCGATGAAGAAGCGGGCAAATTACCGCGACCAATGTAACAATGGCATACTGCACAGTGCTTTTAAGTTAACACTGTAGATGAACAGTAACCCCTAAGTTTTTGACTTCGTCGATTGCAACAAGCACTATTTCACTGTTCGGAGTCCGAACATAACGATCCAAATAGTCGATTTGAACGGTTTCATCGTTCTGGACGCAATAGCACTGACGGAATTTCCGTTTGACGATCCTAGAGTCTCGAAAAGCGGGATAACTATATTATTGCACAGTAATTATGGACCGAGATTTTATCCGGGCAGTTTGTCGAAAAATAAAAATCGCTACCTTAAAGATTTCGACGTGCCGGACGTCGTGACAAAGTCCATTTTTCATTTCGACGACTAGAACGCCTCGAAAAGCATGAAATATAGCGTAAAATGCGATATTTTGCACGTGAACCCTATAATTCATGCTCCGAAAAGTGTGCAACTCCATGGTGAGGGACTAAGAGGTGAAAGGGAGGTGCTGTGAAGGACTGGGCTCCAAATAAGAGGAGTAGAGGGACTAAATCGCTTTTGTGCAAATACTATATATATATATATATATATATATATATATATATATATATATATATATATATATATATATATATATATATATATATATGTGTTAGGGTTAGGATTCTTCAAAACCCTAAACCCCGTAGCCTACCCCCTAGCCGCCCACGCCAACAACCCCTCTCTCTGTGCCGCACTCCTCGGTGGCGCCGCACCGGCCGCCGCCGCCACCTCGTCGCCGGAGAAGAAGATAAAGCAAAGTGAACCCCTTGACTTCAAGTTGGGGGTTGCCTCGAGGACCTGGGTTGCGCCAAATCTCACCTGAAGGCACCTCTGTGCCTGGGAAGCCCGAGCCTGTGACACCCAGGAATTTTGATTAGTCCTATATATAAATGATATAAAAGGACTAAATCTCTTAACCCGGCTATAGCATTTTGGATGGTAGCAAGATCCAAGAGAAACATGAGAGTTAAGCGTGCTAGAGCTAGAGTAGTTCTAGGATGGGTGACCCGTGGGAAGTGGGGTGTCACAGTTGGTATCAGAGCCATTCACCAGCCGGAAATGTGAGATGGGTCTCGGCTAAGCCAGGGTAGGCTAGCGAGACGAGTCTCACACTTGTGAATGTGCTTGAGCCTGACGTGAACGTCAGGGCTTAAAGGGGAGAAGAATGTGACACCCCAGGAATTTAGATTAGTCCTATATATAAATGATATAATAGGACTAAATCTCTTAACCCGGCTATAGCATTTTGGATGGTAGCAAGATCCAAGAGGAACATGAGAGTTAAGCGTGCTAGAGCTAGAGTAGTTCTAGGATGGGTGACCCCCTGGGAAGTGGGGTGTCACAGAGCCGAGCAGCCCCGGCGCCTCGCCGCCGCCGTGCGCCGCCGCGAGCAACCTTCTCTTTCCCTCTTCTTTCCGACGAGGTGAGCCAAACTTGGCCCCCACCAGCCTTCATCTGACATCAATAGGAGCACACCAGGTGCGGTCCCGGGGTCTGCGGGCCACCGGCTATCGGCGGGAGAAAGAGAGCCGCCGAAAACCTATTATCGGCCGGAGTCGCGGCCGAGCTCCATCCTGCCGTCAAACCTAAGATCAGAGACGTTGAGCCCGATCTTCTCCTCGACTGCAACCCCTCCACCAAATTTGGGGTTGATCGGATAGAGATCCACGCCGCAAACTAGAGCCCTAGAATCGGGAGAGTTGACCCTTCGCCGGATTTCCTCCGCCCGGCGCCGCCGCTCGTTCCCGACCCCAACTAACACCGCAGGGAGCTTCCTGGCGCAGCGTGGATCCTCTTAGTCCAACTCGCACCGGGCCTGAGGCCGCCGACCGGATTCCGCCATTAATGCCCTCGTTTTTCGGCGAACTCACTTTCCGGCCAACTCGGGGCTTCTCGCGGTGGGAAAACGACGCAGGTATGTTCCTGGGGTATAAATTAGGTCCCCTGTGAAGTTGCATGTAGACTTTGACGTGTGGTTTTAAGTCTCTGCAGTGGCACCCTTGAGCCGTCCGAGCGTCACCTCCGGCCACCACCGGCGCCTACGGGCTTCGACCAGTAACCCAGGTAGGATCTAAACTCCATCTCCTAGGTTCCCTTCATTTTGTTTTAGGCCGAGGAACCCCTGTGATTGAGCTCTCGTGTTGCACCCGGGGTACCCAAATCGGGTTTATTCCCGGCCAACAGCCGCCTCCGGTCGCCGGCGATGGGTCTGACTTGGACCAACCAGTTGCTGCAAGTGATCTTGACCTCGTGCTCAACTTGGATTCAGGTTTGAACCTGGTTTGGTGCAAATTGTCCCAAACCGAGCTCTAGCATCAAGGGGTGGTTGCTCCACCTTGCTCCGGCGATCTTTCCGGCCAGTCCTCGGCAGGGTTCAGGTGAGCACAATATTTCCCTGTCATTGCTGAGCACCATGCTCACAGTGTATCGCTATTTGATCATGTAATAAATAAGATATAGCATAGTGTCATTTCGGACCTTAAGAGTTTAATAGCCAAATTTGTCCTCGGGTCTCGTGCCGACCCAAGTCTGTGAGCACGAGCTTCGCCTCGTTGAACCGGGCGCGCTGAAATTTACGGCGCTGTCGTTGGTTTCCCGGATTTAGCGAACGAGTCGAAACAAACTTTAAATAATGATAATTATGCAATTTTAGAATATGTTGGGTACTTAAATGCAATTGTAACGTGCTGGCTGTCTTTAGACAGTATTAACACATTCACTAGGCATTTTGGTTGGGGTTCCTTAGGCCCCAGTTGAGCGGAAATTGAATATTGTAACGTAAATTGGCAAAATTGCCGGTTTTACGGTTTACGGCGCGAGTTTCGCGTTCTAGTTTGGATTCTAGTCGTCAGTGGTCGACTCTGGTTATCCCCGACATCGTCCTGGCTGGTCCAGTGACTTTAGTTTTCTGTCGGGAGACTCCGAAGCCAAAATCGGCTTCTCGGGAGTCGTGCATGTAGTTATGGCAACATTTCGACTTAGATATTTACGATTGAGCCCCTGTCTGTCCGAACAACTAAAATTGTGTTGTTTAAGGACAGCAGAAGGAGTTTAGTAGCATTCGGATAATTGTAGACCGTTGGCGGGTCATATCTAGTGATTCAGTAGTTTTCGGGAATTCCGGTTTAAGCCTAGTTTCGGCTAAGTTCCTCGTATTAGCGACACGTTACTGTTCTGTTGACGGGATGGGTACGAGTGAGTCGGTTACTGATTCTAGTTTCTGTTCAAGTCCCTGCAGTCTGACTCCAGCCCACGAGCCTTCTGTTGGAGTCGTTGGACCGCCTACATCCAGGTGGGTTATCTTCGGTCCGGGCTTTATCTTTTCGGCCCTCTGGTTGCTTTAGTCCAGTCGGACCCCTATTTTTGATTTGCCCTGCTGATTATATCTACATGACCTATCTTGACATATGCTGATCTCTTTTGACATATCATGATCCCTCTGATTGACATTGACTCTGTTAGACCTGTACTTGAGATTAGCCCTGTAGATTTTATCATGTATCCCTATGATTGACTATGCCGCATGATTGTTCGATAGACATTGATTCCGTAGATACATGATATACAGCTGCTTGTCAGTTTTCATATCTTATTACATAGATTTGCATGATTCGAGGATACTTGTTGATTCCTGTCGGCCGATATATTGTTGATATTCCGATATGCATGATTGATAGATACTACTCGACGTTCCGATATGCATGATTGATAGATACTACTTGATGTTCCGATATGCATGATAGATTCTGATCGATATGATGGATGATTTCCCTGTTGGGATCTCGGCTTATTGCCGACTACCCGGTCATTAGACCGTGAGCTTGAGCATAGCATGATGACTACTACGCACGCTGTACGTCACGTACACTGACGGTTTGGCCACCGTCACAGTGTTCTTTACCGGTAAAGTGGTCTAGAGAAAGGACCCATGAGCCCCCAGTTAGGCACCAGTGGGTGCGGGGTTATGTCAGCCTGTTAGGTGCCAGTTAGGTGGTATGAGCCTGAGGTCCTCGTGACCAATACTGGCATTGATTGGGTACTTGAGTTCATTTGTTGACGCATTCTTATTATCTTGCGCTGTTATTGATAGATATCTTACCCTGTACCCTTACTGCTCAGTTCATGATTGATTATCTCGTTTACATACATAGATTTCCAGCATTTGTTACTTGCAGTTTCATTACCCTTGATTACCTGCTTATTCAGTTATCTATGGATTTGGTTGATTATCAGTAGATCTGCTTTATTGTTCAGCTTTACCCTATAATTCTTACTATCCGCAGATTATTGTACCCAGTAGGTACGATTAGCTATTTCTCGGCTCGTCGTGCCCACTGGGATACATGTACAGTGTATCTCACACCCCCTGGGTGACCATTTTTCAGGTCGCTGGGTGATGGGATGTCGGGACACGTTGGTGAGACGATTGCGATAGTATCGACCCTTATTTAGTCAGTGTACTTTATTTTCCGCATTTCAGTTTAATTATTATAAATTGACTAGTTTTGCATGCGTAGTTTAGACTACTCTGATATTGACTGATTATGATTAGCCGTGCATGTATAGGAAAGGCTCTGTCTAGTTGGGCAGGGAATTTACTATAGATGTGGCGGTCTGTTACGCCTGGTCTGCGAACTCTGATTTATAAAAAAAAAAAAAAAAAAAAAAAAAAAAAATTAGCCTGCTTTTCAAAACTCGGGGCGTGACAGATTAGATGGTATCAGAGAAATAGGAAGACGATGCCTAGGTTTGGTTAGGAATGAACCCTAGGATGACTTGTGTTCACGAGAGAGCGCAGGGTATTGGCATAGTGGATTGGAGCTCAGGTGTGTTCACACACAGTTGAGTCTCATTGTTGTGGTCATGAGTGGCGTTTGTACGCACTCTGGTCTTTGGGATCGTTGCTAGTGCAGGATTAGTCGCGGTCATGGTTTCGGCCGTGGGCTTGATGTTTCAGTGGAGCCAGAGCGCTCGGATCAGTTGCGGTGGTTAAACGTTAAATCACCATTCTTGTCGTAATCGTCCAGTTGATGGCACAGCAGCGGATGACTGCTATTATTGCACCAGCCCCACAGTTTGTCCAGAGATTGAACAAGTTGTTGATCCTTCAGTGTTCCCGTGTCATAATTCAGTGGCCGATGGGCCCGACGGTAACCCTGTTTTGGGATGGATTCGAATTGGCCCCACCTTTTGCACGAATTTTGCGGATCGACGTAGGCTCTCCTATGAGTTAGTCAGGGTGGTATTTATGACCACGAGGTGGTAGTAACCCCCGATAAAGGTTATGCCATTAGCATTGAGACTGTGTTGGGAGGTATGTGATATACCTTCTGATGGGAGTGGTGTCCCTAACTAGTTGTTGGCGACAGATCTATGGTATTTCGCTTTTCTTTTGGTAAGCACGTTGGCTGCAGACAACGTACTGTCGAAAGAACTGAGGAAGTACTCTGCCCTGTAATGGGGAGTATCCGATTGGGTCTAAATGAGTAGCCTGAGAGTGGTCGATATTTTGTGACTAAATGTCACTACTACGAACCTGATAGAGGCTTAATAGTGGTTTAGTAAGTTTAAGTTTCGGGGACGAAACTTTTTTTTGGTGGGAGTGATGTAGTGATCCGAATTATTTTATTTTAATAAATGGATCAAAAGTGAAATTTGAGTTGGCTTTAAATCCACAAGACCTATATTGACCTATTTGGTCAATCGCCGGTGTGCAAGTTGCACTATTTACGAGGCAAAAAGGCTATTTTTTAATCTGGACATGATCTTGGAAATCCGAATTGACCGATGTGATCGTCTCGTCGAGTTGAGCGAGATCCATATTCTGCACTTTTCGATCTGACGGTCGGATCTTCCAGAAATCGATGAAGAAGCGGGCAAATTAACGCGACCACAGTACCAATGTACCAAGTGGTCATAATGACACACTGTTCGACTTCGTTCGAAACGGTTTCACGTTCTGGACGCAATGGCACTGACGGAATTTGAATCCTAGAGTCTCGAACGGGATAACCACAGTAAGTTTTATCCGCACGAAAAATAATCGCTACCGATTTGACGTGCGGACGTCGTGGCGAAGTCCATTTTTCGTTTCGACGACTAGAACGCCTCGAAAAGCGTGAAATATAGCGTAAAATGCGATATTTTGCACGTCAACCCTATAATTCATGCTCCGAAAAGTGTGCAACTCCATGGTGAGGGACTAAGAGGTGAAAGGGAGGTGCTGTGAAGGACTGGGCTCCAAATAAGAGGAGTAGAGGGACTAAATCGCTTTTGTGCAAATACTATATATATATATATATATGTGTTAGGGTTAGGATTCTTCAAAACCCTAAACCCCGTAGCCTACCCCCTAGCCGACCACGCCAACAACCCCTCTCTCTGTGCCGCACTCCTCGGTGGCGCCGCACCGGCCGCCGCCGCCACCTCGTCGCCGGAGAAGAAGATAAAGCAAAGTGAACCCCTTGACTTCAAGTTGGGGGTTGCCTCGAGGACCTGGGTTGCGCCAAATCTCACCTGAAGGTACCTCTGTGCCTGGGAAGCCCGAGCCGAGCAGCCCCGGCGCCTCGCCGCCGCCGTGCGCCGCCGCGAGCAACCTTCTCTTTCCCTCTTCTTTCCGACGAGGTGAGCCACCCTTCCCTTCTTTGTTTTTTTGTAACTTGGCCCCCACCAGCCTTCATCTGACATCAATAGGAACATACCAGGTGCGGTCCCGGGGTCTGCGGGCCACCGGCTACCGGCGGGAGAGAGAGAGCCGCCGAAAACCTATTATCGGCCGGAGTCGCGGCCGAGCTCCATCCTGCCGTCAAACCTAAGATCAGAGACGTTGAGCCTGATCTTCTCCTCGACTGCAACCCCTCCACCAAATTTGGGGTTGATCGGATAGAGATCCACGCCGCAAACTAGAGCCCTAGAATCGGGAGAGTTGACCCTTCGCCGGATTTCCTCCGCTCGGCGCCGCCGCTCGTTCCCGACCCCAACTAACACCGCAGGGAGCTTCCTGGCGCAGCGTGGATCCTCTTGGTCCAACTCGCACCGGGCCTGAGGCCGCCGACCGGATTCCGCCATTAACGCCCTCGTTTTTCGGCGAACTGACTTTCCGGCCAACTCGGGGCTTCGCGCGGTGGGAAAACGACGCCGGTATGTTCCTGGGGTATAAATTAGGTCCCCTGTGAAGTTGCATGTAGACTTTGACGTGTGGTTTTAAGTCTCTGCAGTGGCACCCTTGAGCCGTCCGAGCGTCACCTCCGGCCACCACCGGCGCCTACGGGCTTCGACCAGTAACCCAGGTTGGATCTAAACTCCATCTCCTAGGTTCCCTTCATTTTGTTTTAGGCCGAGGAACCCCTGTGATTGAGCTCTCGTGTTGCACCCGAGTTACCCAAATCAGGTTTATTCCCGGCCAACAGCCGCCTCCGGTCGCCGGCGATGGGTCTGACTTGGACCAACCAGTTGCTGCAAGTGATCTTGACCTCGTGCTCAACTTGGATTCAGGTTTGAACCTGGTTTGGTGCAAATTGTCCCAAACCAAGCTCTAGCATCAAGGGGTGGTTGCTCCACCTTGCTCCGGCGATCTTTCTGGCCAGTCCTCGGCAGGGTTCAGGTGAGCACAATATTTCCCTGTCATTGCTGAGCACCATGCTCACAGTGTATCGCTATTTGATCATGTAATAAATAAGATATAGCATAGTGTCATTTCGGACCTTAAGAGTTTAATAGCCAAATTTGTCCTCGGGTCTCGTGCCGACCCAAGTCTGTGAGCACGAGCTTCGCCTCGTTGAACCGGGCGCGCTGAAATTTACGGCGCTGTCGTTGGTTTCCCGGATTTAGCGAACGAGTCGAAACAAACTTTAAATAATGATAATTATGCAATTTTAGAATATGTTGGGTACTTAAATGCAATTGTAACGTGCTGGCTGTCTTTAGACAGTATTAACACATTCACTAGGCATTTTGGTGGGGGTTCCTTAGGCCCCAGTTGAGCGGAAATTGAATATTGTAACGTAAATTGGCAAAATTGCCGGTTTACGGTTTACGGCGCGAGTTTCGCGTTCTAGTTTGGATTCTAGTCGTCAGTGGTCGACTCTGGTTATCCCCGACACCGTCCTGGCTGGTCCAGTGACTTTAGTTCTCTGTCGGGAGACTCCGAAGCCAAAATCGGCTTCTCGGGAGTCGTGCATGTAGTTATGGCAACATTTCGACTTAGATATTTACGATTGAGCCCCTGTCTGTCCGAACAACTAAAATTGTGTTGTTTAAGGACAGCAGAAGGAGTTTAGTAGCATTCGGATAATTGTAGACCGTTGGCGGGTCATATCTAGTGATTCAGTAGTTTTCGGGAATTCCGGTTTAAGCCTAGTTTCGGCTAAGTTCCCCGTGTTAGCGACACGTTACTGTTCTGTTGACGGGATGGGTACGAGTGAGTCGGTTACTAATTCTAGTTTCTGTTCAGGTCCCTGCAGTCTGACTCCGGCCCACGAGCCTTCTGTTGGAGTCGTTGGACCGCCTACATCCAGGTGGGTTATCTTCGGTCCGGGCTTTATCTTTTCGGCCCTCTGGTTGCTTTAGTCCAGTCGGATCCCTGTTTTTGATTTGCCCTGCTGATTATATCTACATGACCTATCTTGACATATGCTGATCTCTTTTGACATATCATGATCCCTCTGATTGACATTGACTCTGTTAGACCTGTACTTGAGATTAGCCCTGTAGATTTTATCATGTATCCCTATGCTTGACTATGCCGCATGATTGTTCGATAAACATTGATTCCGTAGATACATGATATACAGCTGCTTGTCAGTTTTCATATCTTGTTACATAGATTTGCATGATTCGAGGATACTTGTTGATTCCTGTCGGCCGATATATTGTTGATATTCCGATATGCATGATTGATAGATACTACTCGACGTTCCGATATGCATGATTGATAGATACTACTTGATGTTCCGATATGCATGATAGATTCTGATCGATATGATGGATGATTTCCCTGTTGGGATCTCGGCTTATTGCCGACTACCCGGTCATTAGACCGTGAGCTTGAGCATAGCATGATGACTACTACGCACGCTGTACGTCACGTACACTGACGGTTTGGCCACCGTCACAGTGTTCTTTACCGGTAAAGTGGTCTAGAGAAAGGACCCGTGAGCCCCCAGTTAGGCACCAGTGGGTGCGGGGTTATGTCAGCCTGTTAGGTGCCAGTTAGGTGGTATGAGCCTGAGGTCCTCGTGACCAATACTGGCATTGATTGGGTACTTGAGTTCATTTGTTGACGCATTCTTATTATCTTGCGCTGTTATTAATAGATATCTTACCCTGTACCCTTACTGCTCAGTTCATGATTGATTATCTCGTTTACATACATAGATTTCCAGCATTTGTTACTTGCAGTTTCATTACCCTTGATTACCTGCTTATTCAGTTATCTGTGGATTTGGTTGATTATCAGTAGATCTGCTTTATTGTTCAGCTTTACCCTATGATTCTTACTATCCGCAGATTATTGTACCCAGTAGGTACGATTAGCTATTTCTCGGCTCGTCGTGCCCACTGGGATACATGTACAGTGTATCTCACACCCCCTGGGTGACCATTTTTCAGGTCGCTGGGTGATGGGATGTCGGGACACGTTGGTGAGACGATTGCGATAGTATCGACCCTTATTTAGTCAGTGTACTTTATTTTCCGCATTTCAGTTTAATTATTATAAATTAACTAGTTTTGCATGCGTAGTTTAGACTACTCTGATATTGACTGATTATGATTAGCCGTGCATGTATAGGAAAGGCTCTGTCCAGTTGGGCAGGGAATTTACTATAGATGTGGCGGTCTGTTACGCCTGGTCTGCGAACTCTGATTTATAAAAAAAAAAAAAAAAAAAAAAAAAAAAAAAAAAAATAAAAATAAAATTTAGCCTGCTTTTCAAAACTCGGGACGTGACATAACCCAAGAAAAAGGAAGAAGCGATAGTTTGGTTCAAGCAAAGAAAGGAAGAAGAAGATACGGTGGTAAGGTTCAAGCAAAGAAAGACGAAAATAAATAGAGCAGTTGGGTTGGTCCGGTCCAATGCAGTAGGTGTGATTCGGTTCGTTTCAAGTAAAGAAATTAGGAAACATACTTGGTTTGCTTCGAGTAAAGGAAGAATGATGCAACATATATGACTCGGTTCGATTCAAGTAAAGAAAAAAAAAAAATGATGAACTTGATAATCCTGTTCGGTTTAAATAAAGAAAGAAGAAAATATATAGAGAGCTTGAGCGGGTTTGGAAAGAAAATATTACCACATGGTAAAAAATAAAAAAAATAATGAGTAGATATAGATACACCGTATTTATAATAAAAATTTTATCGATACGTCACATTTTTAAGACATCGGTGGACTCATTAAATATCTTTCTTACAGTTTTGCTGAACAGTACTGTATCATACATCACATTATAAAAATCGATAAGTATATAAAATTTGTTAAATTCACACGAATTTAAGTTCAAATAAATTTAAACCAAACCAAACACTGGCGCATACAAAATCTAATTGCATGGTCAGTCTATTTATCTCACACTGTCCCACTCAAGTGGACAAAAATTTCCTTCTCGATGGGTAGCAACACCAAACTCGGGTCAATGGCATTGTCTTTGGTACAATTATTGTTGTGCAATTGATGTCAAAATCATTAATATTTTTTAAAAAAATTATTTCAAAATATTATAATTTGTACTGTACTAATTCAAGAAATTATATAAAAAATTAATGAGCTTTTGAGATTATGAGTACTTCATGAAATTAATTATGCAAGTCTCTGGCAACCTCTCCTACCTTCAATAGCAATGACCCCTAGTTGCCTCTAGTTTTAAACTCCTTAGATTGAATCTAGGTTAAATTTTAATTCGCCTCATGTAGTTTAACCTATTTTTATTTTACTATTCTGTGATCCAAAAAAATGTTTTCTAAAGAAAGCATAGTCCGGAATTCTCTAATCATCTAACTAGCAGTATTTGTTGTTATCTTTAAACTAAATAATATTTTTTTTATTTAAAATTTAATTTTATAATTAAGATTAAAAGTATTAATTTTGATGAGAATCATAAGAGATTGTTTGATTGCATGTAGCTATAACTGCGCTGCAGTGTAATTGCGTACAAATTCAAATACGTTGTTTAGTTTGATAGATTTAAATCTAGTTATTGCAGTTGAAACTACACATGAAGGCTCAGCTATACAGTAGCTGAAAATGCACTTGAATTTGCTGTAGCTCCAGCAATATATAGCAGTTGAAGATTGAAGATAAGCTCACTATCCCTTATATAAAATAACAAAATTTACAAACAAAAGTTCTCAACAAGCAAATAAAATATTTATTAGTCAAATACTTATATAATCAAATTATATATATATATATATATATATATATATATATATATATATATATATATATATATATATATATAGTAGAGTTTATATATTTTTAAAAGTATAAGCTCAATTACACTTGTAAAATTTTTACTATTGAATTTGTAATGAGATTTGTACTATTGTATTTTTTCTTTCTCTCTTTTTAGTTGAATTTACAATAATACAAATCTTAATACAAATCTAATGATAAAAAATTCACAAACATAGTTGGGCTTGTATTTTTAAAATTATACAAGCTATACTCTATAGCTCAATTATATATATATATATATATATATATATATATATATATATATATATAATTATGAATACTAGATCTAGATTTTTAGGCTTAATTTCATATAGATCCCTATAAAAATATCAAATATCATATAAATCCTTGTAAAACTTAAGTAATTAGATTTATTCTTTCGAAAATTTTATAATTTGCAAATATATCCCATCAAAAATTTTAATTTATTCATATATTTCCTGACCATTTAATTCACCGTTAGTTTTTTTTTCATGATAAGTGCGTAAAATTATTATTTTATCCTTACAACTTTGCCTGTAATGTTTCTTATTTTTTTCGCGACTGAAAGTCTTGTCTTTGATGTTGCCGCCGCCGTAGTTCTCGCCGTTGTCACCGATAAAAAAGAAAGGGCGAGAAAAATGACGGAACTTAATATTGAAATACAAAATATATATATAAGAGATAAAAAAATTTATTTTATTTGCCGCCGTAGGTCTCGCCGTTTTAACGAACTATGGTTAATTTTTTTAACTCATGATTATATAAATTTTGGTAACAAAATAATATATTTACAGACAGAAAAACTTTTGAAGAAATAAATTTGATAATATAAGTTTTATAAAAATATATTTACTATTTAATGAGCCATTTGCAATTATTCCAAATTTTTAACTAATATATTGATCTCCACCTTATACTGTTTAATTCCTTTACATAATATCTTGTAACTGGAGCCACATGTGGGCCATTTTCAGAGTGGCGTGTTAGAATTCTCTTTTAAACTATTGAGCCAACACACAAAGAGCTACCTAACTGAGATTTTGTTTTGATTTGGACATGGAAAATGACACACACACACACACACAAAGGACAAAAAAAAAAAAAAAAAGCAAAGGAAAAAGAAGGGACTCAGTAATATCTATTATATTCCCTTTTAATTGCGACTTACCAAACCACACAGTGATTGACATAAAACGTACAAAGACTCCCTGAATTTCGGCATATTTGCAGATGACCTTAGCTAATTAAACATTCTAAACTTTATCAAATTGTTGGTAGACCCTCTCCTTAATTGAAATTGCTAAGACTTAAAAACATAAAGGCTTCGTTTGGTTCGGATATTAGAAAGAATTAATAGTACCATGGATAAGTATAAATTTGAGTACAAGCTGAAATTAATGTGAAATAGTATTTGGTTGGGTATTAGGTTAGTATCAGGTATAAGAAAAATAGTGTTTGATTGGGATTGAAGAATAAGAGGAATAAAGAGTTGACTTTTGTGTAAAATGCCGAAAATATTCTTACTTTTTGTTATGTATTAAAAATTGATAGGTAAAAATTTTATTATAACTTTTTAAATATAATAATTATAATATATATTATTTAATTAATTAAATACTATATAAAATTTCAGTTAATTTTTTTATAAAAAATAAATTAAATGCTATATAAAATATGAGCACGATAGCCGGCCGCGGTTCCACGAGACACCGAAATGGAGCAGATCGGGCAACCGAGGCCGACGACGACGAGCTTGGGGTTCGGGGAAGAAGCGGAGCTCGGATCGGGCTTGGGGGAGTACAGATGAAGCAAGAAGAAAAGAGCGGTTGGAGGAGATGAAGCGCAAACAGGGAGAAGACGATGGCCTCGGGGGGGCGCAGGAGCAGGTGCGGGGCCGCGGTTCCAAGAGACACCGAAATGGACCAGATCGGGCAACCGAGGCCAACGACGACGAGCTTCGGGTTCGGGGAAGAAGCGGAGTTCGGATCGGGCTTGGGGGAGTAGAGATGAAGCAAGAAGAAAAGAGCGGTTGGAGGAGATGAAGCGCAAGCAGGAAGGTCTTTATACAATTTTTTTTCTTTCCTTCTTTGTTTTCTAATCATCTTACTTGGTATTGGGTATATAACATTAGTAATATTGGGCCAGAAAAAGATGGAAGAAAACGCAAATAGGAATGTGCATCTGCATAACATAATGATACTGCAAAAATTATATCGTAATCTATCTAGTATAATCTACACAACACAATATTTTGTACATATATAAATAAATAATATATATATTTTTTATGTTTTCACAGTACATTAATAAGTAACCAACAATATCCAGTGAAGCCTAAAAGTCATTTATGTTTTATTTAGTGTTTTAATAATTTTTTTAGCCGATATGTTGAATGATTTATATTTTGAGTTCCGCAGAAGACCCTAAAATTTCAAAAGATGAATTTTATTGGATATTTTTTTTTCTTTTTTTCTTGAAGTTGTTGCCTTGCTGGTGGGTTTCTAAACTCTAAACGCACCCCTATTCCAAAAGAAACTTATGCTAAGATACCATTTGAGAAGCCAAAGGATCAAATCTCTAAACTTTCAATGCTCCATTAATGAAATGCCTCCATCGACGCGCGCCCATTGCATTCTTGTAAGACCCGCTTTGTCCGTCCGGTTTATCTCTCCTCTTTCCGCGGGCGGGACATCCGGCGGGTGCATTTACTCGCTTAACTCCGGACGATCCGTTGAGGCTCGCGGGTAATTTTAGGGGATAGAGCTCGCGAAACGGAGAATGGTGGTGCGATCGGATTCGGATTCCGACCCCGGGATCTCCCAGAACTTAAATTGGAAGTTGGACCCCCTTTCGGGCGTGCCGGGATCCGTGCGGACGATCCGCACGCTTTCCGAGGTAACTGGCAGCCGCTGGATGATATTACTTTTATTAATTATTATTATTATTATTTTTCCTTATTTCTATTATTTATTTATTCGGTCGAACGGGGGAAGGGTCTATAAAAAAAACCGACTTAGGGTTTTTGGGATCCCGGTACCTCCTTTTTCCTCCCTCCTTCGACCGTGCGGCTAGGGTTTCTGGGAATGATCAGAGCGGAAGAGCGAAGGAACCAGCGACCCAAATCCCTTTTCGCCTTCGTTCGAGACCCGTCCGACGCAAGGATCCGCGATCCCCTCCTCTCCTACCTCCCGCGTTCCGAGGTAATTTTTATTATTTCTTTTATTTTATTTTTAGGCAGGGTTACGTGGTCGTCGGGCCGCCGAGCCGCCGCCACGGCGTGGGGACGGGCGCCTCCGGCGACGGACGCCGCCACCGCGAGCGGCACGCCGCGCGGCGCGTTGCCGAGCGGGGCCGCCCGCGCCGCGGGCGGCGCACCCGCACGGCGCCCCGCCGCGGGCCCGCGCGGCTGCCGCAGCGCGGGACCACGCTCGGGCGGGGCGCCCGCGCGGCGCGTCGCCGCGCGGGGCCACCGCGCCGCGGGCGGTGCGACGGCGCGGCATGTGGTTGGGAGACCGCCGCGGACGGACTAGGGACCGCGCGGAACTGTCCGTGGGGTGTGCGTGCGACGCACGGGTCGGTGCCGTGCAAAGGTGGATGCCGCACGAAGTCCGGGGATCGCGTCGGGTCTCTCGCTGTCCTGTATTTTAGTAGACCTTTAGTCTTGGTTACTTAGTCTGAGCTTTCTGCTGTTCCCTCAGGAGTGCGGGATGTATTAAGCTCGACGGGCGTACAGGACGGGACGAACCAACCTCTAAACTTCCCTTCAGGTGGGTACAATTTCCAGGGTATATGGAAGAAAGGGTATAGGTTACACAATTTGCATGATCGGGCAAGGGTGGAGCTTAAGTAATCACTGTTTATGATACTAACCCTACATATATACCGTAAATTATCCAATCGTTATGAGGCTCTTGTTTTGCTACACGCACACCGGCAGTTTGGCCACTGCGAGGGTGTGCTTTTCCGGAAAAGTGGTACGTTGACCCGTGTACCCCACGTGACGGTGACGTTAGGAAAGGAGGCCCCCGCGGGTGGGGGGTGTGAGCGGTGAAGCCGGGGCGGGTGCCCGGCGGCCAAGGCAGGGTCTCGGCAGGGGACACCGGGGTAGGCGCCCGGTGTGGTGGTCGGGAAAGGTGCCCGATTTTATTTGATTCAGGGTAGGTCATTAATGGCGTCGACCGTACTCCGAGTCAAAAAGGGGGTTGCTCCGGATATCGTGGTTTGAGTGTTTTTGCCCTTTTTGCATATTGTGCCATTTCTAGTCACTGACTTCCCACTTGGTGACAGGTTCGTCCCGGGGCGAGTGTTGAGACGCTGGTGAGGCCGCGCGTACGATGTTCGGAGGACTTTGAGTGGCTTAATTTCAGTTGACTCATTCTCCTTTTACTTTATTAAACATGTTAGCTAGATGTGGTGTGTGATACCCCCGTGGGATCGACGTGGATGTTGCCCTTTTCCTTTTATTAACTGTTGCATGAATGTGGATTCTTTCTCTCCTCTTGGCCGTTTTGAAGTACAAATAAAAACTGTCTGCGAAAACCGTTTTAAAAGAAATATGGACATCGGGTGGGCGGCACTTTCAAAACCCTGTGATGATTTATCGTTTACAAACAATCAACCTCTTTTCAAACATATGAGTAGATGGGCGGTGTGGTCGTATGTTGTGTGCGCCTGTGCCTTGAACTAATGTGGTTAAAGCTATACGTGTTGTATTATGTACTCAGGACGCCGTGCATATGCAAAGGAGACTCCGCCCGTTCGCAGAGTGAATTTGCATATGCGGCGGGTCTGTGCACGCACCGGGGCGGATCCTCTACAAAAAAAATAAGTACGCTAATCCAGGAGCATCGGGGCCTCAATCTTCCGCGCGTTGGGACCCCCGGGGCGTGACAGATTAAGATGGTATCAGAGAGTTGAACTTTGACCACAATAGTCCGGGCCCAGCATCCACGGGGCGCAAACACTCTAGCTAATGAACAACAAAGTGAACATCGTATAGGTCAGTAGGACGTGAGTGCTCGTGGGGAGGGGAAATTAGTGGTCCCTTTTTGTGCCAGAATCAAGGTGTTACTTTAGGTCAGCCTAGAAGTAACTGGTTTTGTGCATGTGTCTAGATCATGGCTAGAACTAGATCTGCCACGGAGGAGGCAGGGGCGGACGCAGCGGCGTCGACGGCCGCAGAGAACCAGCTCCTGAGACAGCAATTGCGGGAAATGGCAGAGTAGTTAACAACCCTCACGAACCAAGTATGACAGCTGACCCAGCAGCAGCAGCAGCATCCTGCCGCGATGGTGGTGGTGACCCAGGGCCCCTCTCTGGGGCAAACAGCAGCAGAAGCGGATCCGAGAAGAGCAGAGGCTGAAACAGGGGCCGCCCCAGCCCAGGGCGAGGCACCCGAGGCACCACCCCAACAGACGGTGCCAGAGGTGGGCCCTACGCCGGCAGCAGTGGGGTCGGCGCCGGGGACCTCGACCAGGGGCGCAGCGGGGGAGACATTGGTGACACCACCTCCCACCGTGGCCGTCACGGTCGTGGGGGAAGGGACTGCCCAGCCGACTGAACGGGACCGTGTTCGAGCCAATCTGGCAGATTTTAAGAAGTACGACCCACCAGTGTTCGAAGGGGAGACAACAGACCCCTGGGTCGTGGAGAAGTGGGTCGACACGATGGAGAAGTTATTCGAAGACCTGCTGATGGAAGAGCACGAACGGGTTCCCCTGGCCGTCTACTTTCGAGAGGGGAATGCCCGCATCTGGTGGAAGACGGTGCGGCCTGACTCCGCCAAGGGTGCCGCTCTCCCATCTTGGACCACCTTTAAACAAGAACTGTTCGGGGCATTCTTCACCAGCAGCATCAAGAAGCAGTTAGAGGACAACCTAAACCACATCCGGCAAGGCAATCGAACAGTCATGGAGTATCAAAGGGAGTTCGTGAGACTGGCGAACTGCGTCCCTTTAGTTATACGGGACGAGTCTCACAAGGCGCAGCTGTTCGTGGACGTACTACGGAGCGACATTTTCCAAGTTGTGGACGCAGCTGATTTACACACTTTCCAGAAGGTGGTCGACGGGCCACCATCGTAGAGCGCGGCTTCGCCGTCACGCGCGCCCGGAAGGATGACCACTCTCAGCAGGAAGACAGGAAGCGGTCTCTGCCGTACTCTGGGGGCGGCTCTTCCAGTGGGAGTCGACCCTCCAAACGGTGGAGATCCCAACAAAGGGCCCGGAGCGCACCTTCAGGGGGGTAGAGATCGGACGATAGCCCTGCGTTATTTGCGGCGGGGCACACCAGGTGACGGAGTGCGCCAAGCGACAAGACCACTGCTTCCGATGTGGCCAGCAGGGGCATTTCCGTTTCAACTGTCCCCTGAACCAAGGCGCAGCATCTTCAGCAGCCTCCGCGCCAGCACCTCAGTATACGGGGCGAGGCAAAGCCCCGATGACATCGGCCCCCAGACCACCATCACCACGACCAACAGGGGACAGACCGCCCCAACCAGGAGGCCGAGTCTACTCAATGAACCCTCAGGAGGCGTACCCATCGAAGGACGTCGTCGCAGGTATCACTCGCGTTTCTCCTTACCGCGCTAGAACTCTTTTCGACACCGGAGCAACTCTCTCGTTTATGTCTTGTGATTTTGCATTGACCCATGGTATCGAGGGAAGACCCCTACCTAGTGTAATGTCGGTCCAAACCGCGGGAGGATCTTTGGAGGCCCGCAACTTTATACCCTCCTGCCCGATAAGGTTAGGGAGGCTTTCCTGCCCCTGGGATTTAGTAGTGATCCCTTTAAAGGAGTACGATGTAGTCCTGGGAATGGACTGGCTCACGTGGTATCAAGCGGTGATTGACTGCGAGAAGCGCCAGGTGCGGCTGCTGTACCCCGAGTTTCCGAAAAACGTGTACTTGGCGTGCAAGAGTGTCTCCTTTTCTCCCATCATTTCCGCGTCACGTGCAAGGAAACTGATCGAGGGAGGGTGTGTGGCCTATCTGGCATCGGTGGACCCAGCCACGAGACCCTCTGAGGCACTCTCCGATATCCCGGTTGTGAGGGATTTTCCTGATGTCTTCCCCACCGAACTGCCTGGGATGCCCCCCGAGCAGGAGGTTGTGTTTCCGATTGAGCTTCAACCCAACACCCGACCAATCACGAAGGCGCCGTATAGAATGGCCTTCGCTGAATTAAAGGAACTTAAGGCGCAACTTGAAGACCTTCTGGACCGAGGGTTCATCAGGCCGAGTGCGTCGCCTTGAGGCGCGCCGGTGCTCTTCGTGCGTAAGAAGGACGGAAGCTTGCGACTGTGTATCGACTAACGGGAGATTAATAAGGTCACGGTGAAGAATAAGTACCCCTTACCAAGGATAGATGACCTCTTCGATCAGCTGAGGGGAGCGACAGTCTTCTCTAAGATTGATTTGCAGTCAGGCTACCACCAACTCAGGGTGCGAGACGAGGACATCCCGAAGACGGCCTTTCGGACCCGGTATGGCCACTACGAGTTCACGGTAATGCCGTTCGGGCTCACCAACGCCCCAGCGGTGTTTATGGATATGATGAACCGAATCTTCCGGCCCTTCCTGGATCGGTTTGTAGTGGTTTTCATCGATGACATCTTAATTTATTCGCCCACTGATGGGGAGCACGAGGAGCATCTGCGAATCGTCCTACAGACGCTCAGGGAACAGAAATTGTTCGCCAAACTCAAGAAATGCGAGTTCTGGCTGCGCGAAGTGGGATTTTTGGGGCATATCATCTCAGCTGCAGGACTCGCAGTGGACCCGAAGAAGGTGGAGTCGGTAACTGATTGGCCCCAGCCGACCTCGGTAACGGAGGTCCGTAGCTTCCTAGGTCTGGCAGGATACTACAGACGCTTCGTCGAAGGCTTCTCGAAGATTGCGACTCCCCTGAACCGTCTGACCCGTAAGGGAGAAAAATTCGTATGGACGGCCCAATGCCAAGAAAGCTTCGAGGAGCTCAAGAGAAGGCTGACGAGAGCACCAGTACTGGCGCTGCCGACACCCGGAGAGGCGTGCTGATGCAGCAGGGGAAGGTGATAGCCTATGCCTCCCGGCAGCTCAAGGAATACGAACGGAACTACCCGATACACGACCTGGAGCTTGCCGCGGTCGTCTTTGTTCTGAAGCTTTGGAGGCACTACCTCTTTGGCGTCCACTGCAACGTATTCTCGGATCACCAAAGTCTCAAGTACCTCTTCACTCAGAAGGAATTAAACCTACGGCAGAGACGGTGGTTGGAGTTGCTGAAGGATTACGACCTTACAATCCAATACCATCCAGGAAAAGCAAACGTGGTGGCGGATGCCTTAAGCAGGAAGGGACGAGCGGAAGGAACGTCGGCAAGAGGGATTACCCAGCAAGAAGACCTGATCGCGGAATTCTCGCGATTACGATTGGAAGTGGTACCAGCAGGGACGGTGGAGCAACTAATGACCTTGGTGGTCGCGCCCACATTGATCGAAAGGATCCGAGAAGGGCAGGGTACCGACCCACAATTACAACTGGAACGAGCTAAAATCTCCCCAGAACAGGAGGGAGACTTTTCGGAGGGGATGGACGGTATACTCCGGTTCCGAGGGCGGATATGCGTGCCCGATCTGTCAGACCTGAAGAAGGAAATCCTGACCGAAGCGCATTGCGCCCCTTATGCGGTGCACCCTGGAGGCACCAAGATGTACAGGGATCTCAGGCAGACCTTTTGGTGGCCGAAGTTGAAGAGAGACGTGACGCAGTTCGTGGCGCACTGTTTGATCTGCCAGCAAGTAAAGGCGGAGCACCAACGGCCGGCAGGAAAGCTGCAGCCACTACCAGTGCCGGAATGGAAATGGGAGCAAATAACCATGGACTTTGTCACCGGGCTCCCGCGATCGCAACAAGGACATGACGCCATCTGGGTCATTGTGGATCGGTTAACCAAGTCAGCTCACTTCTTGCCCGTCCACACGACCTGGACACGCGATCGACTGGCTCAGGTCTACATCAGCGAGATTGTGAGACTACACGGGGTACCAGCATCAATCACCTCGGACAGGGACACGAGGTTTGTTTCGAACTTTTGGCAGAGCTTACAACGGGCCTTGGGAACCAAGCTGCACTTCAGCACAGCCTTTCACCCTCAAACGGACGGACAGTCCGAGCGGGTAATTCAGATCCTCGAGGATATGCTCCGAGCCTGCGTACTTGACTTTGGAGACGGATGGTCGCGCCACCTACCTCTAGTGGAGTTCGCCTACAACAACAGCTACCAGGCTAGCATCCGTATGGCGCCGTACGAAGCTCTGTATGGCAGGCGCTGTAGGTCTCCGATCTGTTGGGACGATCTGGGAGAGCGGAAATTCTTGGGGCCGGATCTGGTGGCAGAGACCGAGGAAAAGGTGCGCCTCATTAGGCAGCGGCTGGTGACCGCCCAAAGCTGACAGAAAAGCTACGCGGATCAGAGGCGCCGCGATTTGGAGTTCCAGGTGGGGGAGCATGTGTTGCTGCGGGTTTCGCCGTCCAAAGGGGTGAAACGGTTCGGGCTGAGAGGCAAGTTGACCCCACGTTATGTGGGGCCCTTCGAAATCTTAGAGCGCATCGGCACGGTGGCCTATCGCCTCGCCCTACCGCCGAACCTTGACCGGGTGCACGATGTGTTCCACGTGTCCATGCTTCGTAAGTACCTCCCCGACCCATCGCGGGTGCTCGACGTCACCGCGGTCGAGCTCAAAGAGGACCTAAGTTACGAGGAAGTGCCAGTGCGGATCCTAGCACGGGAAGACAAAAAGTTGCGGAATCGGACGATCCCCTACGTGAAGGTGTTGTGGAGCAATCAAGAGGAACGCGAGGCGACCTGGGAACCCGAGTCGAAGATGAGGGAGTGCTACCCGGACCTGTTCACCGCGGAGGGGAGTTAAGTTTCGAGGACAAACTTGGTTTTAGTGGTGAGTGATGTAAGACCCGCTTTGTCCGTCCGGTTTATCTCTCCTCTTTCCGCGGGCGGGACATCCGGCGGGTGCATTTACTCGCTTAACTCCGGACGATCCGTTGAGGCTCGCGGGTAATTTTAGGGGATAGAGCTCGCGAAACGGAGAATGGTGGTGCGATCGGATTTGGATTCCGATCCCGGGATCTCCCAGAACTTAAATTGGAAGTTGGACCCCCTTTCGGGCGTGCCGGGATCCGTGCGGACGATCCGCACGCTTTCCGAGGTAACTGGCAGCCGCCGGAGATGATATTACTTTTATTAATTATTATTATTGTTATTTTTCCTTATTTCTATTATTTATTTATTCGGTCGAACGGGGGAAGGGTCTATAAAAAAACCGACTTAGGGTTTTTGGGATCCCGGTACCTCCCTTTTTTCCTCCCTCCTTCGACCGTGCAGCTAGGGTTTCTGGGAACGATCAGAGCGGAAGAGCGAAGGAACCAACGACCCAAATCCCTTTTCGCCTTCGTTCGAGATCCCTCCGACGCAAGGATCCGCGATCCCCTCCTCTCCCACCTCCCGCGTTCCGAGGTAATTTTTATTATTTCTTTTATTTTATTTTTAGGTAGGGCTACGTGGACGTCGGGCCGCCGAGCCGCCGCCACGGGGTGGGGACGGGCGCCGCCGGCGACGGACGCCGCCGCCGCGAGCAGCACGCCGCGCGGCGCGTTGCCGCGCGGGGCCGCGGCGCACCCGCGCGGCGCGCCGCCGCGCGGGGCCGCCGGCGGGCGGGCGCCTGCGCAGCTGTCGCTGCGCGGGGCCGCCCGCGCCGCTGGCAGCACGACCGCGCGGCTACCGCCACGCGGGGCCGCGCGCGGGCAGGGCGCCCGCGCGGCCGCCGCCGAGCGGGGCTGCCCGCGGGCGGGGCGCCCGCGCGGCGCGTCGCCGCACGGGGCCGCCGCGCCGCGGGCGGTGCGACGGTGCGGCATGTGGTCGGGAGACTGCCGCGGACGGACTAGGGACCGCGCGGAACTGTCCGTGGGGTGTGCGTGCGACGCACGGGTCGGTGCCGTGCAAATGTGGATGCCGCACGAAGTCCGGGGATCGCGTCGGGTCTCTCGCTGTACTGTATTTTAGTAGACCTTTAGTCTTGGTTACTTAGTCTGAGCTTTCTGTTGTTCCCTCAGGAGTGCGGGACGTATTAAGCTCGACGGGCGTACAGGACGGGACGAACCAACCTCTAAACTTCCCTTCAGGTGGGTACAATTTTCAGGGTATATGGAAGAAAGGGTATAGGTTACACAATTTGCATGATCGGGCAAGGGTGGAGCTTAAGTAATCACTGTTTATGATACTAACCCTACATATATATCGTAAATTATCCAATCGTTATGAGGCTCTTGTTTTGCTACACGCACACCGGCGGTTTGGCCACCGCGAGGGTGTGCTTTTCCGAGAAAGTGGTATGTTGATCCTTGTACCCCACGTGACGGTGACGTTAGGAAAGGGGGCCCCCGCGGGTGGGGGGTGTGAGCGGTGAAGCTGGGGCGGGTGCCCGGCGGCCGAGGCAGGGGCTCGGCAGGGGACACCGGGGTAGGCGCCCGGTGTGGTGGTCGGGAAAGGTGCCCGGTTTTATTTGATTCAGGGTAGGTCATTAACGGCGTCGACCGTACTCCGAGTCAAAAAGGGGGTTGCTCCGGATATCGTGGTTTGAGTGTTTTTGCCCTTTTTGCATATTGTGCCATTTCTAGTCACTGACTTCCCACTTGGTGGCAGGTTCGTCCCGGGGCGAGTGTTGAGACGGTGGTGAGGCCGCGCGTACGATGTTCGGAGGACTCTGAGTGGCTTAATTTCAGTTGACTCATTCTCCTTTTACTTTATTAAACATGTTAGCTAGATGTGGTGTGCGATACCCCCATGGGATCGACGTGGATGTTGCCCTTTTAGTTTTATTAATTGTTGCATGAATGTGGATTCTTTCTCTCCTCTTGGCCGCTTTGAAGTACAAATAAAAACTGTCTGCGAAAACCGTTTTAGAAGAAATATGGACGTCGGGTGGGCGCCACTTTCAAAACCCTGTGATGATTTATCGTTTACAAACAATCGACCTCTTTTCAAACATATGAGTAGATGGGCGGTGTGGTCGTATGTTGTGTGCGCCTGTGCCTTGAACTAATGTGGTTAAAGCTATACGTGTTGTATTATGTACTCAGGATGTCACGCCCCTGGGTCGAAACTGCGACCCGGGCTCGTCAACAGATCCGCCACCTATGCTAAAACCCGCATAGGCGAAGCGTCTAACATGCAAAAGATGGTACTATAGCTACACAAATATCAGAGCTGAGATAAAATGCTGAAAAATAAAATCGACATCACTGAACAACATGAAATAGAGTACAATATCCATTTCGTCGAATACAGGTAATCAACATACAATGTCCTCAATACAGCATCTCTCAACTATAAAAGGAGATAAACTAAAAACTATAGTACATGAGTCTCAACTCTGTCTCTCCAAATACAAAAGATCTCCCTCCGAGGAAAAACAGTAAACATCAGCTGACAGCTACCAGGAATCTCCATCCAGGGGATACAGCTACACTCCTTGGGTGGTAAATATCTAGCTCGTGACTCCCTCGCCTCGGACAACGATCAAAGCTCAGCAACTCCCGAAGAGGACACTGCAAAACAGGGGGGGAGAAAAAGAAAGGGAAAACAACAATGGGGGTGAGAACCACTAGTAAACCAGTAGCCTCCCCCTGTGTTACGGCATTTTTGGTGTTGTCATATTTCGTGAGTCAAGTCAGTGAGTTGAGTCGGAGTCTTAAAGGGATCAAATTGTCAATCAGCAATCAAAGACTTAGAGAAGATTCAACAAGAGCTCAAGTTGACACTCAATGTCTTGAGTCTTGAAGATTGAAGATGAAGAATTGTGGATCAATTACATCAATCTCAAGAAGAAAGTATTCAAAAGGATCAGGTATGTTTAACTAAATAATTTTGGTGATCCGAATACTTTCTTATAGTGTAGAAACACTTGGATGAATTTTTAATTGCATAAAAATCAAAAACTGGACATGGGGCATGTTCAGGATCCGGATCAGATGATCCAATCCGGATCCCGAAGGGTATTAGTTCATGTGCAAATCCAATCCGGATCCAAGCCTATTCCGATCCGGATCCCGAACATTGGATGTTGCTGAAATTCATGAACGATCCGGATCGGGCCTTGCGATCCGGATCCCGAACCCTTGGATTTCTGGAATCGTCAATCTCGTTACGACGATCCGGATCGCAGTAATCCCGATCCGGATCGCCGTCCTGAAAATTTCCAGATAAGGTATGTTTTTGATTCTTATCTCTTTCCAAAGGTTTCTAAACTATAAATAGACATTTAGGGTTTCTCAAAAACGTGGGAGCACGGCCGATCAATTTATAAAACACTTGAGAGCAACCCTAGAGGCTAGGTTTTTATCGTTCTTCTTTATAGCCTCTTTTAGGTCAATTCGACGGTTCTTCCAAGATCTATCTTTTGTCGAATTGATCTAATCTTTGCTTAGAGATTTTTCCCATGGATCTTCATTGATAATCTAAGCAAAGGATCACCATCGAAGCCAATATTCTTACCGGCTGAGTTTGCGTCGTGGATTCGACGTGGCACCGTGGATTCGGTGTGTTGAAGGCGTTTCGTGGATTCGAAACGTGTGCTCGTGGATTCGAGTGGCGTTCGTGGATTCGAACGTGTGCAGTGGACGTGCAAACGGTGGAGCGCAAGGTCCGAAGAAATTGAAGGAGGGGTTGAATCCGTGGAGACGGTAATCACCTTGTTATTCTTCGTTTCTTAGTGGATTGTTATTGCGTGGACATCCAACCGGTCAGCGCAAGGTCCGAAGAAGTTGAAGGAGGGGTCGAGTCCGTGGAGTCGGTAATCACCTTGTTATTCTTCATTTCTTAGTGGATTGTTATTGCGTGTTGGTCCCGTGGTTTTTCTCCTGGATTGGAGTTTCCACGTAAATCTCGGTGTGTTGATTTTTATTTTCCGCATTGTTTTTATTTTTGCACTGAGATTGGTTTTTATAATATTACACCTATTCACCCCCCTCTAGGTGTTTGATAGTACCTATTTAGATCCTTGTGGATCCTAAATAACTCTACAATTGGTATCAGAGCGGGTTTTAGGTTTATCTATCATGTTGGGTGAAAGTGGTAATATTTTTAGACCTCCTCTTTTTGATGGGACCAATTATGCATATTGGAAAGTGCGGATGAGAGCTTTTCTCATCTCTATTGATGAGCGGGTATGGCAAACCGTGGAATACGGTTGGGTGCATCCGGTTGAGGAAGTAGGAAATTCTACTACCCCAAAACCTCGCTCTAGATGGTCCAAAGAGGAAATCGAAAGATCTTCTTACAATGGGAAAGGTATGAACGCTTTATTTAATTCTCTTTCCTCGACTGAGTTTACAGAATTTCCGCGTGTGAAACCGCGAAGGAAATTTGGGATATTCTCAAAATTACACATGAGGGTACTAATCTTGTAAAAATTCAAAAGCTCCAGATGCTTACAAGTCAATTTGACTCTATTCATATGGAAGAGCATGAATTGTTTACAGATTATTACACTAGACTTCAAGATGTAATTAATACATGTGCTAATTTAGGAGAAAAGATCCCGGAGTCGAAAATTGTAAGAAAGATTCTTCGGACTCTTCCGGAACGGTTTAGGGCAAAGGTTACCGCCATTGAAACCGTTAGTCATCCGGATGAGATGAGTGTAGAGGAATTAGTAGGTGCTTTACAAACTTATGAGATGACTTTTCCTACTAATCAAAATTCTTCCAAGTCTTCTTCTAAGCTTACAGGTATTGCATTCAAATCAACAAAGGAAGAAGATGACGAATCGAGTTCCGACGATGAAATCTCTTTTGCCGATTTTGAAGAACAATTGGCGCGGATCACAAAGAAATTTCGTCGGAAATTTTGGAAGAATCGAACCGATGGATCTTCATCCACGAAACCATCTAAAGGATCATCGGGTTCTAAATCCTCTAAACTCAAAGGCGTTGCAAAACCTTCTAAAGAAAAAGAAAAAGATGATTTCGAAGGGGAAATCCGATGTTATCGATGCAAAGGCTACGGCCATATTTCAACGGATTGTCCTTCTAAGAAATCATACAAAAAGAAGGCTTTGCAAGCAAAAACTTGGGACGATTCTAGTTTCGATGAATCGACCTCAAGTGAAGAGGAAAAAGAAAAATTGTTGCTTTTCATGCCTCTCAAATTCCCTCTTCTAATTTGTGCTTATCATCTTTAGTCACTGACTCTATTCCTTTGATTTTGCATGAAACATCAACATCCGGAGGAGAGTCATCAAGTGAGGGGGAGTCGGACGAAGAAGAACTCGTTGAGGCATACCAACAACTTCTTGCGGAATCAAAGAAGATGGCCAAACTTAACAAGAAGTTGAGGAAGCAACGACTTGAAGTTCAAGACGAGAATCAAGCTTTAAAGATCAAACTTCATGATCTCGAGGAGGAACGAGAGCTTTTATTGGATAACAATAAAATCCTCCAAGAAAAGATAAACCAATCGGAGAAAACGTTAAATCATATATGGACAAGATTGGTTTTCTTGAAAAGCAGTTTGAAGAGATTCATGTCACCAACCAAGCTTTGACCAAGCAAGTTCATCAACTTAAATCCGACATACAAAGGCTTTCAACCGGTTCCAAGAAACTTGATTGTATGTCCGGATTAGGTCAAACAAGCAAGGTTGGTTTGGGATTTAAAAAGAACCAAACTGTGAATGCTTCAAGTTCCACAATAAATTGAAAGGAAGAACTTGTCACCTATGTGGACTTGAAGGACATTTGGTGAAGAATTGCCCGAAAAAGAAAAAGAAAAATCCTTCGGCAACTTCATCTACGGAGCGGACTCAACGGAATCAAAAGACACATCAAGTCAAAGGAGTTCACTCAACCCACCAAAGGTCCGAGCCACAACATCAATCATTCAAGTGGATCATTGCGAGGCAAAGACCTAAGGTGGACCAACAGTCAAAGCTACAACCCCCGGGCACAACGAATCAAGACAACCCAAAATCCAGCGATTTTGGATTCGGAAAGGTGATATCTTTCCTTGTCTTAAGTTCTAAATAGCTTATGACTGTGTGTAATGCTTTGATTGGTTTTCCCTTCATATTTTTCTTAATCTTTGCATTACATGTTTTTCAATGCTCTTTGTTTTTATACTTTGTTTTTGAACAAAAGGTTTTTTTAACGAACAAGTGCATTGAATAAAAAGGGCTTCACGTTCATTCACTCCAAATTAATTTTTCTTGGATTATCAACTTGACTCCATATTCATAATCTTGAAGACACTTCATTTAGAGGAGTTGTTTAATTGAGCATTGGTTAAATTGACTTTAATTGCATCCTTTCACGCATTTAGAAATTTATTATGCTTTTGATATCATAATATTTCAATGTTGCAATGATCATTTATGTTAATTAATTCATCTTTTAAGTGATCAAAGTCAATTTCTCTCTCAATGATCTCTTGGTATAGTCATTATCATATTTGATTGCTTAGTCGAGTATGAATGCGAGATCAATTTTTGGTTGAATACCTTATATATTAAATAATTGATAGCCAATTGAGGGGGAGTCAAAGAAATGTAAAATGCTCAAAAGATGTGGAAAGAGTTACATCCCAATGAGGAGTGTGAAAACTACCACCACATGGAGAAAATAAAAAAAAAAAGATACTCCATGAATGAAAAGCAAATTTTGTTTTAAAAATGTTGATAAATGCATATTGAAATACTTGACTCAGTCATATTTCATGGTTGGTATAAGGTGGGATTTTTGTAAAAGATGCTCAAAGAGCCACTCCTTCAACAGATTGTCTAGATATATTATCTAACTTATCTGGGATTTCAAACATCTATTGATCTTGGTATTTCATTTTCTTTACCAAAATTGATGATTTGATAAAGGCATTACGCATAAGATCAAGTTAGATGTAATTGAAATTGTTCAACTTTAAGGGTTTTAATTTTCATAAATTTTCGTTTCATTTTTGAGTATTTTTGATAGATTTGGTATAATCTATTTCTTGTTGCATGAAACGATGACTTTTGTTTAAAGTTGATACGCTAAAGTGCTTACATACTCTTTCTGGTTATTATTTTTCTAAATTATTCTAATGAAAGAAATTTGGATTGAATGACATCTATGCAAATTCATTGTTCTTCAAAGCACTTAAATTGATTTCTTGATGGAATACAAATCGGTATTTGAAAAGATTCTAAAATCTGGATTTGTTTCAAGAAATTATTTGATTTTTGCTTTCTGGTACCGGTACGCAATCTGCATTTTTGTTATATACCGGAACTGAGCTTTTATCTCTCTTTCTCTATGAACTAATTTCCTTTTGTCTAGTATGTTCACTGTTTGACAATTTGTGACAAAAAGGGGGAGAAGAGAAATGACGGAGATGAGATCATCAAGAGAGGACAAACGAAAATGGAAAAATGGGGGAGAACGAAAAATGATGATCGTATCACAAAGGGGGAGAACATAAATGCTCAAGATAGGGGGAGATAAAGAAAAGATTGAAAGAGCCGAAAAACAAAAGAACCAAAAGGACGAATCAAATGTAGGATTTTAATTTCTAACGACTAACGTTTGATTTTGTTTGGAGTTTTGTTTTGCAGGAATTACATCACTTTAAGACTCCAAGTCCTAAGTCATAGAGTATGTTCTAGGACTGTTTGGTTCAAATGTAATTTTGTATTTATTGGATCTTTCACGCAAAGAAAATCAATGTTTTGGTGATGACATTGAATTTCGAATTTTTGGTTTAAGATGAGTGACTTGAGCGTTTTTATGTATTTTTGGGTTTTGTCACGAAATTGCCAAAGGGGGAGATTGTTACGGCATTTTGGTGTTGGCATATTTCGTGAGTCAAGTCAGTGAGTTGAGTCGGAGTCTTAAAGGGATCAAATTGTCAATCAGCAATCAAAGACTTAGAGAAGATTCAACAAGAGCTCAAGTTGACACTCAGTGTCTTGAGTCTTGAAGATTGAAGATGAAGAATTGTGGATCAATTACATCAATCTCAAGAAGAAAGTATTCAAAAGGATCAGGTATGTTTAACTAAATAATTTTGGTGATCCGAATACTTTCTTATAGTGTAGAAACACTTGGATGAATTTTTAATTGCATAAAAATCAAAAACTGGACATGGGACATGTTCAGGATCCGGATCAGATGATCCAATCCGGATCCCGAAGGGTATTAGTTCATGTGCAAATCCAATCCGGATCCAAGCCTATTCCGATCCGGATCCCGAACATTGGATGTTGCTGAAATTCATGAACGATCCGGATCGGGCCTTGCGATCCGGATCCCGAACCCTTGGATTTCTGGAATCGTCAATCTCGTTACGACGATCCGGATCGCAGTAATCCCGATCCGGATCGCCGTCCTGAAAATTTCCAGATAAGGTATGTTTTTGATTCTTATCTCTTTCCAAAGGTTTCTAAACTATAAATAGACATTTAGGGTTTCTCAAAACGTGGGAGCACGGCCGATCAATTTATAAAACACTTGAGAGCAACCCTAGAGGCTAGGTTTTTATCGTTCTTCTTTATAGCCTCTTTTAGGTCAATTCGACGGTTCTTCCAAGAACATATCTTTTGTCGAATTGATCTAATCTTTGCTTAGAGATTTTTCCCATGGATCTTCATTGATAATCTAAGCAAAGGATCACCATCGAAGCCAATATTCTTACCGGCTGAGTTTGCGTCGTGGATTCGACGTGGCACCGTGGATTCGGTGTGTTGAAGGCGTTTCGTGGATTCGAAACGTGTGCTCGTGGATTCGAGTGGCGTTCGTGGATTCGAACGTGTGCAGTGGACGTGCAAACGGTGGAGCGCAAGGTCCGAAGAAATTGAAGGAGGGGTTAATCCGTGGAGACGGTAATCACCTTGTTATTCTTCTTTTCTTAGTGGATTGTTATTGCGTGGACATCCAACCGGTCAGCGCAAGGTCCGAAGAAGTTGAAGGAGGGGTCGAGTCCGTGGAGTCGGTAATCACCTTGTTATTCTTCATTTCTTAGTGGATTGTTATTGCGTGTTGGTCCCGTGGTTTTTCTCCTGGATTGGAGTTTCCACGTAAATCTCGGTGTGTTGATTTTTATTTTCCGCATTGTTTTTATTTTTACACTGAGATTGGTTTTTATAATATTACACCTATTCACCCCCCTCTAGGTGTTTGATAGTACCTATTTAGATCCTTGTGGATCCTAAATAACTCTACAATTGGTATCAGAGCGGGTTTTAGGTTTATCTATCATGTTGGGTGAAAGTGGTAATATTTTTAGACCTCCTCTTTTTGATGGGACCAATTATGCATATTGGAAAGTGCGGATGAGAGCTTTTCTCATCTCTATTGATGAGCGGGTATGGCAAACCGTGGAATACGGTTGGGTGCATCCGGTTGAGGAAGTAGGAAATTCTACTACCCCAAAACCTCGCTCTAGATGGTCCAAAGAGGAAATCGAAAGATCTTCTTACAATGGGAAAGGTATGAACGCTCTATTTAATTCTCTTTCCTCGACAGAATTTTCGAGAATTTCCGCGTGTGAAACCGCGAAGGAAATTTGGGATATTCTCAAAATTACACATGAGGGTACTAATCTTGTAAAAATTCAAAAGCTCCAGATGCTTACAAGTCAATTTGACTCTATTCATATGGAAGAGTATGAATTGTTTACAGATTATTACACTAGACTTCAAGATGTAGTTAATACATGTGCTAATTTAGGAGAAAAGATCCCGGAGTCGAAAATTGTAAGAAAGATTCTTCGAACTCTTCCGGAACGGTTTAGGGCAAAAGTTACCGCTATTGAAACCGTTAGTCATCCGGATGAGATGAGTGTAGAGGAATTAGTAGGTGCTTTACAAACTTATGAGATGACTTTTCCTACTAATCAAAATTCTTCCAAGTCTTCTTCTAAGCTTACAGGTATTGCATTCAAATCAACAAAGGAAGAAGATGACGAATCGAGTTCCGACGATGAAATCTCTTTTGCCGATTTTGAAGAACAATTGGCGCGGATCACAAAGAAATTTCGTCGGAAATTTTGGAAGAATCGAACCGATGGATCTACATCCACGAAACCATCTAAAGGATCATCGGGTTCTAAATCCTCTAAACTCAAAGGCATTGCAAAACCTTCTAAAGAAAAAGAAAAAGATGATTTCGAAGGAGAAATCCGATGTTATCGATGTAGAGGCTACGGCCACATTTCAACGGATTGTCCTTCTAAGAAATCATACAAAAAGAAGGCTTTGCAAGCAAATACTTGGGACGATTCTAGTTACGATGAATCGACCTCAAGTGAAGAGGAAAAAAAAAATTGTTGCTTCTCATGCCTCTCAAATTCCCTCCTCTAATTTGTGTTTATCATCTTCAGTCACTGACTCTATTCCTTTGATTTTGCATGAAACATCAACATCCGGAGGAGAGTCATCAAGTGAGGGGGAGTCGGACGAAGAAGAACTCGTTGAGGCATACCAACAACTTCTTGCGGAATCAAAGAAGATGGCCAAACTTAACAAGAAGTTGAGGAAGCAACGACATGAAGTTCAAGACGAGAATCATGCTTTAAAGATCAAACTTCATGATCTCGAGGAGGAACGAGAGCTTTTATTGGATAATAATAAAATCCTCCAAGAAAAGATAAATCAATCGGAAATGGTCGTTAATTCCTACATTAACAAGATTGATTTTCTTGAAAAACAGTTTGAAGAGATTCATGTCACCAACCAAGCTTTGACTAAACAAGTCCATCAACTTAAATCCGACATACAAAGGATTTCAACCGATTCGAAGAAACTTGATTGTATGTCCGGATTGGGTCAAACAAGCAAGGTTGGTTTGGGATTTAAAAAGAACCAAACTGTGAAGGCTTCAAGTTCCACAACTAAATTGAAAGGAAGAACTTGTCACCTATGTGGACTTGAAGGACATTTGGTGAAGTATTGCCCGAAAAAGAAAAAGAAAAATACTTCGGCAACTTCATCTACGGAGCGTACTCAACGGAATCAAAAGACACATCAAGTCAAAGGAGTTCACTCAACCCACCAAAGGTCCGAGCCACAACATCAATCATTCAAGTGGATCATTGCAAGGCAAAGACCTAAGGTGGACCAACAGTCAAAGCTACCAACCCCCGGGCACAATGAATCAAGACAACCCAAGATCCGACGATTTTGGATTCGGAAAGGTGATATCTTTCCTTGTCTTAAGTTCTAAATAGCTTATGACTGTGTGTAATGCTTTGATTGGTTTTCCCTTCATATTTTGCTTAATCTTTGCATTACATGTTTCTCAATGCTCTTTGTTTTTATACTTTGTTTTTGAACAAAAAGGTTTTTTTAACGAACAAGTGCATTGAATAAAAAAGGGCTTCACGTTCATTCACTCCAAATTAAATTTTTCTTGGATTATCAACTTGACTCCATATTCATAATCTTGAAGACACTTCATTTAGAGGAGTTGTTTAATTGAGCATTGGTTAAATTGACTTTAAAAGCGAGCTCCCGGAAGTTCGCTGTTTCTGGTGTTTGCGGGAGCCTCCGGCAAATTTTAGAGGCGGATTTTGGCGAAACGGACGTCGTTTTTGGAATCAGCGCGCGAAAACGGTCAAGATGGGCTATTTGCTTGATGTTTTTGGGTTGGCGGTTACTGTTCACGCCGGAACAGTATCTCCGGCGATCGCCGGCGGCGGCGGGCGGCGGCGGGCGGCGCCGGCGCGGCCTCGGGCAGGCGGCGGCGGCGGCACGCGGCGCGGCAGGCCGGGCGGGCAGGGCGCCCGGGCGCGCGGGCAGGCGCGCGGTCCACCGCGGAGGTCGTGCACCGAGGGCGGGCCACGTGGCGCTTCCCGGTTGGCCGGCGCAGCAGGCGCGGTCCACTGAATTTGGGCCCGGGTGCACGGTAGACCGGGTGGACACGTGGCGTGAGGTGATTGGTCCGGTGTTGTGCTCCCGGTCCACGCAATCGGTGGAGTTGATTGACCGGGGCAGGTGGCCGTACGGCGGGGCAGGTGGCCGTACGGCCCGGGTCAGCCGCGACGTGCGCGGTCCACGGCGCGACGTGCGCGGTGCACGGTTTGCCGGGCCACGTGGCGCGTCGCCATTTGCGGGCGCAGGTGCACCGGGTGCAGCGGGGCCCGGGGAGTAGTGAACTGGGCCGCGTGGTGGACCGGGCCGCACTGTGCGCGCCCGGAAATCCTGGGCCGGGCCGCACTGTGCGCGCCCGGAAATTTCCGGGCGCCCGAATTCCCGGACACAATGGGAATTATCCCAATTGTTTCCCTCAGCCTATTTAAAGGCAGCCCGAGCCCATTTCACCGGGCTTTTTCTCCCAACCTGTGCAAGATCTCCCCGAGCTCCCTTAAGCAAAGTTTTTCACCTCTAAATGCTTGATCTTCCTGCCAAGTTCTAGGATTTTAGGAGGCACGAATCCCGAGGTTCCCCATTTTACGGTGCGGCGCGACGTTGCTTTCTAGTGTTCTTCTTCGGCGCAGCGATAGTGTTTTAGCTCCCCTGGGCTACCCCGACATCATTTTGCTGTGATTCTTGCACCGGCAGACTCCTAAGAGGTAGGATTTCATCTTTCGTTTTGGTCGCACTTTCCCGTTTCGAGGTTTTGGCACGGATCCCGAGGCAAACAGTGACCCTATTTTCTGTGTGGACTTCCTTGACAGCAGCGGGGTATTTTGGCCATATCTTTGCGCACGAGCGTCAGACGGAAACGAGCTTGTACAACTTTTTCATCTACGAATCGCAAGGAACGCGCTCGTATTTTTATTGGAATTTTGTGAGATTTATTTCGAGGTGAAAATTACTGTTTTCGCAGTGAACAGTGTACAGTTTTAGCACAGATTTTTGTATGAGTGTACCCCCTTGCCGAATTTTTATCTTGACTTACCGAACTCCGATTTGGGCGTGCAAGGTACCGTTTCGAAGCTATCGACGCAAGGATCGCCGTGATATTTTTCTTGGAATTTTCTGGGCACTTTCTGCAGGTGATAATTTAACAGTTTAGAATTCGAGGTTGTATGTGGTTATAAGTGCTATATTTGGGAGCCTAGTGTAATTAGTGGACTTTGTATTGTACCAGGAGTATTGCGGGTGTGCTAAAATTGTGGGAGCAAGGATTTGGAGTTTTGGTATTTTCTAGCTGTACGGACTTGGACAGTTGCACTTCAGGTGGGTGGTTGTTGTACTCCTCTCCTTTGTTATGCCCACTAGGAATATCAGAGTACCCCTGATTTGATGATGCTAAATGTGTTAATTGGTAGACTTGCATGCTTTAGGGAGCAAATTATTGTTAGATTGATCACTTGTTTTAATCGCTTAATTATTCTGGACTGTATGCTTAGAGGCAAAGAATAATATTTGAGGACTGCAAAACTGATGATTATTCTTATGGGACTGTCACCCTAGCTTATGTCACTCTAAACTGCTATTCTGGGAAACTGGACAAAATATTGGAACAATGCATGATTAAATTGGTCACATAATTATGTCATCTTTTACTGCTATACTATTTTTGGGACTTGACTTAGGAGAAACCATGCATTTACTCTTTTCTTCTCCTATTATTGACACTTGCGGCTTAGTCGCTCAGGTTCGAGCGTGTGTTGGACAGTGTAGTCAGGTATTGGGGATTTGGGACAGGTTGGGTTTATGACAGGGTGTTGCGGCGACCACGGATCTTGGGTGGTTGACCGGCTTGTACTATTGCATCAGATTGGGTGTTTTGGGGATCGGGCTTTCTTTAGTGGAGGGTTTTTCCCACTTCATTGAGTCTCGATCCAGTCCTGCTATATCAGGTTACTTGTGGTTACTTACTTTCCTCGTGTGGGTCGCTCCCCACGAGTGCCACTCCGGAGTGCGCGGCAGACAGACTTTGAGTCCTGGGGACTCCTTTTGCTTCGGTGTTATGCGTAGGCTGGCATACCCGTCGCGGCAGAGCAGGCAGTGCCAGTGTCCACTGGCGGTCAGATTGGGTCCTTTGGACAGGCTTCTTTATACTGATGCATTCCTTTCTCCATCCTTGTTGAGTTATCATGTAGAGGCATATTAGGGATAGCATTTTATCAGTTGCTTCATTTATCTGCACCCCCTTTCTTTTCCTTTCCCTTTTGCCTCTGATCACCTGGTGGGCATATCTGAGCTGAGGCTTTACCCACTAGGGGAGGCTACTGTTTATAGTAGTACTTACCCCCATTGTTTTTCTTGTTTCTTTCTTTCCCCTTGTTTTGCAGAGTCCTCAGTGGGAGTTGCTGGGCCGTCAGCAACTGATCGAGGCAAGCGCATCGCGGACTAGATAGAGAGCCTCCCGAGGGTTGTAGCTGGAGATTTTTGGGTACCTGGACTTCTCAGACAGTCTTTATTTATTTTCTTTTGGGACTGGCTTCTGCCAGCTGTTTGTATTATAGTGGTGAGCTGGGAGAGACATCTGTATTTTATTTTACTGTTGTACCTTTTACTTCCAGCTTCTGTCTGAGATACAGTAGTTTTAGTTTAGCTCTGATTATTATGCTCTTTTATTATTATTTCTTATCTGAGCAGGTTACCGACGCTTCGTGTATGTGGGAAATACCGCATGCACGGCGGATCTGTAGACGAGCCCGGGTTCTGGTTTACACCCGGGGCGTGACAGATTAAGTTGGTATCAGAGCTTAGGGATAGGTCAGTTGGGACTTAGGAAACCCTAGGCTTTTGGACAGACCCTAGGATGATAGGGCGTGAGTGGCGTGACATTTTGCGAAAGTCGGTGATTTTTATAGTTAACTCTTCCTGTGAGTGAAGAGGGATCGACATAGTCTATTTCTGTTGAACCATTATGTTGGCTGCAGACAACATAAGGTTACAGAAATAGGGGGATGTCTTTTGACTTTCGCCAGATTGGGTCGTGTGGGGTTTTGTTGCTGATGTTTGGTTTCTTGTGGCAGGATGCCTCCTCGACGTCGGATTCCCACTCGGGGTGTCCCTTCGCCCCCTGTTGAGCCAGAGCAGCCTACACCCCCCGAGCTTACTGAGTTGAGGGCCTTGGTGGCCCAGTTGGCGGAGGGTCAGCGCCGCCAGGAGCAGAGGATTGATCAGCTGCTTGCTCAGAGGGAGGCACCACCCCCAGCTGTTCCTGAGGCCCCTGTGCCTCCTGTTGCACCTTTTGTGCCGTCAGCGCCATCTTCGAGTAGCGGGGCTCCTGGAGCTATTCAGCCTTTGACTGCGGAGGAGGAGCGGGATTTTGCTGACAAACTCTCTACGTTTGTTCAGCGGGGACCACCTAGATTCTCGGGGCGGGATGCTCAGCCCCGGGCTGTTGGGAGATGGCTTTCTGCGATGGAGAAGCTTTTTCGGGACTTCTTCACCGACCCGAGGTATCGAGTGCACATGGCGGTGCACTGTTTGGATGGAGATGCTGATTTTTGGTGGCAGCGGGTAGAGCCACTGGAGTTCCGGATCACTCGGCAGTTGCCTTGGGAGGAGTTCAAACGGATGGTGTTGGACACCTATTTTTCTACCAGTGTGAAGAAGAAGTTGGAGGATGACTTGAAGAATCTGCAGCAGGGCGATCGATCGGCCCATGCCTATTTCCAGGAGTTCATGGAGTTGCTGAACTGTGTGCCCTTCGTCGCTCGTGACGGTCCGCACCAGGTAGAGTTGTTTGAGGCAGGCCTTCGCCCAAAGATTTTCACACTTGTGCATGCTCAGAGATTTCAGACCCTGGAGGCAGCCGCAGAGCATGCACAGTGGGTGGAGAGAGGTGATCAGGAGGTGGCCAGACGGAGGGCCGCGGTCGCGCAGAGTTCCGACAGGAAGCGACCAGCCCCGGAGGACGGGGGACAGGCCAGCTCATGGAGACCGCCACGGCCGCCGCAGTCCCAGTCTTATGGCCGTGGGCGATCAGAGAGGAGAGGGCCTGGTGGACCCCAGAGACCGCAGCAGCATCAGCAGCAGCACCAGCAGCAGAGATCGCAGCAGAGGCAGCAGAGATCTCAGCAGCAGTCCTCGAGACAGCAGCAGCAGCCGAGACAGCCCCGATCTTCTGACCGATGTATCTTCTGCGGCGGTCAGCATGCCGCCATCACTTGTGACCAGAGATGGGGTCGATGCTTCCGTTGTGGACAGCCAGGGCATGTGCGAGCTACTTGCCCCCTTGCTACTTCTTCGGCACCTTCTTCGGCGTCGGCTCCATATCCCCCTCAGCAGCAGCGGCCATCAGCTCAGCGGCCTTATGCTCCAGCGAGCAGGCCGTCCACCTCCTACCCTACAGATTTCCGACCTCCAGCACCGAGCGGGCGGGTATATGCCGCCCAGTTGGCGGATTCTCCAGCGGCAGACCAGGTGGTGGCAGGTATTATTCTACTCTTTGGTATTCGGGCTCGCACTTTATTCGACACTGGAGCATCTCATTCTTTCATTAGTCGAGCATTTGCATCACTTCATGGTCTAGAGGTAGAGTCCTTGTCATGTACATTAGAGGTGCGGATTCCTGATCATATTTTGCATGTCGAGGAGCGTTGTGTGGCATGCCCGGTGCAGTTGGGGCCTTGGATTTTGCCTGCAGACTTGCTTGTCTTGCAGCAGCTCCATGATTTTGACTTGGTGTTGGGGATGGATTGGCTATCTCGGTACTCCGCCACGATCGACTGCAGAGAGAGGACGGTGACTCTTCGCGAGCCAGGCCAGGAGGAGTTCATCTTCAGAGGCTGCCAGAGCACGCTGTTCGCAGCGACCATTTCCTCGGCCAGAGCTAGGAGGATGATGAGCAGAGGTTGCACTGCCTTTTTGGCCACTGTGGTGGAGGTGCCTACGGCGGCACTGGGACTCGAGGATATCCCTATTGTCCGCGAGTTCCCAGATGTATTTCCCCCTGAGTTGACGACGATGCCGCCGGAGAGGGAGATTGAGTTTGTGATTGATGTAGTTCCTGGAACTGCACCAATCTCAAAGGCACCCTATAGGATGGCGCCAGCTGAGTTGAGGGAGTTGAAAGCCCAGCTTCAGGATCTTTTGGATAGGGGCTTCATCAGACCCAGTGTTTCTCCGTGGGGAGCGCCTGTGTTGTTTGTGAAGAAGAAGGATGGGTCACTGCGGTTGTGTGTGGATTATAGGGAATTGAACAAAGTGACCATCCGGAACAAGTATCCCCTCCCCCGGATTGATGATTTGTTTGATCAGTTACAGGGAGCATCGGTGTTCTCGAAGATTGATCTGCAGTCCGGTTACCACCAGCTGAGGGTGAGGGCCGAGGACATCTCCAAGACGGCTTTCAGATCGCGGTACGGGCATTATGAGTTTACTGTGATGCCTTTCGGGTTGACTAATGCCCCTGCCGCATTCATGGACTTGATGAACAGGATATTTCAGCCGTTTTTGGACCGGTTTGTGGTGGTGTTCATCGATGATATTCTGATCTACTCCCGGAGTGATCTGGAGCACGAGGAGCACTTGAGGACCGTGCTACAGCTTCTGCGAGAGAAGAAGCTGTATGCTAAGTTCAAAAAGTGCGAGTTTTGGCTCCGGGAGGTTGCCTTTCTGGGTCATGTGGTTTCAGCTGCTGGAGTGGCGGTGGATCCGGCCAAGGTGGATGCTATTCGAGATTGGCCGAGGCCGACGACTATCACCGAGGTGCGGAGCTTTCTTGGTTTGGCGGGCTACTATCGGCGTTTTGTGGAAGGCTTTGCGAAGCTTTCCTCTCCCCTCACTCGTCTGACCAGGAAAGGGGTTAAGTTTGTTTGGAGCGAGACTTGCCAGAGCTGTTTTGAGGAGCTGAAGCAGAGATTGATGACCGCTCCAATCCTTGCCCTCCCAGTTATGGGGGAAGGATTTGTGATTTACAGTGATGCCTCACATAGTGGTCTGGGGTGTGTGTTGATGCAGCAGGGTAGGGTGATTGCCTATGCTTCGCGGCAATTGAAGGACTATGAGAAAAATTACCCTACTCATGATCTGGAGTTGGCAGCGGTGGTGTTTGCTCTGAAGCTGTGGCGGCATTACTTGTATGGTGAGCATTGCGAGATATATACTGATCACAAGAGCTTGAAGTATCTGTTCACCCAAAAGGAGCTGAATTTGAGGCAACGCCGGTGGTTGGAGCTGCTAAAGGATTATGATCTGAGTATCCTTTATCACCCCGGCAAGGCCAATGTTGTGGCGGATGCTTTGAGTAGGAGGACGAGTCTGAGCTTATTGATCTCGCAGCAGGCGCCGTTGGTCGAGCAGATGAGGCGATTACAGCTGGAGGTAGTATCCCCTGGGGTCTCTGCTAGACTCATGTCTATGGTCTTGCAGCCCACTCTGTTGGAGAGGATCAGGGACACTCAGAGTGAGGACCCCCACTTGACGAGGATCAGGACGCAGCTTCAGGCGGATCAGACAGGGGATTTTTCTGTGGATAGCTCGGGAGTACTGCGGTACAGGGACCGAGTATGTGTGCCTATGGATCAGGAGATTAGAGATCAGATTTTGAGGGAGGCCCATTATACACCTTATACCGTCCACCCTGGAGGTACTAAGATGTATAAGGACCTCAAGGCACAGTTTTGGTGGCCCGGAATGAAGCGGGACATTGGGAGATTCGTAGCTCACTGTTTAACTTGCCAGCAAGTGAAAGCTGAGCATCGCGTTCCTGCTGGCAAGTTGCAGAGTCTCCCAATTCCCGAGTGGAAATGGGACCACGTCACTATGGATTTCGTCACTGGATTGCCGAGGGCGCAGAGCGGGGCAGATGCGATCTGGGTTATTGTGGACAGACTCACCAAGTCGGCGCACTTCTTACCAGTTCAGATGACCTGGTCACTGGAGCATTTGGCACAGTTATATCTGGATGAGATAGTGAGGCTTCACGGCATACCTGCTTCGATTGTGTCAGATCGAGACCCGAGATTCGTATCACGCTTTTGGGGGAGTTTGCATTCTGCATTGGGGACTCAGCTCAGGTTTAGCACCGCATTCCACCCACAGACCGATGGACAGTCAGAACGCACCATACAGACCCTTGAGGATATGCTGAGAGCGTGCGTTATGGATTTTGGAGGAGGGTGGTACCGGCACTTGTCTTTGGTTGAGTTCGCGTACAACAACAGCTATCAGGCGAGCATCCAGATGGCTCCGTTTGAAGCGTTGTATGGACGCAAGTGTCGGTCTCCCTTATATTGGAGTGACGTGGGTGAGAGGAGGACTTTGGGACCGGAGTTACTTTTGGAGGCAGAGGAAAAAGTCAGGATTATTCGCCGGCATCTTGAGACAGCCCAGAGTCGTCAGAGGAGCTACGCAGATACTCGACGGCGAGACCTGGAGTTTCAGGTCGGTGATCATGTCTTCTTGAAGGTCTCGCTCTCGAAAGGGGTCCGAAGATTTGGAATACGGGGAAAGCTCAGTCCCCGCTTTATTGGACCCTTTGAGGTACTGGACAGAGTTGGTCCTGTGGCATACAGAGTTGCCTTACCCCCGCGCCTGGCCGGAGTTCATGATGTCTTCCACGTCTCAGCCCAGAGGAGATATGTTTTTGACTCGTCGCACGTGATTGACTTCACTTCGTTGGAGATCGGCGAGGACTTGGTCTACGAGGAGCGCCCGTTGCGGATTCTTGCTCGTGAGGTGAGGGAATTGCGCAATCGGGCCATTCCATATGTGACGCCCCACTTCCCAGGGGGTCACCCATCCTAGAACTACTCTAGCTCTAGCACGCTTAACTCTCATGTTCCTCTTGGATCTTGCTACCATCCAAAATGCTATAGCGGGTTAGAGATTTAGTCCTATTATATCATTTATATAGAGGACTAATTCAAATTCCGGGGCACATGCCCTGACGTCCACGTCAGGCTCAAGCATGCACCAGGCGATGTGAGACTCGTCTCGCTAGCCTTAGCCGACCTTGAGGGGAGCTGCACTCCAGGTCATTAGCCGGGGAGCCTCGCTCTACCCGCTATATAACCCTGGCTCAGCCGAGACTCATCTCACATTTCCGGCTGGTGAATGGCTCTGATACGTGACTTCCCAGGGGGTCACCCATCCTAGAACTACTCTAGCTCTAGCACGCTTAACTCTCATGTTCCTCTTGGATCTTGCTACCATCCAAAATGCTATAGCCGGGTTAGAGATTTAGTCCTATTATATCATTTTAGAGGACTGGGGGAGTGAAGATCCTGTGGAGTCATGAGGAGCGAGAGGCTACTTGGGAGCTCAGAGATGAGAGATGCCTACCTTCTTATTCGAGACTTCTGTTTGAGGTACGTCTGTTCCTTATTTCGGGGATGAAACTCCCCTGACTGCAGCTTTTTCCCATGAATCCACTGTGCAAACACCTGTTGATGGTGTATCTGGCCCATGGTGCATCAAAGGGATGCCACAGATGGACCCTGTGAGCTTTGGTTGGCTGTATTGGCCTTCGGCTGCTTTTGCCGAATTTTAGAAAAGGAATTTGGCCAAACAGAGGGTGGATTTGGATTCAGTGCGGAAAAACGCTTGGAATTGGCTTTTTGTTTGCTTAATTCTGAGTCCGGATGCCCAAAAGCGGGCTCCCGGAAGTTTCGCTGTTTCTGGTGTTTGCGGGAGCCTCCGGCAAGTTCTAGAGGCGGATTTTGGCGAAACGGACGTCGTTTTTGGAATCAGCGCGTGAAAACGGTCAAGATGGGCTATTTGCTTGATGTTTTTGGGTTGGCGGTTACTGTTCATGCCGGAACAGTATCTCCGGCGATCGCCGGCGGCGGCCGGCGGCGGCGGGCGGCGCCGCGGCCTCGGGCAGGCGGCAGGCGGCGGCACGCGGCGCGGGCACGGGCAGGCGCCCGGGCGCGCGGGCAGGCGCGCGGTCCACCGCGGAGGTCGTGCACCGGGGCGGGCCACGTGGCGCTTCCCGGTTGGCCGGCGCAGCCGCGGTCCACTGAATTTGGGCCCGGGTGCACGGTAGACCGGGTGGACACGTGGCGTGAGGTGATTGGTCCGGTGTTGTGCTCCCGGTCCACGCAATCGGTGGAGTTGATTGACCGGGGCAGGTGGCCGTACGGCGGGGCAGGTGGCCGTACGGCCCGGGTCAGCCGCGACGTGCGCGGTCCACGGCGCGACGTGCGTGGTGCACGGTTTGCCGGGCCACGTGGCGCGTCGCCATTTGCGGGCGCAGGTGCACAGGGTGCAGCGGGGCCCGGGGGAGTAGTGAACTGGGCCGCGTGGTGGACCGGGCCGCACTGTGCGCGCCCGGAAATCCTGGGCCGGGCCGCACTGTGCGCGCCCGAAAATTTCCGGGCGCCCGAATTCCCGGACACAATGGGAATTATCCCAATTGTTTCCCTCAGCCTATTTAAAGGCAGCCCGAGCCCATTTCACAGGGCTTTTTCTCCCAACCTGTGCAAGATCTCCCCGAGCTCCCTTAAGCAAAGTTTTTCACCTCTAAATGCTTGATCTTCCTGCCAAGTTCTAGGATTTTAGGAGGCACGAATCCCGAGGTTCCCCATTTTACGGTGCGGCGCGACGTTGCTTTCTAGTGTTCTTCTTCGGCGCAGCGATAGTGTTTTAGCTCCCCTGGGCTACCCCGACATCATTTTGCTGTGATTCTTGCACCGGCAGACTCCTAAGAGGTAGGACTTCATCTTTCGTTTTGGTCGCACTTTCCCGTTTCGAGGTTTTGGCACGGATCCCGAGGCAAACAGTGACCCCATTTTCTGTGTGGACTTCCTTGACAGCAGCGGGGTATTTTGGCCATATCTTTGCGCACGAGCGTCAGACGGAAACGAGCTTATACAACTTTTTCATCTACGAATCGCAAGGAACGCGCTCGTATTTTTATTGGAATTTTGTGAGATTTATTTCGAGGTGAAAATTACTGTTTTCGCAGTGAACAGTGTACAGTTTTAGCACAGATTTTTGTATGAGTGTACCCCCTTGCCGAATTTTTATCTTGACTTACCGAACTCCGATTTGGGCGTGCAAGGTACCGTTTCGAAGCTATCGACGCAAGGATCGCTGTGATATTTTTCTTGGAATTTTCTGGGCACTTTCTGCAGGTGATAATTTAACAGTTTAGAATTCGAGGTTGTATGTGGTTATAAGTGCTTTATTTGGGAGCCTAGTGTAATTAGTGGACTTTATATTGTACCAGGAGTATTGCGGGTGTGCTAAAATTGTGGGAGCAAGGATTTGGAGTTTTGGTATTTTCTAGCTGTACGGACTGGGACAGTTTGCACACCAGGTGGGTGGTTGTTGTACTCCTCTCCTTTGTTATGCCCACTAGGAATATCAGAGTACCCCTGATTTGATGATGCTAAATGTGTTAATTGGTATACTCGCATGCTTTAGGGAGCAAATTATTGTTAGATTGATCACTTGTTTTAATCGCTTAATTATTCTGGACTGTATGCTTAGAGGCAAAGCAATAATATTTGAGGACTGCAAAACTGATGATTATTCTTATGGGACTGTCACCCTAGCTTATGTCACTCTAAACTGCTATTCTGGGAAACTGGACAAAATTATTGGAATATTGCATGATTAAATTGGTCACATAATTATGTCATCTTTTACTGCTATACTATTTTTGGGACTTGACTTAGGAGAAACCATGCATTTACTCTTTTCTTCTCCTATTATTGACACTTGCGGCTTAGTCGCTCAGGTTCGAGCGTGTGTTGGACAGTGTAGTCAGGTATTGGGGGTTTGGGACAGGTTGGGTTTATGACAGGGTGTTGCGGCGACCACGGATCTTGGGTGGTTGACCGGCTTATACCATTGCATCAGATTGGGTGTTTTGGGGATCGGGCTTTCTTTAGTGGAGGGTTTTTCCCACTTCATTGAGTCTCGATCCAGTCCTGCTATATCAGTTACTTGTGGTTACTTACTTTCCTCGTGTGGGTCGCTCCCCACGAGTGCGACTCCGGAGTGCGCGGCAGACAGACTTTGAGTCCTGGGGACTCCTTTTGCTTCGGTGTTATGCGTAGGCTGGCATACCCGTCGCGGCAGAGCAGGCAGTGCCAGTGTCCACTGGCGGTCAGATTGGGTCCTTTGGACAGGCTTCTTGATACTGATGCATTCCTTTCTCCATCCGTGTTGAGTTATCATGTAGAGGCATATTAGGGATAGCATTTTATCAGTTGCTTCGTTTATCTGCACCCCCTTTCTTTTCCTTCCCCTCTTTGCCTCTGATCACCTGGTGGGCATATCTGAGCTGAGGCTTTACCCACTAGGGGAGGCTACTGTTTATAGTAGTACTTACCCCCATTGTTTTTCTTGTTTCTTTCTTTCCCCTTGTTTTGCAGAGTCCTCAGTGGGAGTTGCTGGGCCGTCAGCAACTGATCGAGGTAAGCGCATCGCGGACTAGATAGAGAGCCTCCCGAGGGTTGTAGCTGGAGATTTTTGGGTACCTGGACTTCTCAGACAGTCTTTATTTATTTTCTTTTGGGACTGGCTTCTGCCAGCTGTTTGTATTATAGTGGTGAGCTGGGAGAGACATCTGTATTTTATTTTACTGTTGTACCTTTTACTTCCAGCTTCTGTCTGAGATACAGTAGTTTTAGTTTAGCTCTGATTATTATGCTCTTTTATTATTATTTCTTATCTGAGCAGGTTACCGACGCTTCGTGTATGTGGGAAATACCGCATGCACGGCGGATCTGTAGACGGGCCCGGGTTCTGGTTTACACCCGGGGCGTGACA
>CM054933.1:17881906-18070782 GCA_029168755.2 Tillandsia fasciculata | reverse complement strand
CCGGATCCCGAACATGAGTTTTGGTAAACTGTATGAACGATCCGGATCGGGGACTACAATCCGGATCCCGAACAGGATTTTCTGGAAACCGTCTTTGTGCTTCTGCAATCCGGATCGCCAAATCCAATCCGGATCGCCGTCGGTAAAATTTCCCAGAAAAGTTTGTTTTTGATCCGTAATATTCTTCCTAGGGTTTCTAACCTATAAATAGCCCTTCTTATTCATTTCTAGGCATCGCAATACATCGCTAGAAAATCATGATTAGAAAAAATAGCCGAAAAGAAAAAATCCACATATAGAGAGAGAAAGGAAATCAATAGATTTATTCTATGTTTCTTCATCTATATTGATTGATTTGATTCTAGGTTTTCCATACTCACATTTTGAGTAGAATCAAATCAATGAATACTTAGATGGTATTTCCGATCTATCTTTAATCTAAGTATTCGGCGGATCATCACCACCCAAACAAACAACGATTTACCCCAAATCGGCGCGTGGACTCGCGTGGCCTTGTGGATTCAAGGTGCAACCGCTCTCGTGGATTCGGAGCGAGGTACGTTCGTGGATTCGAAGCGTGCCATTGGGTGAAGACCGTGGATTCGGTTGGACGTCGTGGACTCGACGTTGGACGCTGTGGATTCAGCGTTGGGCGCGGATCGTGGATTCGAGAAGCGTCGTGGAGCGAGCGGGAAGATCTACTAGGAGCGTATGGTAAAAGGTTGAGTCGTCTGTGAGTACGTTATATCACCTTGTACGTGTGTTAATTCTAGTGGATTTCGCCGTGTTATCGGTCCCGTGGTTTTTTACTCCGGTTTGGAGTTTTTCCACGTAAAAATCTTGCGTGTTCTTTTATTTTTCCGCATTGGGTTTTATGCGCAATGATTTTTTGAGTGTTTATTGTTTACACCTATTCACCCCCCTCTAGGTGTTTTTTCCCCTATTTAGATCCTTATTAACCTAAACCCAACAAGTGGTATCAGAGCGGGAATAGGGTTGTAAACAATGGTTGAAGGTGGAAACATCAATCGACCCCCTTTCTTTGATGGAACAAATTATGCGTACTGGAAAGTACGGATGAAAGCCTTTTTAATTTCCATCGACGAAAGGGTGTGGCAATCAATTGAATTAGGATGGTCTAATCCAACTGAAATTTTAGATGATGTTCGCACCTTAAAACCTAGGTCGAAATGGACCAAGGAAGAGATAGACTTATCTTCTTACAATGGCAAAGGGATTAATGCTCTATTTAATGCTTTGTCACAAACTGAGTTCTCTCGCGTCTCGGCATGTGAGACTGCGAAAGAAATCTGGGATGTTCTTCAAGTTACGCATGAGGGAACTAACCTAGTGAAGATTCAGAAACTGCAAATGCTTACGAGCAAGTTTGACTCTATCTCTATGGCAGAGAATGAATCTTTCACTGACTATTACACACGATTGCAAGACATCGTAAACTCATGTGCTAACTTGGGAGAGAAGATTCCAGAATTTAAAGTTGTAAGAAAAATTCTAAGAACTCTTCCTGAACGATTTCGCCCGAAGGTCGCAGCCATTGAAACAATTAAACACCCGGACGAAATGCGTGTAGAAGAATTAGTAGGTGCTTTACAAACTTATGAAATGACTTTTCCTACTAACTATTCTTCTGGAAAGGCATCCTCTTCTAAGTCTTCAGGTTACGCATTGAAATCAACTAAAGAAGAAGACGCGGATTCATCCTCCTCGGACGACGACGAGAACCTTTCTATGGAGGACTTTGAGAAGCAGCTCGCTCTCTTGACAAGGAAGTTTCGCCGCAACTTTCGAAGGGGAAATTCAAGCAAAACTCCATCCTTCGGAAAGTCGAAGAAAGGCAAGGGTTCTTCAAGTTACAAGTCAAGAAAGCAAGAGAACTTCTCAAAGGATAAGAAAAGTTCTGAGGGACAAGTTCAGTGCTTCAAATGTCGAGGCTACGGCCACATTGCAACGGAGTGTCCCAACAAGAATCCGGCAAAGAAGAAAGCGATGCAAGTCGTTACTTGGGATGACAACTCCACGTCAAATGAGTCATCCTCAAGTGATGAAGAAGACAACGCGACAGCTTTCCACGCGTCCACTACATCTTCACCCTTCATGTGCTTAATGGCAAGTACATCCGATTCACTGTCCAACTCCACTGTTGAAAAGATTGCAACGGACGATGAATCAGATGATTCGGAAGGTGAAGATTTTGCTCTAGCCTACCATAAGCTTTTGAGGGATTCAAAGAAACTGGCTAAGCAAAACAAGGGGTTGAAAGGGAGATTGCAGGATCTTGAAGAAGAAGTAAAAAGGGTAACCTCTCTCTCAACCGATCTTGAAGTGGAAAGGGATAATCTGATTAAAACAAATGTTTCCCTTCAAGAGTCCAATGAGCAATTCGAGAAGAATTATATGGATATGGTGAACAAAGCGAATTACTTCTTGAAGCTCAACGGCGAGGCTCGACAGGAAAAATTGGAAATGACGGAGACCATACGCCAACTAAAGGATGACTTAAAGAGATTTTCTTCTGGAAGGAGTAAGTTGGACAGACTTCTTGGTCTTGGTCAAAGAAATAAGTTCGGCCTCGGATACACTCAAACTGGAGACATTCCAAGTTCGAGTGGTACAGTATTTGTGCCTCAGTCGGTATCTCCTCCTCCGACACCGGTTCACGACAAGCAACGACAACAACCTACTACATCCTCCTCGGAATCGACAAGAATCAAGGTATGTTTTCGTTGTGGCATTTCAGGGCACATAAGAGAAATTGCAAGACGGGAGCCAAACGCACACCTCAAGCACCTCTTGCAATGACTACCAAAAGGGCTATTCCTCGAAATCAACTGCAATTCATTGAAGGAAAAGAGCCTTGGTAGTACACCGCTCAAGACGACATCATCAAGGAGCAGCAATTCTTCAAGCAAGACGCTCTCACCTAGGAAATCAACTTCACGATCATTACCGACGCATTCCAAAAAGGTTTGGGTGCGCAAAGGTGAAATTTTTCCCTGTCTTGCTACCAATGTTTCCTTGCATGCATATGATAGTTCGTCTTGGTATCTGGATAGCGGGTGTTCCCGTCATATGACCGGCGATAAAAACTGTTTTCAAACATTTGAGAAAAACTCCGGAGGACTTGTTGTTTTCGGAGATGGTCGGTCTTCCAAAATTGTTGGAAAGGGAACGGTAGCTATTCCAGATGGCCCGGTTCTAGATAATGTGTTATTTGTTCATGGCCTTAAGACTAACCTCATAAGCATAAGTCAACTGTGTGATAGTGGTTATTCAGTTAATTTTTCATCTGATAAATGCACTGTAACTGACATGAACCATGCTTTCTTTTTAAAGGGGGTTAGATCAGAAAACAATTGTTATGTAGTTCCTACTAAGATTTCTGAAAAATGTAACCTAGCATCTTTGAAAAATGAAACACTTTGGCATGAAAGGCTAGGTCACATAAACTTTAAGGAACTTGCTAGAATTTCAAATAAAGATGTGGTCAAGGGGGTTCCGAAACTTTCTTTTGAACAAAACCTTGTGTGTGGCGGTTGCCAAAAGGGAAAACAGTCTAGGACTGCACACAAGAACTTGAACCACATAGGTACAAAACGGCCTTTGGAACTTTTGCATATGGACTTAATGGGGCCAACTCGTCAACCATCTCTGGGAGGTAAATGGTATATTTTCTTATTGGTTGATGATTTTCTAGATATACTTGGGTAGCATTTCTTAAAAGAAAAAGCTGATACCTTTGATTCTTTTCTCGAAATCTGCAATCGTATTATGATTGAAAAGAATGAAAGGATTACTCGAGTTAGGAGTGATAGAGGTGGGGAATTCATAAATTCCAAATTCATTGATTTTTGCACTTCTAATGGCATTAAACATGAATTCTCCGCACCTTACACACCTCAACAAAATGGTGTAGTCGAGCGCAAAAACAGGGTCGTACAGGAAATGGCACGTGTTATGCTTCACAGCCGGAACTTACCTTTTTATTTTTGGGCTGAAGCGGTGAACACTGCTGTTTATGTTATCAATCGCGTGTATTTGCGCCCGGGGACTTTGAATACACCATATGAACTTTGGTTTTGTAGAAAACCTAACATCAAATATTTTCGTATCTTTGGGAGTCGGTGTTTTATTTTACGTGATCGCGAGAATCTTGGAAAATTTGACTCTCGAAGTGACGAAGGGATTTTCTTAGGTTATTCTACAAACAGCAGAGCATATCGAGTTTTTAACTTAGAATCTAAGACGATCGTAGAATCGATAAATGTTAAGGTAGATGAAGCTTTTCACTTTGAATCTGAAAAATCTACCCTCGATATCTCTCTTGATGATGATACACCTGCTAATGCATCTTCTTCTAACAATTCTTTCGATAATAATGTTGATGCATCTAACGGTTCTTCAAGCTTATCTGATGTGCAGGAATCATCTCGTGTACCTCCGCCTACTCCTCTACCTCAAACGTTACGCATCTCCAAGGATCACCCTGAATCGAACATAATTGGAGATCCACAAGAAGGAGTTAGAACACGGAGACAATTGGTTTGCGGATTTGCATGCTATGTATCTCAAATCGAACCAAGGAATGTTGATGAAGCTCTCCAAGATGATTACTGGATTAAAGCAATGCAGGAAGAGCTCCATCAATTCGAGCGAAACAAAGTCTGGGAATTGACGAAGCCTCCGAAGCAACACAATGTGATAGGTACCAAATGGATCTTCAAGAACAAGAAAAACGAAGAAGGTACTATCATCAGGAACAAAGCAAGGTTAGTTGCTCAAGGCTACTCTCAAGTAGAAGGTATAGACTTTGATGAAACTTTCGCCCCTGTAGCTAGACTCGAGTCCATTCGTATATTGTTTGCGATTGCTTGTCATTTTAAAATCAAATTATTTCAAATGGACGTTAAGAGCGCCTTTTTAAATGGATTTTTAAATGAGGAAGTTTATGTAGCTCAACCGAAAGGTTTTGTGGATCATAAACTACCTAACCATGTTTTTCGTCTGAAAAAGGCTCTTTACGGTCTGAAACAAGCACCGCGAGCATGGTACGAAAGGTTGACAAAGCACCTTTTGGAAAAGGGCTACACTCGAGGGGGAGCTGACAGGACTCTCTTTGTGAAGCATTATCAAAACAATTTCATAGTTGCTCAAATCTATGTCGATGACATTGTTTTTGGAGCAACAAGAGATAATGATGCTTCTAAATTCGCGGAGACCATGGAAAGCGAATTTGAGATGTCCATGATGGGCGAATTGAATTATTTTCTTGGATTACAAGTTAAACAAAACGATGAAGGAATTCACTTGTGTCAATCCAAGTATGCACTGGAGTTGGTCAAAAAGTTTGATCTTGAAAATTCTAAGGATTTTCCGACTCCAATGGGAACTAGCCATAAGGGACTTGGAAGTGAATCACAAAGTGAGAATGTAGACGAGAAACTGTATCGCAGTATGATTGGAAGTCTACTATATCTCACGGCTAGTCGCCCGGATATATCCTTCAGTGTTGGGATTTGTGCGAGATATCAATCAGCACCGAAGGAGGTTCACCTGAAAGCGGTGAAACGGATCATCCGGTATATCAAAGGTACAATCAATTTCGGAATTTGGTATCCTATGGGAACGACTTTGGATATTGTTGGATACTCAGATGCCGATTGGGCTGGATCAGTGGATGACCGGAAAAGCACGAGTGGTGCATGCTTCTATCTTGGCCACTGCCTTGTTGCATGGCACAGTAAAAAGCAGAACTGCATAGCACTCTCGACTGCCGAAGCGGAGTACATTTCTGCAGGAAGTTGTTCAACCCAATTGATTTGGATGAAAAGCGTGTTGAGCGATTTCCGGATTTCAACATCTTCGGTAACCATTTTATGTGACAACACTAGTGCTATTAACATTTCTAAAAACCCTGTGTTGCACTCTAGAACAAAACATATTGAACTTAGATATCATTTTCTTAGAGAGCTAGTTGAATCAAACATTCTTCAACTGTCATATATTTCAACTGAGGATCAATTAGCTGATATCTTAACAAAACCTTTGGATCAAAAACGTTTTATTCACTTGCGTAAAGCAATTGGCATGCTTTCCTTGAAATAAACTCTTTTGAAACCTTTGCTTAGGTTAGGTTTTGTTTTTGTTTTTGTTTTGTTCTTTATCTATGTTTTGTACATAGGACATTAATTGAGCATAAATCATAATTGACTTTAATTGCATCCTTTTATGCATTTAGAAATTTATTATGCTTTTGATGTCATAATATTTCAATGTTGCAATGATCATTTACGTTAATTAAACCATCTTTTAAGTGATCAAAGTCAATTTCTCTCTCAATGATCTCTTGGTATAGTCATTATCATATTTGATTGCTTAGTCGAGTATGAATTCGAGATCAATGGTTTGGTTGAATACCTTATATATTAAATAATTGATAGCCAATTGAGGGGGAGTCAATGAAATGTAAAATGCTCAAAAGATGTGGAAAGAGTTACATCCCAATGAGGAGTGTGAAAACTACCACCACATGGAGAAAATGAAAGAAAAAAATACTCCATGAATGAAAAGCAAATTTTTGTTTTGAAAATTGTTGATGAAATTCATATTGAAATACTTGACTCAGTCGTATTTCATGGTTGGTATAAGGTGGGATTTTTAGTAAAAGATGCTCAAAGAGCCACTCCTTCAACAGATTGTCTAGATATATTATCTAACTTATCTGGGATTTCAAACATCTATTGATCTTGGTATTTCATTTTCTTTACCAAAATTGATGATTTGATAAAGGCATTACACATAAGATCAGGATAGATGTAATTGAAGTTGTTCAACTTTAAGTGTTTTAACTTTCGTAAATTTTCGTTTCATTTTTGGTATTTTTGATAGATTTTGCATAATCTATTTCTTGTTGTATGAAACGATGTCTTTTGTTTAAAGTTGACATGGTAAAGTGCTTACATACTTTTTCTGGATTTTATGGAATTTTTCTGAATTTTTCTGGAGAAAAAGTTGAAGCCGATCCGGATCGGGGTAAGTGATCCGGATCCCGAACGCAGGATTCTTCCTGCGGGTAGCCGATCCGGATCACATTCTCGATCCGATCCGGATCACGGCTAGGGTTTTTATAAGAACAAAGAGGATTTGATTTCTTTTACCCTAATCTTTTGTTCTAAAGTCTCTAGAGCTTCTCTCTCTAGATTTCTTGCATTTTGGAGCTTCCAAACTCAAAGTTCTTCGGATTCAAGTAAGTTTTATTGATCAAAACTCGGTTTTTCACAGTTTTTATGTTTTTCATCAAACGTGAGTTGAAATCTTGGAACTTTTTCGTTTGTGAATGGTTTTTGATCAAATTTCTTTTGAAATAAGAACTCTGGGTCAATTAGTTTTGCTTTTATGCTGGGTTTTCTCAAGATAAACGAGTTTTTAGGCTTCGATTTCTAAAAATTCTGGTTTAGGGCATAAAAGAGGAATTTTTGAAAATCATGGAATTGATCTATTTTTAAAATTCTTTTTGGAAAACTAATTTGATTCTTGGCTTCTCTACATGATTATGATTGTCTAGGTACAATTTTTCAAATTTTTCAAAATTGACGATTTTTCATGTGTTCTTGAGTTGGTTTTCACAGGACACTTTCTCAAACTCAAAGCACTAGATCAATGGCATTCTCCTGGTTAATCTTGCTACTGGTCACAATGGTGCACACGAGTACATCTGTTAAAGAAGAACCAGATGTCTCAACTCGAGACAAACGAACGAAGCTAATGAAGACAGCTCAGATTACGATGAGGAAGAATGGGACGAATTCTTCAAGGATGTTCAACGAAAAATTGATGAGGAGGACAGGAAATTCACCAAAGGAAAGAGACTTATGAAATCTGCCTCAACAACCAGACAATATACAAGAAGAAGAAATGTCCAAAGAAGTACGAGTCAGCATAGTGGGCCTCTCACCAGAGCACGCTCACTTTCTGGAATTCTGCAAACTGAATCTCCATGGACTGCAGGACCAGATGCACCATCTGCATCTACACAGCGTCCATCGCACTCAAAGACACGGACAACTGAGACAGAGATTTGGAATCGATCGTCAGGAACAACAAAGACTCTCTGCTACACAAGAGAGAATATCGAAAGAGCTTCAGCAGATTTCCTCTGAACACAAGAAGATCAAGAAAAAGTACTCAAATTTTAAGAATTTGCTTAAAGGGATTTTGAGCAAGCTGAGTTGTACTAGTTCAGATTCTTCAGACTGAGCAGCACCTTCTGTTCACTTTGTCTACTTCCGTTCTTAGTTTTCAGGACTTAGTTTTTCTTCTTACTTTTAGTTTAGTTCTCAGTTTGTGCATATTATAGAACTTTTTTTACTCTCCTTACATATTGTAGCTCTTGCTACGTTTTGGCTTTGTTTTGTGACAAAAAGGGGGAGAGAGTTAGAGAGAACTTTGAACAATGAACAAGATTTGAACAATGAACAATGATTGTGAATATCAAATATCAAGGTAAGTATGACTTCAACTCAACTTTGGTTTTTCTTTGTGATTTGTGACATGCCTCTATACTAACTATTCGACTAACTATTTGGGCATGTAATATGACTAACAAGTTGATGTTGGACTAACATACTTTGACATTTGGTTTTTGACTGCTTAGAAGATATGTTGGTTTTAACTATGATTCTCTTACATATCTGAATTTTTCAAATGTCATGATGAGAATAAACTCTATCTCTGTATTTGGTTTTGTATGTTTCAATTCTTGAGGTATCTAACGATTTTGTTTGTCAAGAATGATTTCTGTGTGCAGAGATTACAGATGTCTAAGTCTAGAGTCTGTTTTAGGAGTTTATCTCATGTTTTTAATTTCTGGATCTCTTTTGTAAATTTTTGTTGTATGGTGATAGCAACAAAAATATCTTTTTGAATTTTCTTTTGTGGATTTGTGTTTTGTCACGAAACCGCCAAAGGGGGAGATTGTTACGGAATTTGAGTTGGCGTATTTCGTGAATGTATTAAGTCTTGAAGATTGAAGATGAAGAAACTTTGGATCGTATACCTCAATCTCAAGAAAGAAGAATTCAAAAGGATCAGGTACGTTTAACTAAAGAATTTTGATGATCCGAATACTTCTTATAGTGTAGAAACACCTGGAAGAGGTTTTAATTGCTTAAACATCAAAAACTGGACATGGGACATGTTCAGGATCCGGATCGTGGCTTGCAATCCGGATCCCGAAGGGTGTTTGTTCATACACTGGTTCAATCCGGATCGCAGCATCCTCTGATCCGGATCCCGAACACTAGTTTTACCTGTTGCTTCCTCGATCCGGATCAGGAATTGCAATCCGGATCCCGAACATGATGTTTTGGTAAAACTGTATGAACGATCCGGATCGGGGACTACGATCCGGATCCCGAACAGGCAATTTTCTGGAAACCGTCTTTTGTGCTTCTGCAATCCGGATCGCCAAATCCAATCCGGATCGCCGTCGGTAAAACTTTCCAGAAAAGGCTGTTTTTGATCCGTATATTCTTCCTAGGGTTTCTAACCTATAAATAGGCCCTATATTCATTTCTAGGGCATCCGCAATAATCGGCTATTAGAAAAAATAGCCGAAAAGAAAAATCCACATATATAGAGAAGAAAGGAAATCAATAGATTTATTCTATGTTTCTTCATCTATATTGATTGATTTGATTCTAGGTTTTCCATACTCACATTTTGAGTAGAATCAAATCAATGAATACTTAGATGGTATTTCCGATCTATCTTTAATCTAAGTATTCGGCGGATCATCACCACCCAAACAAACAACGATTTACCCCAAAATCGGCGCGTGGACTCGCGTGGCCTTGTGGATTCAAGGTGCAACCGCTCTCGTGGATTCGGAGCGAGGTACGTTCGTGGATTCGAAGCGTGCCATTGGGTGAAGACCGTGGATTCGGTTGGACGTCGTGGACTCGACGTTGGACGCTGTGGATTCAGCGTTGGGCGCGGATCGTGGATTCGAGAAGCGTCGTGGAGCGAGCGGGAAGATCTACTAGGAGCGTATGAAAAAGGTTGAGTCGTCTGTGAGTACGGTATATCACCTTGTACGTGTGTTAATTCTAGTGGATTTCGCCGTGTTATCGGTCCCGTGGTTTTTTACTCCGGTTTGGAGTTTTTCCACGTAAAAATCTTGCGTGTTCTTTTATTTTTCCGCATTGGGTTTATTTGCGCAATGATTTTTTGAGTGTTTATTGTTTACACCTATTCACCCCCCTCTAGGTGTTTTTTTCCCCTATTTAGATCCTTATTAACCTAAACCCAACACCGACCTCTCGGCCCACTACCCGGGCGAGGATAACACTAAGTCCAGGAATGAAACATAAGGTGTGGATGTCTAAACATAAATAACCCTAGCCCAAGTGAGGGTTTTCTACTGGTCTGGTTACACATGCAATATATGACGGGGGTGCTAGGTCAAGTTCCAAGAGACTAAATATTTAACAGGTAATAGGAAGCAAAAGGGATCAACTGATAATTACAAGGAATAACCATTCCTACATTCTAGCATGCTACATAAGAATCCACTAACATGCATGTTCCTACCATAGCAGATTTACTGTTCAGTCCATCAAACTTGAAGATAAGGCCACCCACCTGACCAGTCGAACTGTCAAAAGTCCTACAGCTGATAATACCAGAAAAAATAGCCACACAGAGTCCAACAGTTCCAGCACTATCCACAACCGCTCCTGGGTACAAAACAGAGCTGTCGTTACACAAACATTCCTCCCAAAACTGCCAGAATTTACACTGAAACTCAGCTGCGAAGATGCACAAAAATCACCTGCTGAAAGTCCTCATAAAAATCCAAATAAAATATCCCTGCGATCTACGCGTCGATAGCTTCGCAACGAATATCTGCACGTCCAATTCCGAGTTTCCTACGATGAGATATAAATCCGGCAAGAGAAACACCTCTTTTCTAATTGTACCAATTTTCACAGATAAGAACTCGGAAAGAAACACTATTCTCACCTTCGAAGCAACCTCAGCAAATTCTGAGAAAAATCCAGGAGATTCCTCGCGAGAAGTAGATGAATTTTGCCTTTTGAATCACCTCGATCCGATGTCTGTGCGCAAAGTTATGGCCAAAACTCTGCAACGCTGTCCAAAAATCCGCGAAGAAAAAGGGGCAACAAAAAGCTCAAATACCCCCAAAATCCGTAAAGAATCTGAGAAAACTTTGAATATCAAAGTTAAAGTCCTACCTGTCGTGAGTCCGACGGCGTAAAAATCGCTAAAAACGGAGGTCGGGGTGAGTCGGGAGAGTCCGCGCACTAAAATGCGACGAAACGGGTCCTCGAAGTAGAAGCGTCACTGTGCACCGCGTCGCAGATGAAGTCGAATAGATGATCTCCAGAAATTCTGAAATTTTGTCGGCTGGTAGAGGAGAGGGAGAAGAAAATTTCTCCTTCACAGCTCAGGTGAAGGTGGGCTCGGGATAAACCTCAAAAGGGCTGGCCAAAGTGAAGAAAACACCAAATCTCCCCTATACTTATCCAAAGCCCTTGCACCCGATCCGGTGCAAGGCGGGTCGGACCAAATCGTCCGACCGACACGTGGCGGCAGGCCGCGGCGCCACGCGCGCGCGCATGCATGCGCGGTGCGGGCCCGGTGCACCGCGCGTGCACCGGGCGGCCGCCCGGCTCGTGGACCGGGTGCAACGCGGCCGTGGACCGCGCTGCACCGGCCGGTCCACGCCCGTGCGCCAGCTCCCCCGCGCAGCCCCTGCACCGGGTGCACGCCTTCCCCCGTGCACCGCGGTGCACCAACCGGTGCATGTGCCGTGCGCCGGCCACCGTGAGCCCGGTCCACCACCCCAGCAACACCAAAAACCCCGTTTTAAGCCCAAAATGTCCAGAAAAAGCCTATTTTGCACAGTTTTACGTCCTGAGTCCATTTTTCTCATCCATTTGTCGAACCAAGGCTTCTGACACACCGAAAAAGTAACGCCAAACTCTCCCAACCACAAATATAACAACCACCGCACATCCGTACATCCCCTTTATGCGGTTTTTCGCGCTGGATTCGATTTTCGCGTCCTCCTCGCGCACCGACGACACTGACACACCCCAAAAAGTGCCGACGAGCTACCAATCCACTAGAAACCCGATTCACCAAGGTTTGGGGTCTTCACAGTTGCTGCACGGACTGTCGCGGACAGTTTTGGCGCGCCTCGTTTTGCGTGCCAGTTGTGGAAGAAATGCACCGTTTTGCGTGCGAATTCGGGAATATGCGCAGTTTTGGATGCAAACCCGGAAAACATACACCGTTTTGCGTGCAACGTTGAAAAAGGAAAGTGCACCGTTTTGCGTGCCAACCCGAGGTACGTGCTCCGTTTTGCGTGCAGGTCGTGTCATCGCGCACCGTTTTGTGTGCTGTCGCTAATAATATACATCATTTTTCGTGCAGGACTAGAAAAAAAATGTGCACTGTTTTGCGTGCCAACCCGAGGTACGTGTTCTGTTTTGCACACAATTTGTGCTGTCGCGCATCGTTTTGCGTGCAGTCTCTAATAATATACATCATTTTTCGTGCAGGGTTAGAAAAACGTGCACCATTTTACGTGCAACCCTACAGTTAAGCGTGCACCATTTTGCGTGCAGATTTGAGGTACGTGCTCCGTTTTGCGTGCCGATCGAATTAGCGCGCACCGTTTTGGTGTGCAGTCTCTAATATGATGCATCGTTTTGCGTGCAGGACTAGAGGAAAGTGCACCGTTTTGCGTGCCAATACGAGGTACGTGCTCCGTTTTGCGTGAAGGTTGGACCAATACGCACCGTTTTACGTGCAGATGCTAATATTTTGCATTATTTTTCGTGTAGGGCTAGGAAAAATATGCATCGTTTTGCGTGCAACCCTAAAGTCAGACGTGCACCGTTTTGCGTGCAGATTCGAGGTACGTGCACCGTTTCGCGTGTAGGTTGATTTAACGCGCACCGTTTTGCGTGCAGACTGAAATGACGCGCACCGTTTTGCGTGCGGGTTTTTAGTGATGTGCACCGTTTTGCGTGCAGGTTTGGTGGCCGTGCACCGTTTTGCGTGCGGACTCGAGGGATGCGCACCGTTTTGCGTGCAAGCTCGAGGGGACAAGTGGAATCGCGCGGAGACCAATTGCAAGTGTCTACAAGCAATTGGGTACACCACAAGGTGGGAAATTCTGCCGAAATTGGGTGACCTCTCTCCTTGCTCCTTTGCTTTTCGATTTCGAAGCATGATAGTAGCCTGTTAGAGGCGTTAGGTAATCATGATTAAGATCACCTGTGTAAATGGATACAGATGAAAAGTGCAACTGTTGGTTGCCAAAGATAGAGGATAAATTTGTATGTGTAGATGGACACAGATGAAAAGTGCAACTGTAAGTTGCCAAAGACAGGTGACAATATGCATGCGTAGAAGTAAATATTATTTTATGAAATAGAGGATAATTGCATGCGTAAAAGTGGGTAATTATGTGATGACTGTGATCATGTTAGGGTACAACCCTAGGAATCATGTGACATAAGGGAACAGAACATGTTGGTAGTAAGACTAGGAGAAAACCTAGTTTAGGGGTTTGACGAGTGACATCAAACTTAGGAGCTAACCTAAGATTTACGAGTGGCATTGTCTTAGGAGATAACCTAAGGACATTGGATAGAGTGATCAACATAGAGTCAAGGAACTCTAGGATGATTATGACATGGAACTTAGGTAAAGAGAACCTAAGGTGAACTAGTGATCAACACAGAGTCAAGGAACTCTAGGATGAGTATGACATGGAACTTAGGTAAAGGGAACCTAAGGTGATCCAGAGGAGTTTAAACTCACAGACAAGGAATTAGAGTCAGAGTAACTCTAAGTTAAAAGTGAAATCGAAAATAGAGTTAAGTTAACTCTAGGATTCAGTAAGGAATCAGGAAAGCGGGATAAGACCCCAAGGTTAAAGAATAAAACAAATATAACCCTAGAAGGTCATAGGGTGTCCGGGCAAAGGGACAATAACTTTAACTTCAATTTGAGTTAAACAAAGAAAGTGAAATGTGTAAGAGTCCAGAAGACTCTCTGGTTACCCGTATGGCAAGACCTAGGGTAAGGGATGAAAAAGTGGTTAATAAGCAAGACAAGCAAATTGTTTAAGATAAAAAGGCTTAAAGTTAAAAGCAAGCTAAAAGTGGCTAAAGAGCATAAAGAGAATGCAAATGGTGCCTTCGAATTTGAGACTCGTCATGTGGAGCAGGACTCCCTGGGCAGTGACCCGTCGGACGAGGTACTTTCGAAGGGCTAAAAGTGAAAGTAAAGAGCCAAATTCTCAAAGAAAAGAGAAAGAGATTTGCCAGTGGCAAAATGGCAGCGGTAAGCTCGAATAAGAAAAGAAAAGCAAGTGTTCAAAAGTAAAGAGGCTAAGAACTAAAGTAAAAAGAACAGAAAAGAAAGAGAACATAAAGATCCTCGGTGGAGCCAGCCCAGGTTGGAGGTACGGGCAGTTAATCCCTCTCCCGGGCAGTGGCCCGTTCGGGACGCTTCAGCCGTAGGACGGAGCAACTAAAATACAAAGATAATAAAACGGGCGTGCCTTCGAAGGTTGAAATGTGGCTCTGTGGGACGTAAAGGGCTTGCCCTCTCCCCGGGCGCATCAGGATCGAACACTGGGAAGCCCCCCCCTCCGATAGCGGTGGTCCGAAGAGCACATTTACTTCGTAGGACAGGGTAACACTTGCGGGTGTTATCGGCAACCTTAGAAACCTTATCTTATGGTAGCAGGACTACCGGGCTCGGGCCCGTTGGATAAGAATTTCTGAGGGTTTACTTGAACTAAAGCACCTGAATCTAAAGAATAAAAAGAATTAGAGTGGCCAAGACGGCCGGGTTAGTTGGACCCTATATACAGCGGCATAGTGGCCGAGTTGGTGCTTAGCAGCCTAGTGTGGCTAGTCAGTTTAGTGCTGGGTAGATGATTTTACACGGATAGTGTAGAGATATGTTACATTGCATAGCTGCATTTCGATATTGAGGATTTTAGTTTCCTAGCACTATTATTATTGCTTCCATTGGACCAAGTGGTGTAGGACACTTTTTCTCGGTGGTTGAACCCACTGGGAACTCGCTCGTAAGTTCTCACACCCCTTGGGTGACCCCCCCCCCCCCCCACAGGTTCAGCTTGGATATAGCGGTCGAGACGGTTCAGATGCAGACGGCGAGGCATACGTCAGGGGCAAGAGCCCAGCAGCATAGAGACCTAGAGGGTCTAGCAGAGGTACCTTTCTTTTATGTTGCGAGTGAACCATGTATTGTGAGGAAAAGATTGTAATATTATTTTAATTGCAAGTTGAGAGTTGTAAAATGTAATAAAGTTCATTATGGTTCATTCTTATCATGCTTTCATTTCCGCTTAACTGTTTGTTATTGAATGAAAGTTTTAATTAGTAGTGATTTTACTCTGATATTATATCTCATCATACACATTGTTTTGATTCGAGATGGATGTTACCGTTCCTTTCGGGTAGTGAGAGGTCGTGCCCGATTGGCGGGTCTGTCGGCGTGCCCGAACCGTACAAATTGTCGGTCCCGGGTCGTGACACCGGCTACACTAACTCAACCCCTGCTCAACCCGAGCAACCATAACCACCTGACTAAAGAATAAGGAGAATAGAAGCAAACAGGGTTTCTCCTAAGTCAAGTTCCAGCTTGAAAGTGTAGCGACAAAAGATGGCCTATCTAGATGTCCATACAAGCATGCAAGTGTTCACAAGGAAATAATCATTTAAGCCATTGATCATTAACAGTATCCACCTATGCATGTCACCTACCCTCGCGTAGTACCACTAACAGGATAATCATATAGTCCAGAATAAATATTCCATTCCACATGCAAGGTTAAACGTTATCATAGCAACCCTATCCCCACAAAGGCATGCATAAACCCAACCCCAATCATGATTACTCAAGATGTCCAAATAAAGGGGATCACTCTAATATTCCTAGTGAGCATGTCAAAATAGAGGCAAGCAACAACCACCCACCTCGAAAAGCGTACACAACAAACCAAGAAAATACTCGCTGTCCTCTAAGCACACCGTCAGCTGAAACAGTATCCTACAACATCACATAAGTGTACACGGTGTAAAAACTACTAGTCTCAAAACAGATTTTGCTGTTTTTATAATGAGCACGCAAAACAAGAAATTTCACCTCTGTCCTGAGCTTCAAAAATCCCAGAAAAATTTCGGTTGCGTTTCTCGCGAAAAGTAGCCCAAAATCGACTCTTGAATCGCCTCGATCTGATATTCCTACGCCGAGAAACAATTCATCGAAGTTGCCGCTGTCCAAAAACCCAAACAGCAAAAGAGGGGTCAAAAACACCTGGAATCGTGCCAAGGAATCGGAATCCAGAGAAACCATCAGCACGGAAAACGAAGCCCTACCTCTTAGGAACAGACCGGTGAAGAAATCGTCGAAAAAGGACTCCTGTACTGCGCAGGGGACTCCTCGGACTGAAATGCGACGATAACGGGCTGAAAATGGGGAAAAACCGAGGCACACTGTAAAATCCGGATCACCGCTGTCGAACTTCCAGAAAATCTGGGAACGCACCACGAGGTAGAAAAATTAGTGAGGAACAACTTCTCTTCAATGGCCTCTCTCTGGTTCTCTCTCTATCTCTCGAAAAAAAGAGAAAAGAAGGGAGGGGAGGCCTTTATATAGGCCCATTAGAACAATTGGGATAATTCCCAATATGTCCCTGGTTCCGGGCGCAAACAGTGCGGCCCGGCCCAATTCGGGCGCGCACAGTGCGGCCCGGCCCAGCCGTTTCCGGGCGCGCACAGTGCGGCCCGGCCCAAGCCTGCTCGCGCACCCGATCCGGCCGCACGCCACCGCCCGTCCGACCCGGCCCGCGGTGCGACGCGTGTCCACCGAACAGGGGACAGCGAGGCCGCCACCGCGCCGCCACCCACGCGTCCCCGCAATCACCGTGGCGTGGGTGGCGCCCGCCAATGGTGCGGCGCCACGTGGCGCACGTGCGCCGCCCCGCCCGACACGGCGGTCGGTCGCGCCGTGTAGTAACCACTGGTTTAAAATAATTGCTTGAGTCCGCTTTTGGTTTTATTTATTGTTCAATTAGACTCGGAGGGTGATCCATAATTTTTTGTTCCCGGTCAGACCGTCGGGACTCGCGGGTATTTCTAGTTAATAAAGCTCGCGAAACGGAGAATGGCGGTGCAATCGGATTTTGAATTCCGACGTCGGGTGCTTCCAGAATAAATTCCGGAAGTTGGCTAACGATTCAGGCAACCAGCACGGTTTTTGAGGCGGGTCGGACCCCGGTTCGCACCCGTTTTAATCAATTCCGCATTTTTTTTTTATTTCCGTCGTACAACTCCCGCCCCAACTTCACCACTTCCCCACAACTACCCACTAACCGCCCCAACTTCCCACCACTCCCCACAACTACCCACTAACCGCCCCAACTTCCCACCACTTCCCCACAACTACCCACTAACCGCCCCAACTTCCCACCACTTCCCACAACTACCCACTAACCGCCCCAACTTCCCACCACTTCCCCACAACTACCCACTAACCGCCCCAACTTCCCACCACTTCCCACAACTACCCACTAACCGCCCCACTTCCCACCACTTCCCCCAACTACCGGCCACTTCCCCACAACTCCCCTTAAACCCCCTGCGTACGAAACCCCAAAAGAAAAGCGAAAACCATTTCCCAAACTTTCGATTCCCCAAACCTTCCTTACCGCTGTCAATCGGCGTGGAGTAACCGGTGGAGCAATCAAGGAGGAGGAGGAACACCGTACATCCTTTGCCTTGGGACCGGGCACACCAGACGGGGGAGTCTTCCCTCGTTCGACCCTAGCCAACGAAATCGAGATTCGTGTAGGCCCGGGCGGGTACCCGAGACGCGAGAGAACCTAACATCGGTCAGGAGCGCGACAACAAGGTGGGTTTTTCTCCCGAGGTTTAGTAATGTTAGTGTTCCGGGGAGGATATTAAATATTATGTTAACCTGTACTAACACTGATGGCTCTATGGTTTACTATATTACCCCGTGTTTTGTTACTATGCTCGAGTGCGACACGCGCATCCGCGGTTTGGCCACCGCAAAGGGTGCTCTTTTCCGGAAAGGCGGTCTTTGACCCGTGTTTACCCACGAGGTGACGTAGTGGGGCCCCCGTAGGTGTGGGGTTTGAGGCACGAAGGTGCGAGCGGTGGGACCTATAGGGATTGGATCCCGATAAGGTCAGGTGTGGGACCGCCGGGATTGGATCCCGACGCGGTCAGGTGTTACAGGTGTTACCGGGTTGCAGATGTTACAGGTGGTACAGGTGGTTGCGAGTTACCGTTACGAGTAGAGCGGTTATTTCGGCTAGTCTTACTTTATGGTTTGGTACTACTTTACTGCTTTAGTACTATTTTTGTGATAGTGTCGCTGACTACCCACTCTGTGACAGGTACCTCCAGGGGGTAGAGGTAGGCGACGGTGAGGCCGAGGCGGTAGCAGTCGGGCCGAGGCGGCCCTAGTATGCTGTTGTACTTACTTTCTCTGCATTTCATTCGGATTTGTAGGTTATTGTGTGGTTCTCGATACCCTCGTGGGGTCGTGTGGATGTTGAGTACTTTCATTCTGGTTACGCACTACTGTTTCCTTATCATTCCCGGTTGGCCGTTTTCTAAACAAATCAACTAGAAAACAAAAGAAAAAGGACTTCGTAAACTGTTTTCAAAAGTCTAGGGTCGGGTGGGCCCGTTTTCCCAAACCTTGTGGATTTATGCCGTTTTCCAAATCGGTTTTCAAAACCTCAGACCGTGTGGGTCTGTTTTCAAAACAGTGAGTTTATACTTTCAACTTGACTGGCCACGGGTATTGTTTGTCTTCATGCACCATACTACTTCGAACTGTTGTGATTAATTGGAAGTGATTGCTTGTGTTTGACGGTTGTAATAGCCGCGACGCCGTGCATATACAGAGGAGACTCTGCCCGACTTTCGAGTGAATCTGTATATGTGGCGGGTCTGGGCACGCGCCGGGGAAGGAGGTTTTAAAGAAAAAATTTTGTACGCACCTTACGCTTACCTCTGTGTACCGTTTCCGCTAAAAATAACCCCCGGGGCGTGACAGATTAAGATGGTATCAGAGACTTCACTTTAATCACAACAGTGGCGGCCCAACATCCACCGAGACATCACACTTAACTACAAATAAATGAAATATGCAGGGTTTAAGAATTAGGACGTGAGAGATCGGGGGGAGGGATTTGTAGATAACGTTTTCCTTACCTTCTCGATATTACGGTGGTTCTTTCTAGCTGCCGTTGGCGCCGTTGGCACCTACAGACCATGGCGCCACCGGAGCACCTGCAACAGGCCCACGGGGCGGCGCCGACGGCCCCGGCGGGGAGTACCTCCGCGGCCGCCGCCACCGCCGGGGAGGGATGGTTACGCGAGCGGAACGAGAACGAGTGAGGGCCAACTGGCGGATTTTAGAAATTCGAACCGCCCCGTTCGAGGGGGAGACGACTGATCCCTGGGTCGTCGAAAAATGGGTAGGATCGATGGAAAAGTTGTTCGAGGACTTACTCATCGAGGACCCGAGCGCGTTCCCCTGGCAGTTCACTTTTGGAGGGTACGCTCGTCTATGGTGGAAGACGGTGCGCCCTGATCCACCACGGGCACCGTGCTTCCATCATGGACGACGTTCAAAAAGGAATTGTTTGGGGCCTTCTTCACCATAGCGTCAGAAGAAACTGGGCTTAAGCATTTTGGGCTGTGGTTTCGGGCCCAACAAGTTATTATTGCTAGTGGGCCGGGTCGTTACATTTGGTATCAGAGCCAATAACCAGCCGGAAGTGTGCGGCGAGTCTCGGCTGAGCCTGGGTCTAGATGATAGGGCTAGCGAGACGAGTCTCACATCGCCTGGTGATCTTGGGTGCTGTGTGTGTGTGTTTGGGCTGACGAGGACGTCAGGCCTAAACGAGGGGAGTCGGTGACGCCCCCAATAGTCCCACATCGGATGGGGAATTGTGATTGGGTTTATATGGACATGGACACGTTCAAACTGGGCTTGCATTTTGGGCTGTGGTTTGGGCCTAACAAGTTATTAAGTTACTGGGCCGGGTCGACATTTGGAACCACATTCAGCAAGGGAACAAGACGGTTATGGAGTATCAGCGCGAATTCGTGCGCTTGGCAAATTGCGTCCCTTTTGTCATAAGGGACGAACCCCACAAGGCGCAACTGTTCGTGGATGGGTTGCGAAGTGATATATTCCAGGTGGTTCAGGCCGCTGACTTGCATACGTTCCAGAAAGTGGTCGACCGGGCCACTGTTGTAGAGCGTGGGTTCGCCGTTACCCGTGCTAGGAGGGAGGTCTCGGCACATCATGAAGATAGGAAGCGGCTGCCGCAGAGCTACGGGGGGGGAACAACTGCAGGGAGCCGACCCCCCAAACGGTGGAGGACACCGTCGGGAGCACGGAGCGCACCTACGGGAGAGCCGAGGCCAAGAGACAGGCCTTGTGTAATCTGCGGGGGAGCGCACCGAGTGTTGGAGTGTCCCCAGAGAGGCGATCATTGCTTCCGTTGCGGCAAGCAGGGGCACTTCCGCCGCAGCTGCCCCCTTGTCGTGGGATCAGCCTCCTCCGCCGCTTCCACGCCTTCACCACAACTCGCGGGGCGGGGGAAAGCTCCTATGGGGTCGACCTCTAGGCCCCCGGCTACGCGGCACGAAGAGGATAGGCAGCCTCAACCGGGCGGGCGAATTTATTCCATGACCCGCCAGGAAGCGGACCCGCCGGAGCACGTACTTGCAGGTATAACTTCGATTTCAAATTCACGCGCTAGAACCCTCTTTGATACTGGGGCAACACACTCGTTCATTTCACGCGAGTACGTGTTTTCGCATGACCTCGAGGAAACACCTCTCCAAAGTAAGTTGACGGTCCAGACCGCGGGTGGAACACTAGAGGCGACTAGCTTGGTAGCCACTTGCCCGATTAAGTTAGGGCGGCTATGTTGCCCTTGGGATTTAATAGTAATTCCCTTGAAGGAGTACGACGTTGTTTTGGGCATGGACTGGCTCTCAAGGTACCAAGTGCTTATCGACTGCGATAAGCGGATGGTACAACTACAAGAACCAAGTTTCCCTAAGAATGCGTACCTAGCATGCAAGAGCACCTCCTTCCCGGCAGTCATCTCGGCGGTTCGAGCCAGGAGTCTGATAGAGGGTGGGTGTGTGGCCTTTTTGGCATCGGTAGATCTGGTTACCCGACCCTCGACGACACCTTCAGACATCCCGGTGGTGAGGGACTTTCCCGATGTCTTTCCGACGGAGCTGCCTGGGATACCCCCTGAAAGGGAGGTGGTGTTCCCTATTGAACTCTTGCCAGGTACTCAACCCATAACGAAGGCACCTTACCGAATGGCCTTCGCGGAGTTGAAGGAGTTAAAGGCGCAACTGGAAGACCTCTTGGACAAAGGGTTTATCAGGCCGAGTGTGTCACCCTGGGGCGCACCAGTGCTTTTTGTACGGAAGAAGGATGGAAGCCTGCGACTTTGCATCGACTACAGAGGAATAAACAAAGTCACGGTGAAAAACAAGTACCCCCTGCCCAGAATCGACGACCTTTTCGACCAATTACGCGGAGCGACGGTCTTCTCAAAGATTGATCTACAGTCAGGCTACCACCAGCTTCGGGTTCGGAACGAGGACATTCCGAAGACCGCTTTCCGGACCCGGTATGGTCATTACGAGTTTACGGTCATGCCGTTCGGACTTACGAACGCCCCCGCAGTCTTTATGGACATGATGAACCGGGTCTTCAGACCATTCTTAGACCGTTTCGTGGTGGTCTTCATCGACGATATACTAATCTACTCTTCCACCGACGAGGAGCACGAGGGTCACTTACGAACGATTCTCCAAACCCTTAGGGAGCAGAAGCTGTTCGCTAAGCTCAAAAAGTGTGAGTTCTGGCTACGCGAAGTGGGATTCCTGGGGCATGTGATCTCGGCAAAGGGAATCGCCGTGGACCCCAAGAAGGTGGAATCAGTGATAGATTGGCAGCCGCCCACGACGGTGACAGAGGTCCGCAGTTTCTTGGGGCTGGCGGGGTATTATAGACGCTTTGTCGAGGGTTTCTCGAAGATTGCGGCCCCTCTAAACCGGTTGACCAAGAAAGGAGAAAAGTTTGTATGGACGGCCAAGTGCCAGGAAAGTTTTGAAGAACTGAAAAGAAGGCTAACCGAGGCACCGATTCTTGTACTACCAACACCCGGTGAGGACTATGAGGTGTATTGCGACGCTTCAAGAATCGGCCTTGGGGGAGTTTTAATGCAGCAGGGGAAGGTAATAGCCTATGCGTCGAGGCTACTAAAGGACTACGAAAGAAACTACCCAATACACGATTTAGAGCTGGCTGCGGTGGTCTTCGTCCTGAAGTTATGGAGACACTACCTCTTTGGTGTCCATTGTAACATTTTCTCAGATCACCAGAGTCTTAAATACCTATTCACCCAAAAGGAACTAAACCTGCGGCAGAGGCGGTGGCTTGAATTACTGAAGGATTATGACCTAACAATTCAATACCACCCTGGGAAAGCGAACGTGGTAGCGGACGCTTTGAGTAGGAAGGGACGACCGGAAGGGGAATCAGCAGGTGCGATAACTGAGCAGAACAGTTTGATCGCAGAATTCTCACGACTAGGGTTGGAAGTAGTGCCAGCCGGCACGGTTGCGCAACTTTTAACTTTGGTGGTCAAGCCAACCCTACTCGAGAGGATACGAGAGGGGCAGCAGGCGGACTCGTATTTACAGCTCGTAAGAGATAAAATCTCACTGGATCGGGAAGGAGATTTTTCGGTAGAAGGCGACGGCACTCTACGGTTTCGCGGACGGATCTGCGTGCCGGATACCCCAGAATTGAAGAAGGAAATTCTATATGAGGCACACAGCGCCCCTTACGCAGCGCATCCAGGAGGCACAAAGATGTACAAGGATCTCAAACAGACCTTCTGGTGGCCCAAGATGAAGGGAGATGTGACTCGATATGTAGCTCATTGCTTGGTATGCCAGCAGATAAAGGCGGAACATCAACGGCCGGCGGGAAAGTTACAACCCTTAGCGATACCGGAGTGGAAATGGGATCATATCACCATGGATTTTGTCACCGGATTTCCGCGCTCACAACAAGGACATGACACCATATGGGTCGTGGTGGACCGGCTAACCAAGTCAGCGCACTTCCTGCCGATTCACACAACTTGGACCAGAGAGCGGTTGGCCCAAGTCTACCTCAGCGAGATTGTGAGATTACATGGAGTACCGGCATCGATCACATCAGACAGAGACACGCGTTTCGTATCAAAGTTTTGGCAGAGTCTGCAACAAGCCTTAGGGACTAAGTTGCAGTTCAGCACAGCCTTCCACCCTCAAACAGACGGGCAGTCAGAGCGAGTGATACAGACGTTAGAGGACCTGCTTCGGGCCTGTGTACTTGATTGGGGAATCGGTTGGGAGCGTTACCTGCCACTTGTAGAATTTGCGTACAACAATAGTTACCAGGCCAGCATTCAGATGGCACCCTACGAAGCCTTATACGGGAGACGCTGCCGATCCCCGATCTGTTGGGACGACTTGGGAGAACGAAAAATTTTGGGACCCGATTTGGTGGAGGAAATGGAAGGGAAGGTGCGCCTCATCAAACAGCGCTTACTAACCGCCCAGAGTCGACAAAAGAGCTATGCGGATCGGAGACGCCGCGACTTAGAATTCCAGGTGGGGGAACACGTGTTTTTGCGGGTCTCGCCGTCGAAGGGAATCAGGCGATTCGGGTTAAAAGGCAAACTGAGCCCGCGGTTTGTGGGGCCATTCGAGATCCTGGAACGGATTGGCCCAGTAGCCTATCGCCTTGCCCTACCACCGAACCTCGATCGGATTCACGATGTGTTCCACGTTTCGATGCTTAAGAAATACCTTCCCGACCCGTCGCATGTCCTGGACGTCTCGACGCTCGAACTAAAGGAGGACCTAAGCTTCGAGGAAACCCCGGTGCGGATCCTAGCAAGAGAAAGCAAGACACTTCGAAACCGAGTCATCCCCTACGTGAAAGTGCTCTGGAACAACCACGAGGAGCGGGAGGCGACGTGGGAGCTGGAATCGAAGATGAGGGAGGGTTACCCCCATCTCTTCACCGAGAACCAGGAATGAGTTTCGAGGACGAAACTCGTTTTAAGAGGTGAGTGATGTAGTAACCACTGGTTTAAAATAATTGCTTGAGTCCACTTTTGGTTTTATTTATTTTCAATTAGACTCGGAGGGTGATCCATAATTTCTTGTTCCCGGTCAGACCGTCGGGACTCGCGGGTATTTCTAGTTAATAAAGCTCGCGAAACGGAGAATGGCGGTGCAATCGGATTTGAATTCCGACGTCGGGTGCTTCCAGAATAAATTCCGGAAGTTGGCTAACGATTCAGGCAACCAGCACGGTTTTTGAGGCGGGTCGGACCCCGGTTCGCACCCGTTTTAATCAATTCCGCGTTTTTTTTTATTTCCGTCGTACAACTCCCGCCCCAACTTCCCACCACTTCCCCACAACTACCCACTAACCGCCCCAACTTCCCACCACTTCCCCACAACTACCCACTAACCGCCCCAACTTCCCACCACTTCCCCACAACTACCCACTAACCGCCCCAACTTCCCACCACTTCCCCACAACTACCCACTAACCGCCCCAACTTCCCACCACTTCCCCACAACTACCCACTAACCGCCCCACTTCCCACCACTTCCCCCAACTACCGGCCACTTCCCCACAACTCCCCTTAAACCCCCTGCGTACGAAACCCCAAAAGAAAAGCGAAAACCATTTCCCAAACTTTCGATTCCCCAAACCTTCCTTACCGCTGTCAATCGGCGTGGAGTAACCGGTGGAGCAATCAAGGAGGAGGAGGAACACCGTACATCCTTTGCCTTGGGACCGGGCACACCAGACGGGGCGAGTCTTCCCTCGTTCAACCCTAGCCAACGAAATCGAGATTCGTGTAGGCCCGGGCGGGTACCCGAGACGCGAGAGAACCTAACATCGGTCAGGAGCGCGACAACAAGGTGGGTTTTTCTCCCGAGGTTTAGTAATGTTAGTGTTCCGGGGAGGATATTAAATATTATGTTAACCTGTACTAACACTGATGGCTCTATGGTTTACTATATTACCCCGTGTTTTGTTACTATGCTCGAGTGCGACACGCGCATCCGCGGTTTGGCCACCGCAAAGGGTGCTCTTTTCCGGAAAGGCGGTCTTTGACCCGTGTTTACCCACGAGGTGACGTAGTGGGGCCCCCGTAGGTGTGGGGTTTGAGGCACGAAGGTGCGAGCGGTGGGACCTATAGGGATTGGATCCCGATAAGGTCAGGTGTGGGACCGCCGGGATTGGATCCCGACGCGGTCAGGTGTTACAGGTGTTACCGGGGTTGCAGATGTTACAGGTGGTACAGGTGGTTGCGAGTTACCGTTACGAGTAGAGCGGTTATTTCGGCTAGTCTTACTTTATGGTTTGGTACTACTTTACTGCTTTAGTACTATTTTTGTGATAGTGTCGCTGACTACCCACTCTGTGACAGGTACCTCCAGGGGGTAGAGGTAGGCGACGGTGAGGCCGAGGCGGTAGCAGTCGGGCCGAGGCGGCCCTAGTATGCTGTTGTACTTACTTTCTCTGCATTTCATTCGGATTTGTAGGTTATTGTGTGGTTCTCGATACCCTCGTGGGGTCGTGTGGATGTTGAGTACTTTCATTCTGGTTACGCACTACTGTTTCCTTATCATTCCCGGTTGGCCGTTTTCTAAACAAATCAACTAGAAAACAAAAGAAAAAGGACTTCGTAAACTGTTTTCAAAAGTCTAGGGTCGGGTGGGCCCGTTTTCCCAAACCTTGTGGATTTATGCCGTTTTCCAAATCGGTTTTCAAAACCTCAGACCGTGTGGGTCTGTTTTCAAAACAGTGAGTTTATACTTTCAACTTGACTGGCCACGGGTATTGTTTGTCTTCATGCACCATACTACTTCGAACTGTTGTGATTAATTGGAAGTGATTGCTTGTGTTTGACGGTTGTAATAGCCGCGACGCCGTGCATATACAGAGGAGACTCTGCCCGACTTTCGAGTGAATCTGTATATGTGGCGGGTCTGGGCACGCGCCGGGGAAGGAGGTTTTAAAGAAAAAATTTTGTACGCACCTTACGCTTACCTCTGTGTACCGTTTCCGCTAAAATATAACCCCCGGGGCGTGACAGATTAAGATGGTATCAGAGACTTCACTTTAATCACAACAGTGGCGGCCCAACATCCACCGAGACATCACACTTAACTACAAATAAATGAAATATGCAGGGTTTAAGAATTAGGACGTGAGAGATCGGGGAGGGGATTTGTAGATAACGTTTTCCTTACCTTCTCGATATTACGGTGGTTCTTTCTAGCTGCCGTTGGCGCCGTTGGCACCTACCCAGACCACGGCGCCAACGGCAGCACCTGCAACAGCGCCCACGGGGCCGGCGCCGGGGGCCCTCGGCGGGAGTACCTCCGCGGCCGCCGCCACCGCCGGGGAGGGGATGGTTACGCGAGCGGAACGAGAACGAGTGAGGGCCAACCTGGCGGATTTTATGAAATTCGAACCGCCCACGTTCGAGGGGGAGACGACTGATCCCTGGGTCGTCGAAAAATGGGTAGGATCGATGGAAAAGTTGTTCGAGGACTTACTCATCGAGGACCCCGAGCGCGTTCCCCTGGCAGTTCACTTTTTGGAGGGTAACGCTCGTCTATGGTGGAAGACGGTGCGCCCTGATCCCACCACGGGCACCGTGCTTCCATCATGGACGACGTTCAAAAAGGAATTGTTTGGGGCCTTCTTCACCAATAGCGTCAAGAAGAAACTGGGCTTAAGCATTTTGGGCTGTGGTTTCGGGCCCAACAAGTTATTATTGCTAGTGGGCCGGGTCGTTACATTTGGTATCAGAGCCAATGGAAGTGTGCGGCGAGTCTCGGCTGAGCCTGGGTCTAGATGATAGGGCTAGCGAGACGAGTCTCACATCGCCTGGTGATCTTGGGTTGCTGTGTGTGTGTGTTTGGGCTGACGAGGACGTCAGGCCTAAACGAGGGGAGTCTGTGACGCCCCCAATAGCATCGGATGTGGGGAAGTGATTGGGTTATATGGACATGGACACTAAAACGGGCTTAAGTTTGGGCTGTGGTTTCCTAACAAGTTATTAAGTGGGCGGGTCGACCACATTCAGCAAGGGAACAAGACGGTTATGGAGTATCAGCGCGAATTCGTGCGCTTGGCAAATTGCGTTCCTTTTGTCATAAGGGACGAACCCCACAAGGCGCAACTGTTCGTGGATGGGTTGCGAAGTGATATATTCCAGGTGGTTCAGGCCGCTGACTTGCATACGTTCCAGAAAGTGGTCGACCGGGCCACTGTTGTAGAGCGTGGGTTCGCCGTTACCCGTGCTAGGAGGGAGGTCTCGGCACATCATGAAGATAGGAAGCGGCTGCCGCAGAGCTACGGGGGGGGAACAACTGCAGGGAGCCGACCCCCCAAACGGTGGAGGACACCGTCGGGAGCACGGAGCGCACCTACGGGAGAGCCGAGGCCAAGAGACAGGCCTTGTGTAATCTGCGGGGGAGCGCACCGAGTGTTGGAGTGTCCCCAGAGAGGCGATCATTGCTTCCGTTGCGGCAAGCAGGGGCACTTCCGCCGCAGCTGCCCCCTTGTCGTGGGATCAGCCTCCTCCGCCGCTTCCACGCCTTCACCACAACTCGCGGGGCGGGGGAAAGCTCCTATGGGGTCGACCTCTAGGCCCCCGGCTACGCGGCACGAAGAGGATAGGCAGCCTCAACCGGGCGGGCGAATTTATTCCATGACCCGCCAGGAAGCGGACCCGCCGGAGCACGTACTTGCAGGTATAACTTCGATTTCAAATTCACGCGCTAGAACCCTCTTTGATACTGGGGCAACACACTCGTTCATTTCACGCGAGTACGTGTTTTCGCATGACCTCGAGGAAACACCTCTCCAAAGTAAGTTGACGGTCCAGACCGCGGGTGGAACACTAGAGGCGACTAGCTTGGTAGCCACTTGCCCGATTAAGTTAGGGCGGCTATGTTGCCCTTGGGATTTAATAGTAATTCCCTTGAAGGAGTACGACGTTGTTTTGGGCATGGACTGGCTCTCAAGGTACCAAGTGCTTATCGACTGCGATAAGCGGATGGTACAACTACAAGAACCAAGTTTCCCTAAGAATGCGTACCTAGCATGCAAGAGCACCTCCTTCCCGGCAGTCATCTCGGCGGTTCGAGCCAGGAGTCTGATAGAGGGTGGGTGTGTGGCCTTTTTGGCATCGGTAGATCTGGTTACCCGACCCTCGACGACACCTTCAGACATCCCGGTGGTGAGGGACTTTCCCGATGTCTTTCCGACGGAGCTGCCTGGGATACCCCCTGAAAGGGAGGTGGTGTTCCCTATTGAACTCTTGCCAGGTACTCAACCCATAACGAAGGCACCTTACCGAATGGCCTTCGCGGAGTTGAAGGAGTTAAAGGCGCAACTGGAAGACCTCTTGGACAAAGGGTTTATCAGGCCGAGTGTGTCACCCTGGGGCGCACCAGTGCTTTTTGTACGGAAGAAGGATGGAAGCCTGCGACTTTGCATCGACTACAGAGGAATAAACAAAGTCACGGTGAAAAACAAGTACCCCCTGCCCAGAATCGACGACCTTTTCGACCAATTACGCGGAGCGACGGTCTTCTCAAAGATTGATCTACAGTCAGGCTACCACCAGCTTCGGGTTCGGAACGAGGACATTCCGAAGACCGCTTTCCGGACCCGGTATGGTCATTACGAGTTTACGGTCATGCCGTTCGGACTTACGAACGCCCCCGCAGTCTTTATGGACATGATGAACCGGGTCTTCAGACCATTCTTAGACCGTTTCGTGGTGGTCTTCATCGACGATATACTAATCTACTCTTCCACCGACGAGGAGCACGAGGGTCACTTACGAACGATTCTCCAAACCCTTAGGGAGCAGAAGCTGTTCGCTAAGCTCAAAAAGTGTGAGTTCTGGCTACGCGAAGTGGGATTCCTGGGGCATGTGATCTCGGCAAAGGGAATCGCCGTGGACCCCAAGAAGGTGGAATCAGTGATAGATTGGCAGCCGCCCACGACGGTGACAGAGGTCCGCAGTTTCTTGGGGCTGGCGGGGTATTATAGACGCTTTGTCGAGGGTTTCTCGAAGATTGCGGCCCCTCTAAACCGGTTGACCAAGAAAGGAGAAAAGTTTGTATGGACGGCCAAGTGCCAGGAAAGTTTTGAAGAACTGAAAAGAAGGCTAACCGAGGCACCGATTCTTGTACTACCAACACCCGGTGAGGACTATGAGGTGTATTGCGACGCTTCAAGAATCGGCCTTGGGGGAGTTTTAATGCAGCAGGGGAAGGTAATAGCCTATGCGTCGAGGCTACTAAAGGACTACGAAAGAAACTACCCAATACACGATTTAGAGCTGGCTGCGGTGGTCTTCGTCCTGAAGTTATGGAGACACTACCTCTTTGGTGTCCATTGTAACATTTTCTCAGATCACCAGAGTCTTAAATACCTATTCACCCAAAAGGAACTAAACCTGCGGCAGAGGCGGTGGCTTGAATTACTGAAGGATTATGACCTAACAATTCAATACCACCCTGGGAAAGCGAACGTGGTAGCGGACGCTTTGAGTAGGAAGGGACGACCGGAAGGGGAATCAGCAGGTGCGATAACTGAGCAGAACAGTTTGATCGCAGAATTCTCACGACTAGGGTTGGAAGTAGTGCCAGCCGGCACGGTTGCGCAACTTTTAACTTTGGTGGTCAAGCCAACCCTACTCGAGAGGATACGAGAGGGGCAGCAGGCGGACTCGTATTTACAGCTCGTAAGAGATAAAATCTCACTGGATCGGGAAGGAGATTTTTCGGTAGAAGGCGACGGCACTCTACGGTTTCGCGGACGGATCTGCGTGCCGGATACCCCAGAATTGAAGAAGGAAATTCTATATGAGGCACACAGCGCCCCTTACGCAGCGCATCCAGGAGGCACAAAGATGTACAAGGATCTCAAACAGACCTTCTGGTGGCCCAAGATGAAGGGAGATGTGACTCGATATGTAGCTCATTGCTTGGTATGCCAGCAGATAAAGGCGGAACATCAACGGCCGGCGGGAAAGTTACAACCCTTAGCGATACCGGAGTGGAAATGGGATCATATCACCATGGATTTTGTCACCGGATTTCCGCGCTCACAACAAGGACATGACACCATATGGGTCGTGGTGGACCGGCTAACCAAGTCAGCGCACTTCCTGCCGATTCACACAACTTGGACCAGAGAGCGGTTGGCCCAAGTCTACCTCAGCGAGATTGTGAGATTACATGGAGTACCGGCATCGATCACATCAGACAGAGACACGCGTTTCGTATCAAAGTTTTGGCAGAGTCTGCAACAAGCCTTAGGGACTAAGTTGCAGTTCAGCACAGCCTTCCACCCTCAAACAGACGGGCAGTCAGAGCGAGTGATACAGACGTTAGAGGACCTGCTTCGGGCCTGTGTACTTGATTGGGGAATCGGTTGGGAGCGTTACCTGCCACTTGTAGAATTTGCGTACAACAATAGTTACCAGGCCAGCATTCAGATGGCACCCTACGAAGCCTTATACGGGAGACGCTGCCGATCCCCGATCTGTTGGGACGACTTGGGAGAACGAAAAATTTTGGGACCCGATTTGGTGGAGGAAATGGAAGGGAAGGTGCGCCTCATCAAACAGCGCTTACTAACCGCCCAGAGTCGACAAAAGAGCTATGCGGATCGGAGACGCCGCGACTTAGAATTCCAGGTGGGGGAACACGTGTTTTTGCGGGTCTCGCCGTCGAAGGGAATCAGGCGATTCGGGTTAAAAGGCAAACTGAGCCCGCGGTTTGTGGGGCCATTCGAGATCCTGGAACGGATTGGCCCAGTAGCCTATCGCCTTGCCCTACCACCGAACCTCGATCGGATTCACGATGTGTTCCACGTTTCGATGCTTAAGAAATACCTTCCCGACCCGTCGCATGTCCTGGACGTCTCGACGCTCGAACTAAAGGAGGACCTAAGCTTCGAGGAAACCCCGGTGCGGATCCTAGCAAGAGAAAGCAAGACACTTCGAAACCGAGTCATCCCCTACGTGAAAGTGCTCTGGAACAACCACGAGGAGCGGGAGGCGACGTGGGAGCTGGAATCGAAGATGAGGGAGGGTTACCCCCATCTCTTCACCGAGAACCAGGAATGAGTTTCGAGGACGAAACTCGTTTTAAGAGGTGAGTGATGTAGTAACCACTGGTTTAAAATAATTGCTTGAGTCCGCTTTTGGTTTTATTTATTGTTCAATTAGACTCGGAGGGTGATCCATAATTTTTTGTTCCCGGTCAGACCGTCGGGACTCGCGGGTATTTCTAGTTAATAAAGCTCGCGAAACGGAGAATGGCGGTGCAATCGGATTTGAATTCCGACGTCGGGTGCTTCCAGAATAAATTCCGGAAGTTGGCTAACGATTCAGGCAACCAGCACGGTTTTTGAGGCGGGTCGGACCCCGGTTCGCACCCGTTTTAATCAATTCCGCATTTTTTTTTTATTTCCGTCGTACAACTCCCGCCCCAACTTCCCACCACTTCCCCACAACTACCCACTAACCGCCCCAACTTCCCACCACTTCCCCACAACTACCCACTAACCGCCCCAACTTCCCACCACTTCCCCACAACTACCCACTAACCGCCCCAACTTCCCACCACTTCCCCACAACTACCCACTAACCGCCCCAACTTCCCACCACTTCCCCACAACTACCCACTAACCGCCCCACTTCCCACCACTTCCCCCAACTACCGGCCACTTCCCCACAACTCCCCTTAAACCCCCTGCGTACGAAACCCCAAAAGAAAAGGGAAAACCATTTCCCAAACTTTCGATTCCCCAAACCTTCCTTACCGCTGTCAATCGGCGTGGAGTAACCGGTGGAGCAATCAAGGAGGAGGAGGAACACCGTACATCCTTTGCCTTGGGACCGGGCACACCAGACGGGGCGAGTCTTCCCTCGTTCAACCCTAGCCAACGAAATCGAGATTCGTGTAGGCCCGGGCGGGTACCCGAGACGCGAGAGAACCTAACATCGGTCAGGAGCGCGACAACAAGGTGGGTTTTTCTCCCGAGGTTTAGTAATGTTAGTGTTCCGGGGAGGATATTAAATATTATGTTAACCTGTACTAACACTGATGGCTCTATGGTTTACTATATTACCCCGTGTTTTGTTACTATGCTCGAGTGCGACACGCGCATCCGCGGTTTGGCCACCGCAAAGGGTGCTCTTTTCCGGAAAGGCGGTCTTTGACCCGTGTTTACCCACGAGGTGACGTAGTGGGGCCCCCGTAGGTGTGGGGTTTGAGGCACGAAGGTGCGAGCGGTGGGACCTATAGGGATTGGATCCCGATAAGGTCAGGTGTGGGACCGCCGGGATTGGATCCCGACGCGGTCAGGTGTTACAGGTGTTACCGGGGTTGCAGATGTTACAGGTGGTACAGGTGGTTGCGAGTTACCGTTACGAGTAGAGCGGTTATTTCGGCTAGTCTTACTTTATGGTTTGGTACTACTTTACTGCTTTAGTACTATTTTGTGATAGTGTCGCTGACTACCCACTCTGTGACAGGTACCTCCAGGGGGTAGAGGTAGGCGACGGTGAGGCCGAGGCGGTAGCAGTCGGGCCGAGGCGGCCCTAGTATGCTGTTGTACTTACTTTCTCTGCATTTCATTCGGATTTGTAGGTTATTGTGTGGTTCTCGATACCCTCGTGGGGTCGTGTGGATGTTGAGTACTTTCATTCTGGTTACGCACTACTGTTTCCTTATCATTCCCGGTTGGCCGTTTTCTAAACAAATCAACTAGAAAACAAAAGAAAAAGGACTTCGTAAACTGTTTTCAAAAGTCTAGGGTCGGGTGGGCCCGTTTTCCCAAACCTTGTGGATTTATGCCGTTTTCCAAATCGGTTTTCAAAACCTCAGACCGTGTGGGTCTGTTTTCAAAACAGTGAGTTTATACTTTCAACTTGACTGGCCACGGGTATTGTTTGTCTTCATGCACCATACTACTTCGAACTGTTGTGATTAATTGGAAGTGATTGCTTGTGTTTGACGGTTGTAATAGCCGCGACGCCGTGCATATACAGAGGAGACTCTGCCCGACTTTCGAGTGAATCTGTATATGTGGCGGGTCTGGGCACGCGCCGGGGAAGGAGGTTTTAAAGAAAAAATTTTGTACGCACCTTACGCTTACCTCTGTGTACCCACTAGCAATAATAACTTGTTAGGCCCAAACCACAGCCCAAAATGCTTAAGCCCAGTTATTATTACTAGTGTCCATGTCTCATATAAACCCAATCACAATTCCATCCACATCCGATGTGGGACTATTGGGGGCGTCACACGCCGCCCCCGCCGCCGCCGCGCCCGCGCCCACGTGCGTACGGCCGAAGACCCGCGGCTCTGCGTGCACCGCGTGCACAAAGACCCTCCAATCCGGGGCCGCCACGTGACCACCCCGGTCCATGCACCGGCCGCTCCACTCCGTGAACCGCGTCCACTGAACCGACCCAACCACGCAATGCCACGTGTACCGTCTCCGGTGCACGCCGGCCCGTGGACCGCGCACCTGCCCGCGCACCCGCGCGCCTGCCCGCGCGCTGCCCGCGCCCGCGCAATGCCCGCGGCCGCTCCGCCGCCTGCCCGAGCCCATCCGCCGCGCTCCGCCGCTGCCCCCCGCCGCCGCCGCCGGCCGCCGGAATCACTGTTCCGGCCGCCGGAATCACTGTTCCGGCATGAACAGTAACCGGTTGCGCAAAATGTCAAGTAGGTAGTCCATTTTAACCGTTTTCGCGCGCTGAATCCGAATTTGACGTCCGTTTTGCCAAATTCCAACTCTAAAAATTGCCGAAGGCACCCGGAAAGACGTTCTTTTGTCCAAACTTCGCGCTGAGCCCAATTTTAATGTCCATTTCGCGCGAGACCACTTCTAAAGATCCGACGGAGTCCACCGATCACCCACGTGATCTATTTAAGCCCGAAGTCCGCCACTTATGTCCAATTTGTGCACAAACACCTCCAACACACAAAACAGGCTCCCAGAAGCCACCAATAACTCCACCACAGCTCTGCAGAAATTCAGGTCATCACATTCAGTGGTATAATTTCCAGTGGTATTAACTAAGATAAGTTAATAAAATCATTAACCTACATTTAATAAAGGTCTGCTATTAAGCATTTTCATCCCACTACCCTCTTAAGGGTGTAAGCTATACAGCTTTGTCAAAGGGTGTACAGCTAGCAGTGTTGTTTTAGGAAAATGATACCTGCAAAGTTAATAAAAGCATTAACCTACATTTAATAGCATACATTTAATACTACTAGTGGGAGAGAGATAGAGAGATAATTTATTATATTAAATAAATTTGACCCAGGATTGTGTTACCCGAGGGTTCTTGAGATCCTCCTTGGATCATCCCGCGATCCCTCGCTTCTGTGGGATTGTCTACCCCATGTGTACCAAGGATTTGTGTAACCAATTTGTACTGGTACACAACCCTGTGTACCGGTACAAGGATTGTGTTCCCCAATGTACCGGTACTAAATCATGGGTACTGGTAGGAGGAATGTGTTCTTAATTTGTACCGGTACTAAATCCTGGGTACCGGTACAATGAATGTGTTCCCCATTTGTACCGGTACAAAATCCTAGGTACCGGTACAATGAATGTGTTGCCCATTTGTACCGGTACTAAATCCTGGGTACCGGTACAATGAATGTGTTCCCCATTTGTACCGGTACTAAATCATGGGTACCGGTACAATCAATGAGTTCCCCATTTGTACCGGTACTAAACCGTGGGTACCGGTACAAGGATTCTGTACAGGAACAACAAGTACAGGTACACATTGTAATAGTAGGATTGTGTACAGTAACAATGAATGAAAAAAAGACATCGTAACAGGATTTAGCCATAGCATTACTGTGGAAAATAAATAGAGAATAAAATGAGAGGATTGAAATGTACATATGGCGTCGCCCTCGCGAAGGTGTCGTAGCTTGTCGAAACAACTGAGAGTGAGAGGGGCAGAGGGGGCGAGGGGCCGAGGGGATGGAAGCATACACAGAGGATCTCATCGACGTCGTGGCCTGATAGGGGTCGTCGCCCTCGCGAAGGCCTCGTAGATTGTCGAAGCGAGAGAGATAGAGAGAGAGAGAGAGAGAGAGAGAGAGAGAGAGAGAGAGACTTGTCTCGAGAGAGAGCGAGAGAGCGAGCGGGAGGAGAGCGGTAGTAGTATTAAATGTAGGGTTCTGTAAATAGAAAGGGAAAGAAAGGGAGGGAAAGACTATGATCTGTAAAATTGGAGTGAAAATATCACCTCCTTACTGTGCACTTTAATCCAAGCCGTCCATTAACGGGGTGTACGATCTACACCCCTTTAAGGGGTGTACCAATAGAAATTTCCATATATATATATGGAAGAGGAAGAGAAGTTTTTTGCCTAAACACATTACAAGAGCAAAGTGCAAGGGGCAGAGGAGTTTGGGTAATAATTAAAAAGGGAAGGGAGCTTAATTAGTTTAAAATTTCTTTAGTTGAGGGGGTTTTGTGCATTTTTATATCTTTTCCGGGCATAGCGCTATGTTAGTCTACAGATGTTATTTTGGACGAAATTTTTTGACAAAAGAGTTTATTTGAAACAGTTGTACAGTACAGGAAGAATGTGATTTAAATTTTTTATGTAACAAATATTTGAGATACCGAATAAAATGCAAGAAAGTTTTATAATTAAGCCTAAAAATAATATTTGCCGATTTAGATTCTTTTGAATCAGGAGAAGAATGTGAACAAAGAGAAAGGCAAAAAAAAGAAGAAGAAGACGAAGAGAGGAGTGCAGTTAATTGCTGCTGAAGCTGAATGACCTGCAGTTGCAGTAGTACTATGTGAAGCACTTTTGCTATCTCGAAGATCAATTATGTGTTGTTGAATCAAAGTCAAAATCATCCATCACAAATTTTGAAAAAGATACGCACTCTTTTGATTCAGCAATTCATTAATTATGTGTGAATCATTATCTGGAATTTGGAGTTAATCAAATTCCTGTTAATCTTTAATTCCAAGCTAGTGAAAATATTCCCGCATTGCTGTGGATAAATATTGTTGAATCATTCAAATTTAATAAAAATGATCAAAAATTGATAAGATAATAATTCAACCATGAATAATATTTTTTTGCTGCTTTGTTTCATCGATTTAGTAACTTACGTATTCTAAATTTTTTAAACCGTCGCTTCGATTCCTCAATTATAATTAATAAAATATTTAATTAATTTTTTGTTAAATAAAGAAAGGATGTGGAAAAATAAAAGGACGCGGTAAGAAAGAAGAAAAGGTTAGATGATGGGACAGTAGAAAAGGTGAAGGAGGTGACGGAGAATACAAAATAATAATAATGTTGGTGTAAATACACAAAATAGAGGTTAGACTACAAAATATATATGAAAAGTATTAACGAGTCAATCAAGCCGAGGCACGGGTATCTCGCTCTCTTTAAGGAGATTCAAGCCCTCTGCGGTAGGCAAAGCCTTCGAACCGATGCAGCAGAACACTGACTTATCCCCTCCAAGATACAACGGCTCGACCCTCGTCGTATGGCTTCACCAACTCTGCACAAGTAGATGAGCCCAAAGCTCCACCAAAAAAGAACACCTTTCTTTGACCACTTTCTCTCTTTTAATCTTTTTTTTGATCTTTTTTTTTTTTGTTTTTTGTGTATATCTCAAGAGAGTGAATTGGCTCTCTATTTATAGGTTTTACATACCTATATGTTACGAATAAATTTACTATTATGAATAGGTTATAGGAATCAAAACATTAGTAAAGGAGTTATAACTCCACTAGTTAATATGTATAGGTTAAATGAAATTAATAATACAATTAATAATAAAATGTTACAACATTCCCCCACTCATTTTATTATTAAAGAGAGTTCGACGGTCAAAGAGGGATCATTATACATAAAGAAGGTGTGCTCTGCATTGAACCTTCACTTAGTGAAACAATGATCTCTACTCCAGAGCCAGAGTGGTCTCAGACTTGAACTTTGGCTGCTTAAGGGAAATAGAGCGTCACTGCTCACATATAACAATCCAGGTGTTGACATGAGCTTTACTAGCTAGCACGTTACGGCCTTGTGCTTATCCTGGTTTTCATGAGCATTTTTTCAAGAAAAAAGCCCGTTCTCATCGGAAGCGGCCCCACTTCCATGCTCACATAGGTGAAATCCGTCAAGGGTGCTCTTGTAATTCTGACACCCTGCTCATAAGAGCCACAAACTCCATTAAGAGTGTAATAACTCAACCCTCATTTCATTACAGGATGAATGCACTCACATCATAGGGATAGGCAAATATTAGATCATGTAGATCTATATGTTGTGCATTCTTTACGACCACCATATGATTCGTTTTTCCCATTGAACCCGACTTTCAGGATCTCTGATCATCAGGTTAGGTATCCTCATACGTGGTTCATGATGTTATAGGCTTTAACCCTATCCCCCTCGATGTATTTCAGATCCTTTCTCTTCCCAAAGCCTTAGTTAATGGATCTGCTAGATTATCGGTAGATTTTATATAATCTACATTGATAATACCATTGTTCATATATGATCTCACAGTATTGTGTTTTCTTCTCACAGATCTGGATTTACCGTTATAATAACGGTTTCTTACTCTACCAATAGCAGCAGTGCTATCACAGTGTATCAACACAGATGGAACTGGTTTCTCCAGAAATGGAATCTCAGACAATAAGTCTCTCAACCAACTAGCTTCCTCGCTAGCTGAAGCCAAAGCAATAAGCTCGGCTTCCATGGTTGAATTAGCAATGATAGTTTGCTTTTTAGATTTCCAACATATAGCACCACCTGCTAAAGTAAAAATATAACCAGTGGTAGAGAGAGAATCACCTGATAAGGTATTCCAATCAGCATCACTATAACCTTCAATCACAGCAGGATACTTCCCATAAAACAAGTCATAAGTTTTGGTACCAATGAGATATCTTATCACACGTTCCATGGCATGCCAATGCTCTGTACCCGGCTTGCTTGTAAATCTACTAAGTATTCCTACTGCATATGCAATATCAGGTCTAGTGCAATCAGTCGCAAACCGCAAGCTTCCAATCATACTAGCATATTCCTTTTGATTTATAATTTCATTTTCACTTTTAACGGGAAATAAGTGAACACTTGAATCAAAAGGTGTAGACACATGCTTGCAATTAAGAAAGCTGTACTTTCTTAAAATTTTCTCAACATAATGCGATTGATCAAAAAAAATACCATCTGGTGTTTTGGTAATTTTCATACCCAAAATGAAGTTAGCCTCACCAAGATCTTTCATTTCAAAATAATAATTTAGCATAATTTTTGTCTCATTAATAACATTTAAGTTAGAGCCAAAAATTAGCAAATCATCCACATAAAGGCTAACAACTACATGCAACTTTTCAAAAGTTTTGTAGTAGATGCACTTATCACACTCGTTTGATTTAAAGCCATTCTCAATCATGCAAGAATCAAATTTTTCATGCCACTGTCTGGGTGCCTGCTTTAAGCCATAAAGGGATTTATTTAGCTTGCACACTTTATTTTCTTGTCCAGTCTTTATGAACCCCTCAGGTTGGTCCATATAAATTTCCTCATCTAGGTCACCATTCAGAAAGGCGGTTTTTACATCCATCTGATAAATATGTAAATCATATATTGCTGCAATAGCAATGAGAATTCTGATGGATGTCACTCTAGTAACCGGAGAAAAGGTATCAAAGAAGTCTAGATCTTCTTTTTGTTTATAACCTTTTGCGACATGTCTCGCTTTATACTTGTCTACACTCCCATCCGGTTTCAATTTCTTTCTGAGGACCCATTTACAACCAATTGTTGTACAGCCTGGAGGTAAATCCACTAATTTCCAAGTTTTATTAGAAATTAGAGATTCCATCTCATCAGTTACAGCCTCTTTCCAAAAAATAGCGTCATTTGAAGACAAAACTTCTTGTAAAGAAAATGAGTTTTCTTTAATATTAAGAATAACATAATCAGGGCCAAAATCTTTTTCTATTCTATTTCTTTTGCTCTTTCTAGGTTCAAAAACATATTGTTCTTGGTTTTGTGAGAGAGAGTTTGAAGAGTTTGGTTTGTTCGAAACACTTTTAAATTCTTGGCCCCCACTATTTTTCGATTTTAAAGGAAACTTATCTTCATGAAAAATAGCATCTCCTGATTCAAAAATCACATTGTTTTCAATGTCTAAAAATCTATAGGCTGAACTATTCAAGGCATATCCAAGAAATATACAAGTGGCAGCTCTAACACCCAATTTGGGTCTTTTAGGATCTGATAGCCTCACATAAGCTAGACAGCCCCACGCTTTAAAATATCCCAAATTTGGCTTATACCCTTTCCACAACTCAAAAGGTGTCATTTTAGACTTCTTATGTGGCACGCGATTCAAGACATAACATGCAGTTAAAATAGCTTCACCCCAAAGATTTAAGAGTACACCAGTGTCAACTATGTGGTGACCCGGATCTTTGCAGGGCTTCTACAGTGTCACCAGCAGCTTCTGGAGCCCTATGGGGCATCTCGGCGGTGTTCGTGCGCCAATTTGGACACAAGTGCTGAACTCGGGGCTTCAAATGGATCACGTGGGTAACCGGGAGACCCCGTCGGATGTTTAGTGGTGTTTCCGCGCATTTTGGATATCAATTTGGACTCGGCGCGAAATTCGGATCAAAGATACCTTTCCGGGAGCCTCCGGCGATTTATCGGATTGGAATTTGGCGAAACGGACACCGTTTTTGGAATCAGCGCGCGAAAACGGTCGAGATGGGCTATTTACTTGCTGTTTTTGGAGGTTGCTACAGTACTTTACTGTTCCGGCGATCGCCGGCGGCGGCCGGCGGCGGCGGGCAGCGCCGGCGGGCGGCGGCGCAGCCTCGGGCAGGCGGCAGGCGGCGGCACGCGGCGCGGGCAGGCCGCGGGCAGGCGCGCAGGTGCGCGGGCAGGGCGCGGTCCACCGCGGAGGTCGTGCACCGGAGGCGGGCCACGTGGCGCCTTCCGGTTGGCCGGCGCAGCAGACGCGGTCCACGGAGTTTGGGCCCGGGTGCACGGTAGACCGGGTGGACACGTGGCGTGAGGTGGTTGGTCCGGTGTTGTGCTCCCGGTCCACGCAACCGGCGGTGACGGTGACCGGGGCAGGTGGCCGTACGCCCGGGTCAGCCGCGACGTGCGCGGTCCACGGCACGACGTGCGCGGTGCACGGGATGCCGGGCCACGTGTCGCGCCGTCATTTGCGGGCTCAGGTGCTCCGGGTGCAGCGGGGCCTGGGGGAGTGCTGGGCTGGGCTGTGCGGTGGACCGGGCCGCACTGTGCGCGCCCGGAAGTCCTGGGCCGGGCCGCACTGTGCGCGCCCGAATTGGGCCGAGCGCCCGAAATCGAGGACACAATGGGAATTATCCCAATTGTTTCCTCAGCCTATTTAAGGCAGCCCGAGCTCTCTTCAAATGGCTTTCTCTCCCAACCTGTGCAAGATCTCCCCGAGCTTCCTTAAGCAAAGTTTTTCATCTCTAAGTGCTTGATCTCCCTGCCAAGTTTCAAGAGTTTTGGAGGCACGAATCCCGAGGTTCCCCATTTTACGGTGCGGCGCGACGTTGCTTTCTAGTGTTCTTCTTCGGCGCAGCGATAGTGTTTTTGCTCCCCTGGGCTACCCCGACATCATTTTCTAGTGATTCTTGCACCGGCAGACTCCTAAGAGGTAGGACTTCATCTTTCGTTTTGGTCGTACTTTCCCGTTTCGAGGTTTTGACACGGATCCCGAGGCAAACAGTGACCCCATCTTCTGTGTGGATTTACTTGACAGCAACGGAGTATTTCGGCCATATCTTTGCGCACGAGCGTCTGACGGAAACGAGCTTATACAACTTTTTCATCTACGGATCGCAAGGAACGCGCTCGTATTTTTATTGGATTTTTGTGAATTTTATTTCGAGGTGAAAATTACTGTTTTCTCTGTGAACAGTAATCTGTCCTTAATACAGATTTTGTATGAGTGTGCCCCCTTGCCGAATTTTTATCTTGATGTACAGAACTCGGATTTGGGCGTGCAAGGTACCGTTGCGAAGCTATCGACGCGAGGATCGCCGTGATATTTTTATTGGAATTTTCTGGGCAATTTCTGCAGGTGATAATTTAACAGTTCAGAATTCGAGGTTGTATGTGATTATTAATGCTATAATTGGGAGCCTAAGTGTAATTAGTGAGCTTTGTACTGTACCAGGAATATTTCGGGTGTGCTGAAATTGTGGAAGCAAGGATTTGGAGTTTTGGTATTTTCAGCTGTACGATTCAGCACTTCAGGTGGGTGCCTTAGTGGACGGTTCTCTAATTGGCATGCAAGTGTATGGGAGCCTAAGTGTAATTAGTGAGCTTTTGTACTGTACCAGGAATATTTCGGGTGTGCTGAAATTGTGGAAGCAAGGATTTGGAGTTTTGGTATTTTCAGCTGTACGATTTGGGACAGTCAGCACTTCAGGTGGGTGCCTTATCCTCGGAACCGGTGGACGGTTCTCTAATTGTTATATATATTAACATTGCATGCAAGTGTATGGTACAATGGCGGGGATTGATCGGTAAGTTTAACAATGAGGATTTTATAAAAATTGCAAGTGAATCGTTCACAGTATGACAATGGTATTAATCAAATATTCATGTGGATGATTAGTGGAAGCTTACCTAAGGCAAGGATACCATAGATGATTAATTATCATGCCATATTAGCACATAACCTTTTATGAGGCTGGTTTATGCATTGGGAGAGGATTATGTAGTTATGTGCAGGTTCTACTCTGAGGAGCCATTATGGATTGAGGATTATGTACAGGTATGGTCATTGATAATTTTGGCATGAGGTTTATTCTTCTTTATTTTGCTTTGAGGATAAAAGCATGCATGTATGGACATATAGCTAGGCCACCTTTTACTGCTACACTTTCATGTTGGGTTATGACTTAGGAGAAACCATGTTTGTTCTTCTCCTTTTCTTTCTAGATACTAGATTCGCGTGGCTCGGGTTCGAGCAGGGATTTGTGATAGTATAGCTGGGGTCTCAGTGTCGGGGACAGGTTGTGCCGGATTGTGATAGGTAGTGGTTCATGGGATATTGCGGCAGCCGCGGACATTGGGCGGTTGACCGGAGATTGTTTATGCATCAGATTGGGTATCAGGCTTCTCTAGTGGTTGGAGTTTTCCACTTATTGTTTCCAGTTATTTCAGTTGGGGATCGGGTTTCCCTTTTTGTGGAGGGTTTTTCCCACTTGATCTTGGTCTTGATCCAGTCCTGCTATACAGTGATACTTGATACAGTGATATTTGATGCAGTGATGCGTGATACAGTGATACTTTACTCGTGTGGGTCGCTCCCCTCGAGTGCCACTCCGGAGTAGGCTTTCCACGGTGTGAGCGCCGGGCACCATGCTGGTTTCTTGAGTTCCACGGTGTGAGCGCCGGGCACCATGCTGGGTTCTTGAGTTCGACAGCAGAGCAGGCAGTACCAGTGTTTACTGGTGACATCAGATTGGGTTTATTACAGATATTTACTTTATTGTTGCACTCGTGTCAGGGGGACGGAGTGGAGTCTAGCGGCTATGCATAGACCAGTGCTAGTGTTGTCGGGAACCGTTTGGGGATTGACGGTGGTCCCGTGGTCGATGTGAGTTCGTTGTCCATTGCGCGAGAGGTTGTTCATCTGGAGTCTATCCGTTCTGAGAGAGAGGGCATGGATTTTGACTATGGCCTGCATGAGACACTACTCGATAGCGAGTTAGTCCGTTTGGACGCCCTACGTAATTCCTGCCCGTCAGCGGGAGGTGGTTGTAGGTGGGCGCAGGTTTGACTGGACCCCATGTGGCAGTCAGCTCGATTGGGTCGATTGAGTACCTCGTGTGCGAGTGTTGCATATCTTTATCAGTGTTTTCCCCATTTGAGCATTGTTGGTAGAGGCATGGTAGCTGTAGAGTGTTTCCCGCTTCTCCTTTCAGTTTTACTGCTTTAGTTATCTTTTGCCTCTAGTAGTCTTGGTGGGCTGATCGTCGGGCCTAGTGGCGATACCCACTGAGAACTCCCTTTTTGCGTAGTTCTCACGCCCGTCGGGGGTTTTTCCCCTTTTTGTCCTTTCTCTCCTTTGTTTTGCAGAGTCTTGGCGGGTGTTGCCGTTCTGTGGTTGCTGATCGTGGTGAGGGAGTAGCGAGCTAAATCCAGACCCATCTTTGGAGAGTAGCGGTACCCCCCTTTTGAGGAGATCTTCAGTTTAGTCGGTAGATTGGTTTTTATTTTCCCTTTTGAGAGACTGATGTAGTGAGGATATGATGTATTGAGAGCTTGTACACTGATATTGTATTGAGATATCTCCCTGTTGAGTTATGAGTTTTGTACTCGAGGTTATTGTATGATTATCTTTTGGGAGATGGACCTTGTTGTTTTATCTTCAGATGTACAGTGGTTGATTTTATTTCTATAGCAGTTTTATCTTTTAGCTCTGATATATGTTTAGCTGTAGCTCTTTTTGCAGGTAGGACGCTTCGCCTATGCGGGTTTGGCATAGGTGGCGGATCTGTTGGCGAACCCGGGTCGCAGTTTCGACCCCGGGGCGTGACAGATTAAGTTGGTATCAGAGCTTAGGGATAGGTCATGGTGGACTTAGAAACCCTAGGCTTGTGGTTGGACCCTAGGATGACTTCGTGAGAGTCGTGACTTGTAGCGAGAGTCCTGATTGAGTCTTGCTCCTCTCCCAAGGAACGGGAGGGGTGATTGGCATGTTTATTCTCCTAAGTAGTTATGTTGGCTGCAGACAACATAACGCTGTGGAATGGGTAACATGCTCTAGACTTTCGCCAGATTGGGTCGAGCGTTGTTGTGTGCTGATTTGTGGTTTCGTCGTGGCGAGCGGTGTCTCCCCGACGCTGGGTTTGGGACCCTTGTGCATCCTGTCTTGGCAGTTGAGCTTGAGCGGTTGGTTTGGGCCGGATACCCGGATTGAGGTCAGAGAGTTCCGGACCCAGATGACAGAATTGTCTGAGGCTTATCAGCGGCAGAGTGAGCGAGCATCTGGTTTTGTGACACAGTTGTCAGAGCGGCGGGCAGCTCGACAGTGCTCCCTTCTGAGACCACCCGATTGCAGTATCCTCAAGGGCGGCGATTTCTGTGGTATTGATGGAGTGAGTAGCCCCTTTGTGCCGATGTTTAGTGCCGAGGCGCCGAGACAGGGTGGATAGTTGACAGCTGATGAGCTTTGGGACACCAATGACCAGTTGAGCCAGTTTCGGCAGATAAACCACCCCGATTCTTAGGATTAAGTTTGGAGCCTCTTGGGGTAGAATCGTGGCTGGTGGTGATGGAGAGACTACTTGGAAGCCTCTTTGTGTCAAAGGGTTACGCAGTTATCGAACTGCGCGCTCTATGATTTGGGGGACAAGGCGCATAGGATGTCCGTGACTGAGAGTGGATTGCGCCAGTATACCCTTCCGTTATTCGGACCCTCTGGTGCAGGTTTTGGATTTTGGGGTGCTTCGATGGTGGAGGCAGTGTTTATGGAGCTGGCGCTGCAGTTCTTTTGGATGGGGATTTGCTATCAGAGGCAAGTTCTGGATAGAGGCGCTTGATGCCCGATGACGGAGGATAGATCGGCCGGCAGAGACATTTTTCGTTTGCCCTTCCAGGATGGTGGATATCCTTGTGGACGGATTATGTAAAGCTTAACCAAAGGAGATGTTACCCTGTGTGATTGATAACTGGCATGTTTGGGGTGCAATATTTGTGATTGAGGGGTGAGCTTAGTAAGGATAATTGTATAAGGAATTGCATGAATCAATTGTGCTTAGTAGTATGACGAGGATATCCAGGTGGATTTCTGAGACGTCAGGGGTTGGGTGGACCCCGATGACAGCAACAGCCCTTTTATCAGGATGGCGCAGCGGTAGCGTGGATTGGCTATCTGCGAGAGACCACATTCGGCACCTCAGTGTGAACATGGACAGAGGTCGTGCTCCCTTTGTGAATGGTCTAGATATTTTGGCAGGCTGAGCGATGACCACTTGCATCGAGCGGATGAATCTGTGCCGCCCGGTTGGAGGGCGCCACGGTAGTGGATTGAGTTGTCGCAGGTATGAATTCATCACAGCAGTCGGAGTTAGGACATGTCACATTCCTGCATGGATTAGAGGTAGAGTCGTTACCACATGCACTTGAGGTACAGGGTACTGTTGGTATTGTGCAAGTGGGGAAGGCTTGTGGGTTATGCCTAGTGCAGTCGAGGCCGTGAGTTTTGCCAGCAGACATATTGGTATTTGTGGCAGCTTGGTGTTTGACCCAGTGCTTGGGATTGGTTGGCGTAGTGCCACAGGATGTCTGACCGCTGAGTTAAAGGACTGCGATTTTCTGCAAGGCGGATATTGGAAGGCATTTTGTTTGTTGAGACTGTTAAAGCACACAGGTTACAGCGACAGGGTGAGAGGTGCCTACGGCAGCAGCGGGACTTAAGGATATCCCTTTTGCTCGTGAGATCCCGGGTGTGAGACAACCTGAGCCGATGATTATACCGGCAGAGAGGGAGATTAAGATTGTGATTGACGTGGTTTTTGGAGACCGCGCCAACCTCAATAGCACCGCTTGGATGTTATCTGTAAGAGCTGGGACAGTTGATCGCAACCGTACAGGGATCTGTTGGATCGAGGGTCTGTTTGACCTAGTGCCATGTTGTTGATACACGACGGTGAGAGCCCTTTGGGATTGGAGCCCAGGCAGGTCCAGGCATTATTTTGAATCTTTTGATGGAGCTATATTCTGGCAGTTATTGTATGATGCCTGCACCAATTTGGAATTTCAACTGAGGGCTTTGTCTAGATGGTGTTCAGGACACGGTAGGGGCATTACGAGTACAGTGAAGCCAAAGGATTGACTACGGCCCTGTTGCCTCTAGATTGAGGAATTCTGTGTTCCAGTTGGCCTTGAACGGTTTGATAGCGGCATCCTCCAGGGATATTTTTGTTTTACCCCCTCCCTGAGTGATTTAAAGCTTGTGCAGCATTTGTAGATGGTGTGTCAAGATCTGTGAGGAAGGAGCCTTATGCCAAGTCGTGGTGATACAAGTTCTAGCTTCGAGAGCATATCTTCCTGGATTACTTATCCAAGCCGTAGGGGCGGCGGTGGAAATCTGGCCAAAATGGATGCTGTTTATGACTGGTCGAGATCGACGGTTATGGTTGGGGTGAGGAGCTCGTGGACTGGATAGTGCCAGCAGAGCTTGATGAGCGGGTGATGAGTTTGGTACCAGTGCCGATTTTAACCTGGTCAGTGGGGGGAGATGGATTTGCGAGTTATAGTGATACCTCCCATAGTGGCTGTAGGGCTACCATTGGATTTTGTTGAGCATCCAGTATCACCCCGGCAGGGCCACTGTGGTGGCGGATACCTGGAGCAGAAGAGCTATCTGGGAGTTGAGTTTGACGGTTCCATAGCTGGCGCTGTGTGGGGCCATTCTGGTGTGCAGGGTTTGAGTTTGTGTCCCAGGGGATCCTTTTTGTTGAGAGGCTGCGGCTGAGCAATCCACTTGGGTGGTTGAGTTTTGTGGGCGACTGAGTGTGAACCCCTGCTTGTTTGGGCCCCTTTTCTGTGCAGGTGTTTGTGTGGATGTGTTTCGGGTCGCTTTGGTTGAATGGGCTCTTGGGAGTGATTTTGAGCGCGTTGCTCGGGCTGTTCGTCCCTTTTCCCCAGTCTTTTGTTGGAGTTTTGAGGTTTCTCTGCGTCTCAGCTCTGGAGTGTTATGTTTTGGACCCCTCGCCCGTGATTGACTCGTTCCTTTTGAGGTCTATGAAAGTTTGGAGTACGAGAGACGCCCATTGCGAATTCCGGCTCATGAGGTGAGGGAAGTGCGCAATCGGGCTATGCCGTTCTGGTTGTTGCTGATGATGTTGCTGTGGAGTAATCACGGGGAGTGATAGGTGACTTGGAAGCTGGAGACGGCGGTGTTGAGTTTTGACCCCTGGTTTCTGAGACTCCTTGGGAGTTGCTTTAGTTTCGAGGACGAAACTTTCTTTTAGTGGGAGAGGATGTGGTGACCCGGATCTTTGCAGGGCTTCTACAGTGTCACCAGCAGCTTCTGGAGCCCTATGGGGCATCTCGGCGGTGTTCGTGCGCCAATTTGGACACAAGTGCTGAACTCGGGGCTTCAAATGGATCACGTGGGTAACCGGGAGACCCCGTCGGATGTTTAGTGGTGTTTCCGCGCATTTTGGATATCAATTTGGACTCGGCGCGAAATTCGGATCAAAGATACCTTTCCGGGAGCCTCCGGCGATTTATCGGATTGGAATTTGGCGAAACGGACACCGTTTTTGGAATCAGCGCGCGAAAACGGTCGAGATGGGCTATTTACTTGCTGTTTTTGGAGGTTGCTACAGTACTTTACTGTTCCGGCGATCGCCGGCGGCGGCCGGCGGCGGCGGGCAGCGCCGGCGGGCGGCGGCGCAGCCTCGGGCAGGCGGCAGGCGGCGGCACGCGGCGCGGGCAGGCCGCGGGCAGGCGCGCAGGTGCGCGGGCAGGGCGCGGTCCACCGCGGAGGTCGTGCACCGGAGGCGGGCCACGTGGCGCCTTCCGGTTGGCCGGCGCAGCAGACGCGGTCCACGGAGTTTGGGCCCGGGTGCACGGTAGACCGGGTGGACACGTGGCGTGAGGTGGTTGGTCCGGTGTTGTGCTCCCGGTCCACGCAACCGGCGGTGACGGTGACCGGGGCAGGTGGCCGTACGCCCGGGTCAGCCGCGACGTGCGCGGTCCACGGCACGACGTGCGCGGTGCACGGGATGCCGGGCCACGTGTCGCGCCGTCATTTGCGGGCTCAGGTGCTCCGGGTGCAGCGGGGCCTGGGGGAGTGCTGGGCTGGGCTGTGCGGTGGACCGGGCCGCACTGTGCGCGCCCGGAAGTCCTGGGCCGGGCCGCACTGTGCGCGCCCGAATTGGGCCGAGCGCCCGAAATCGAGGACACAATGGGAATTATCCCAATTGTTTCCTCAGCCTATTTAAGGCAGCCCGAGCTCTCTTCAAATGGCTTTCTCTCCCAACCTGTGCAAGATCTCCCCGAGCTTCCTTAAGCAAAGTTTTTCATCTCTAAGTGCTTGATCTCCCTGCCAAGTTTCAAGAGTTTTGGAGGCACGAATCCCGAGGTTCCCCATTTTACGGTGCGGCGCGACGTTGCTTTCTAGTGTTCTTCTTCGGCGCAGCGATAGTGTTTTTGCTCCCCTGGGCTACCCCGACATCATTTTCTAGTGATTCTTGCACCGGCAGACTCCTAAGAGGTAGGACTTCATCTTTCGTTTTGGTCGCACTTTCCCGTTTCGAGGTTTTGACACGGATCCCGAGGCAAACAGTGACCCCATCTTCTGTGTGGATTTACTTGACAGCAACGGAGTATTTCGGCCATATCTTTGCGCACGAGCGTCTGACGGAAACGAGCTTATACAACTTTTTCATCTACGGATCGCAAGGAACGCGCTCGTATTTTTATTGGATTTTTGTGAATTTTATTTCGAGGTGAAAATTACTGTTTTCTCTGTGAACAGTAATCTGTCCTTAATACAGATTTTGTATGAGTGTGCCCCCTTGCCGAATTTTTATCTTGATGTACAGAACTCGGATTTGGGCGTGCAAGGTACCGTTGCGAAGCTATCGACGCGAGGATCGCCGTGATATTTTTATTGGAATTTTCTGGGCAATTTCTGCAGGTGATAATTTAACAGTTCAGAATTCGAGGTTGTATGTGATTATTAATGCTATAATTGGGAGCCTAAGTGTAATTAGTGAGCTTTGTACTGTACCAGGAATATTTCGGGTGTGCTGAAATTGTGGAAGCAAGGATTTGGAGTTTTGGTATTTTCAGCTGTACGATTTGGGACAGTCAGCACTTCAGGTGGGTGCCTTATCCTCGGAACCGGTGGACGGTTCTCTAATTGTTATATATATTAACATTGCATGCAAGTGTATGGTACAATGGCGGGGATTGATCGGTAAGTTTAACAATGAGGATTTTATAAAAATTGCAAGTGAATCGTTCACAGTATGACAATGGTATTAATCAAATATTCATGTGGATGATTAGTGGAAGCTTACCTAAGGCAAGGATACCATAGATGATTAATTATCATGCCATATTAGCACATAACCTTTTATGAGGCTGGTTTATGCATTGGGAGAGGATTATGTAGTTATGTGCAGGTTCTACTCTGAGGAGCCATTATGGATTGAGGATTATGTACAGGTATGGTCATTGATAATTTTGGCATGAGGTTTATTCTTCTTTATTTTGCTTTGAGGATAAAAGCATGCATGTATGGACATATAGCTAGGCCACCTTTTACTGCTACACTTTCATGTTGGGTTATGACTTAGGAGAAACCATGTTTGTTCTTCTCCTTTTCTTTCTAGATACTAGATTCGCGTGGCTCGGGTTCGAGCAGGGATTTGTGATAGTATAGCTGGGGTCTCAGTGTCGGGGACAGGTTGTGCCGGATTGTGATAGGTAGTGGTTCATGGGATATTGCGGCAGCCGCGGACATTGGGCGGTTGACCGGAGATTGTTTATGCATCAGATTGGGTATCAGGCTTCTCTAGTGGTTGGAGTTTTCCACTTATTGTTTCCAGTTATTTCAGTTGGGGATCGGGTTTCCCTTTTTGTGGAGGGTTTTTCCCACTTGATCTTGGTCTTGATCCAGTCCTGCTATACAGTGATACTTGATACAGTGATATTTGATGCAGTGATGCGTGATACAGTGATACTTTACTCGTGTGGGTCGCTCCCCTCGAGTGCCACTCCGGAGTAGGCTTTCCACGGTGTGAGCGCCGGGCACCATGCTGGTTTCTTGAGTTCCACGGTGTGAGCGCCGGGCACCATGCTGGGTTCTTGAGTTCGACAGCAGAGCAGGCAGTACCAGTGTTTACTGGTGACATCAGATTGGGTTTATTACAGATATTTACTTTATTGTTGCACTCGTGTCAGGGGGACGGAGTGGAGTCTAGCGGCTATGCATAGACCAGTGCTAGTGTTGTCGGGAACCGTTTGGGGATTGACGGTGGTCCCGTGGTCGATGTGAGTTCGTTGTCCATTGCGCGAGAGGTTGTTCATCTGGAGTCTATCCGTTCTGAGAGAGAGGGCATGGATTTTGACTATGGCCTGCATGAGACACTACTCGATAGCGAGTTAGTCCGTTTGGACGCCCTACGTAATTCCTGCCCGTCAGCGGGAGGTGGTTGTAGGTGGGCGCAGGTTTGACTGGACCCCATGTGGCAGTCAGCTCGATTGGGTCGATTGAGTACCTCGTGTGCGAGTGTTGCATATCTTTATCAGTGTTTTCCCCATTTGAGCATTGTTGGTAGAGGCATGGTAGCTGTAGAGTGTTTCCCGCTTCTCCTTTCAGTTTTACTGCTTTAGTTATCTTTTGCCTCTAGTAGTCTTGGTGGGCTGATCGTCGGGCCTAGTGGCGATACCCACTGAGAACTCCCTTTTTGCGTAGTTCTCACGCCCGTCGGGGGTTTTTCCCCTTTTTGTCCTTTCTCTCCTTTGTTTTGCAGAGTCTTGGCGGGTGTTGCCGTTCTGTGGTTGCTGATCGTGGTGAGGGAGTAGCGAGCTAAATCCAGACCCATCTTTGGAGAGTAGCGGTACCCCCCTTTTGAGGAGATCTTCAGTTTAGTCGGTAGATTGGTTTTTATTTTTCCCTTTTGAGAGACTGATGTAGTGAGGATATGATGTATTGAGAGCTTGTACACTGATATTGTATTGAGATATCTCCCTGTTGAGTTATGAGTTTTGTACTCGAGGTTATTGTATGATTATCTTTTGGGAGATGGACCTTGTTGTTTTATCTTCAGATGTACAGTGGTTGATTTTATTTCTATAGCAGTTTTATCTTTTAGCTCTGATATATGTTTAGCTGTAGCTCTTTTTGCAGGTAGGACGCTTCGCCTATGCGGGTTTGGCATAGGTGGCGGATCTGTTGGCGAACCCGGGTCGCAGTTTCGACCCCGGGGCGTGACAAACTATCATAGCATTTGTTAGCTCAATAAGTGTTCTATTTTTTCTCTCAGCTACTCCATTAGAAGCAGGCGAATATGGAGCTGTAGTTTCATGGATAATTCCTAAAGACTGTACAAAAGAATTGAATCCTGTAGATTCATACTCACGACCTCGATCACTTCTAATTCTTTTAATCTTTTTACCGAATTGATTTTCTACTTCATGGAGGAAATCTTTAAATCTGTCAAAAGCATCACTTTTATTTTTTAGTAAATATACATAAGTATATTTAGAAAAATCATCTATAAAAGTAATAAAATATCTGTTTCCTCCACAAGTTAGAGTACCTTCAAATTCACAAATATCACTGTGAATTAACTCAAGTAATTCGGTACTTCGGTACTTCGATCAACACTCTTATGAGGTCGTTTAGTGATTTTTGACTTACTACATGTTTCACATTTGTCAAAATCACTACTCAGTCTGGGAATTAATCCTAAACTACTCATCAAGCTAACATATCTGCTATTAATATGACACAAACGAGCATGCCAAAAATTCACAGAAGAAAGCATATAAGCAGAAGTAGATGATGCTTTATTTTCAATGTTTAATTTAAACATTCCATCGCATGCATAACCTTTACCCACAAACTTTCCATTCTTGGAAATAACATACTGATCAGACTCAATGGTCTGTTTAAAGCCAGCTTTATTAATAAGAAAACTTGACATCAAGTTCTTCCTAATCAAAGGTGTATACAACACATCTTTTAAGATGAGCACCTTTCCAGAAGAAAATTTTAACTCGACCTCACCACTCCCTAAAACTTCAGAAGTATGTGAATCACCAAGCATGATACTTCTTGATTGTTCATAGGGAGTATAAACTTTAAACCAAGTCTTATCATGACAGACATGCCTATTGGCACCAGAGTCTGCCCACTATCCTTCAGCATTTTCAACTAGGCATATGTCTGTAATCATTGCCACAAGTGGTTCCTCGATAACGTTAGCTTGAGGTAAAGCTTTACGTTTTCGAAATTTGCAAATTCGAGCAATATGCCCACTTTTGCCACAGACATAGCAAATTATAGAATTTTTTTCTTGAGAAGGAGGTCCTTGGTTATTTGAAGTTTTCTTAAATTGAGGTCTACCACTATTCTTTCCAATTTTCTTCTTAGGCTTCAAATATGTATTTCTAGAATGATTGTTATTAGGTAAAGAATGAGATGATACTAAGTTTACCTTAGTGTCGCTAGCATCATTTTCTTTTGCTTCAAGTGCATCTTGACCTCTTGCCTCCTCTTCCACGCGAATGCGTGCAGTTAATGTCTCGAGAGACATCTCCTTTTGTTTATGTCGAAGGGTCTTTTGAAATTCTCTCCATGATGGTGGTAACTTGTCGATGATCCCTAGCACGATCAAGTTGTCTCCGAACTTAACTCCTTCGGATTGAACTTCATGGGCGATCATCTGAAAATCTTGAACTTGTTCCACCACGGATTTTCCTTCGACCATTTGGTAGCGAAAGAAGCGACTAGCAGCGTACTTCTTTGCACCAGCTTGTTCTGTATCATACTTAAGCTGCAATGCCTTCCAAATCTTCTTTGCAGAGGAGTATGTATTTTCATAATAATCATAAAATTGGTCTGAAAGGCAGTTGAGAAGATAATACCGACAATTATACTCATCCTTCTCGTATTTTTCAGTTTTTTCGTAGTGCTCGAAAAGATCATCCTCCGTCATATTGTCGGTGTTAGTCTTCTTTGGATTTTTCTCCGTAAGGACATATGCCACTTTAAGTAGATTGAGGTAAAATAGCACTTTTCCTTTCCACCTCTTGAAGTGGGCTCCTTTGAAGCGGAAGGGCTTGTTAAGATCCCCGGTAGTTTCATTGGACTTTTCATGTGTAGTCTCCATCTTTTGAATCTCCTTAAAATTGTTGATGTAAATACACAAAATAGAGGTTAGACTACAAAATATATATGAAAAGTATCAACGAGTCGATCAAGCCGAGGCGCGGGTATCTCGCTCTCTTTAAGGAGATTCAAGCCCTCTGCGGTAGGCAAAGCCTTCGAACCGATGCAGCAGAACACTGACTTGTCCCCTCCAGGATACAACGGCTCGACCCTCGATCGTCATATGGCTTCACCAACTCTGCACAAGTAGATGAGCCCAAAGCTCCACCAAAAAAGAACACCTTTCTTTGACCACTTTCTCTCTTTTAATCTTTTTTTTTGATCTTTTTTTTTTTTGTTTTTTGTGTATATCTCAAGAGAGTGAATTGGCTCTCTATTTATAGGTTTTACATACCTATATGTTACGAATAAATTTACTATTATGAATAGGTTATAGGAATCAAAACATTAGTAAATGAGTTATAACTCCACTAGTTAATATGTATAGGTTAAATGAAATTAATAATATAATTAATAATAAAATGTTATAACAAATAATAATAATAAAATCTGAGGAGGTTAATGAGGATATAGAAAATTTGACATATGATAAAAAAAATATTGAAAATTCATATCTATAATAACTATATATTAATCTCCAATGTGTTATACACATAACATAACCATATTTATTTGGGATCTTGGAGCCATGCTAGGATCTTGGAGCCATGCTAATCTTTCTCAACTAATAAAAGTTATTGATGCCATCCAGTTTATAATCTTATATATGCACTGAATAATTTTTTTAAAAATTACTATTATACAATTAAAATATAATTTAATAAATACAACTTAAATCATATAGACAGTCTATATATGGAAAATTTGTAGTAATTTAAATTTTTATAGTGATGTTTAAGTTGTATAAAATATACTTATACTCATTGTTTTATTATTATTTTTTCCCCCTATTATCTCATCATATTCTTCTCAATTATGAAAAATTATTTAGTGCACCCTATTTATTAGTGTACTTCATGAACCAAATAGTTAAATAATAATAAATATTTTAAAATCAAATCTAATTCAGTCGTTGAAATTTAAATTATATAACAATTTTTTATATAAAATATTAAAAAATATAATATATTCTTATACATCCGGTGTATGAAACCATTTTTTCTCTTTTTTCCATCTTATAATTATTTTATTAATTTATTTGAACTAATTTTTCCTAATGTGTTTTTTCACATATTTATATATAATAATTTAATTACTATTAGCTATCATATTTCTCTTGCACTATGTTTTTTTATATAATTATCATCTTATAAAATTATCTAATTACTAATTAGATCCTACAATTTTTTTTTTTAATTATTTTAATTATTTAATACCTACATTATTAGCCATTTACTTATATATATATATATATATATATATATATATATATATATATATATATATATATATATATATATATATATATATCATAGTTAATTAGTTAATTACTAATAAATTCTTTGAAAATTTATATTGAAACATATACTGATTAAAATTTATTTTTATTTAAATTAATTTAATTATTAATGTCACGCCCCAGGGTCGAAATTGCGACCCGAGATCATTAATAGATCCGCCGTCCATACGGGAAGCCCTGCATAGACGAAGCGTCTAATATGTAAAAGATAAAACGGAAACTATACAAATATCAGAGCTATAAAATAAACTATTGAAATAAAAGATACAAGTCCAAAATGGTATAGTCTGATCCTCACAATACAAAAGTCTATCAAAATAAAACTCTCAAAAGGTACTATCTATAATAATCCAGCAGACTGTACTACAAAGCTCCAGAAAGGGGTACAACTACACTCCAAAGACGGGTAGGGAACTAGCTCGCGACTCCTTTATCTCGATCAGCAGGTGCAGCAACAGGAGTAGGAACAGGGGTAGATGCCTCTGGAAAATCTGTCACCAACGGAGGGTGTGAGAATTACACCGTCACGTAGTTCTCAGTGGGTACCGTCTCCAAGACCAACGGTCTGCCCACTAAGTCTACTAGAGGCATAAGATAACAGAAAAACTGAAATAATAAAAAGATAAGCTGGAAAGATATCTACAGCTATCATGACTCTATCTAAAATGCTCAATGGGTGAAACAGATGAAAATGATGCATCGACTCTAACCCAATAAACTCAATCAACCCAATCACATTGACTGCCACATAGGGTCCAGTCAAACCTGCGCCCACCTACTGCCATTACATCCACGGAGGACTGGACTTACGTAGGGCGTCCCACACGGACTGCGTTGACAAGTCACGATAGTAAAGTAATAGGACCAACTCCGGAGTGGCACTCGAGGGGTATGACTCCACCGAGGAAAGTATCCGCGCATCTCTGTCGAGCTCAATATAGCTCATGCAGGCTATAGTCCAAATCCATGATCAATCAGATCGGAAACAATAACTCAACACTAACAACATCTACCGGAAACACTCCATAGCTCGGGACCACCGTCAACCCAAACGACTCCCAAAACAGAACACCCAACTCACAGATGACACAGAATGGACCGACACCATAAGGGTCCGAGAATCCCGATAGACCGGTGCCTAGAACCCCAATCAAACAAAAACAGACTTCAGGCTCCGCCTTTCGAAGTTATCGCCCCCTTATAGTTTGGAAAAACAACTCCCTCGGTAAAATATCCGAAAGGAACCGATCAGGGTCCAAAAGTTCCGGGAGACTAGCACCTACAACCTTATCAAACAAGAACAGGTTCTAGGCTCAGCCCCCGTAGCTTTTGTCCCCAAAAAAAGGAAACGTCCCCTAAAACCCAGATCACTCAAACCCTCTCGGATGAGAAAGTTTGCAAGAAAAGATGACAGTTATTACTGAAAACTATTTTTATTTGAAAAGCCAAATTTAATAAATTTTAGTTTTTTAATAAAATAAGTTAAAACACATTTTATTTTCCAAACCCCAAAGGGCTATTGCCTTCACCCAAATCAAACAAGAACAGGCTCCGGCGACCCTTCGAAATTCGGAGGAAAAATATTAGTTTACTGAAATTACGTGTGTCCAAAAAGAGTCTGGGTTTCAGGTCCTACTATCACTAGTACACTGCTGCCACGAACACAGTGACGACAAAAAGATCAGAGAAAACTCGACGACCCGGGACCACCGTTTACTCAAACGGTTCCCGACACCAGTACAAGACTAGCCATAGCTACCAGACTCCACTCGGCCCCCAAGCACGAGTGCAACATGCATCCTACACTAAAAGGGATCCCGACCACTCGGCCTACTACCCGAGCGAGGAGAACACTATGTCCAAGGAATAAGGATGTAAAGTGTGGATGCCTAAAGCATAAAATAACCTAGCCCAAGTGAGGGTTCTTTACTAGTCTAGTTAAACATGCAAACATATGACGGGGTGCTAGTCAAGGTTCCACAATTTAACATACAACGTAACCAATACTCAAAATGCTAACTCTAGTATGCATAGATCCTGATCAATAAATAATTCCCAACTATATCATGCACATATCTCGATCAATATATAAGTCACTAACTCTACCTTGCATGCATCTCAATCAACATATCTATCTTGCATGTCCACTACAAGATAGAATTAGAAAACAGTCCGTCGATTTGGAAGAAAATCCAACCCACCTGAAACGCGACGATTCAGGATATGATCGAGCCGAAACTTGGCATTCACGTTCCTCAGCCTCTCAAGATTCAAACGTAACGAAAATCATCCAAAAACTTTCCCCAGATTGGCGGCGGCAACCAAAACACTAAAGTGCTATCCAAAATCCCACATAAAATCAGCGAGCGCGTCAAGATGATGTGGAGGCCAATCCGAACATAATTTTCAACTGGGACAAAAAAAAAAATGCTCACCTCGATCGTGATGATAACTTCCAACTTTCCCTTTCCCCGCAGAACTCTAAAATCGCTGCGAAAACTGAATCACAAGCCGAATGCCGCAAAAGTTGCACTATCAAAAATCTTCATTTACTGTTTTGCGCAACAGTCCTAAAAATCGAAAATATTCACCTTTGTAGAGACCTAAAATAAAATCCAGAAAAAAAGCGGCTGCGTTCCTCGCGAAGTGTATATGTCGATCGAGTCCTCACAGGATGAAATCCAATAACTGTACACCAAGATAAAAATCAAACAAGCTCAGCTATCCATAAAAATCCACAACAAGAAGGGATTCAAAGATGCTCCAAAATACCCCATAAAATCTCAAAATGATAAATACGGAAATCGAAGATCTACCTCTGGGAAAAACATCGCCGTAAAAATCGGCTGAAAACTCCCTTGGGTCAGCTCAGGGGAGTCCGCGGACGAAACGTTGACGGAAAAAGCCAAAATCAGAGAAGCATCGAAGCGCGCCGAGTCGGGGGAAACATCGATGTCGCGGGCTCCAAAAATACCAAGGATCAGCAGAAATGTGGTGGACTTGGTGAAGAAGAACCTCAGCGAAAGAAATCCCCAAGAACATCTCCAAAAAACCCGAAAGAGGGGGCTCCAATGGCCTATTTATAGCCAAAATCAGAAATTCTCCAAAAAAATGGCGTTTGGGTGCATTTTCGGGCGTCCGGAACTTCCGTGCGCCACATAGGAAACGCTGTGCAATGCGCCCGGATTAGTCCGGGCGTGCCACGTGTCCTGGAACACGCTGCATTGGGGGCCCGCACTGTGCGTGCGGGTGGTTGGCGCCCACCAACCACACGCCGCCACATGGCGGCACCCCCGACACGTGGGCCTGCCCCCGCACCTGCCCACCTACCACCCACCTGCCCCCGCCTGCCCGCTCTGCTTCCATGGACCGCGCCTGGTGCGCCGGCCAATCAGCAGCCGCCACGTGGCCCCTCCTCGGTCCACAGCTTCCCCCGTACACCCGAATGCACCGTAAACTTCCGGTTGTCCGTTTTCGGGTGTCTGGACTCAAAAAATACATCCAAATAGTCATTTTCCGAAGTTTTTCCGCGCTGAATCCAAATACGGTCTCTGTTTTACCAAAATCCACTTTCAAAATTTGACGAAGGCATCCGGATAGGCAAACTTGATCCAATTTTTGTGCTGGATCCAATCCTGAGGTTCGATTTGCGCACAACCATCTCCATCCCACAACAAAGGCCTTTCGAAACCACTGAACACACTGCAAAAGCTCTGCGGAGATCTGGATCGTCACAATTAATCTGGCTAACAAAACTATATAAAATATAAAAAAAATTAATTAAATATTAATATTAAAATATATCATATCGACGGCATCGTACGGATTCTTAACTAGTAATTTATTATAATTGATCTTATCTTGGCTCTTCGATTTTATGTAGTATATTAAAAATTTAAAGTTAAAAAAAAAACAATATAAATAACTTTATATTCAAATTTAATTACAGTTTTTTTTTTTTTTTGTTGAAATTTGAGTTGCGCCTAGCTTTTTATAATAGGGTATATTTTTGTTGCGAAGTAGTAACAAAGAAATGTACGGCTAATTAATGGCTTTTCACAGGTAATGTGATTATAGGAAAACTCAAAACTTCAGGATTAATTCTAACAAAAACAAAAATAAAAAGTTCCACGACCGGCCCATTGTGTATGTGTTCCACTGATTAGCCAACACATATATATATAGTAGTTCTAGGGCCCAAAGTCACCTTATGTCCATGTCGACGACCCGATCACTCCCTAATTGAGCTCATAATTAAGATTGTTTTATTTGGGCCATCTCAAATTCTCAACTCAGTTAGTTATATGAGGCCTATCAACTCGTACGGCCCATCATACCAGCTTAATTTTTGGTAGAGATGTCCAAAATACCCGATATCTATAATACCTGTAAAATTTAAATTCAAAAATTTGAATTTAAATTTAATTTTTTAAAATTTCTAAATTTGAAAATTTGAAGTATCGGGGGTGTTCCTGAAGAATCGACTAATTTAACCTAATGAGATTCAAACGAGGTGAAACAAAATCGTTACCTGATCGACCTCGTTGAGCTGAATGACGTGGTGATGTTTGATTTTGAATTCGGCGAGCCGAAACCATCGAAAAACGCGTAAAATACTATTTTCACAGTGTAAAAATGCAAAAAAGTTATTATTTTATGTGTTAAATTGCATGAAATTGAATGTGGAGGGATCTCAGTGCAAAACACACGTACAGTGAGGGACCTAAGTCTAAATATTTAGGTTATGAGGGCTAAATAGCAACTTATGCATCTTCTATATAAGCAGTTAGGGTTTCTTCCTTGGAAACCCTAACTGTAGCCTTCCTCTTGCATCTGTGCGACCCCGCACCCCCTCCGGCTCCTCTGCTTATCTTCCCCTATAGGGCCCCAAAACCCCATGTAGTTTTTCACGTGAATCCACGATGTGAAACACCTATCATTGGTGTGTTTGGCCCATAGTGCATCAAAGGGGTGCCACGGATGGACCCAGTGAGGTATCTAGAGCTGGATTGGATTTCGGCTGCTTTTGCCGAATTTTAGAAAGGATTTTGGGCCAAACAAAGGTTGGATTTGGATTCAGCGCGGAAAAACGCTTGAAAACGGCTATTTGTTGTTTGTTTCTGAGTCCGGATGCTCAAAAATGGACTCCCGAAGTTTACAGTGGTTTCTGGTGCATGGGGGGGGGGACCGTAGACCGCCGAAATGCCACGTGGCGGCATGTTATTGGCCGGTTCAGGTTGCGCGGTCCATGGAGCAGCGCCGGGTGGGGCATGGACCCGGCGCGGGAACACGTGGCGCCCTAGGAGTGGCCGGCGTGCGATACGCGGTCCACGGAACCCCGCGCGAGTGCATAGACCGGGCGCGGGGACACGTGGCAGCCTGTGATAGGTGGGCTCACGCGGCGCGGTCCACGGAGGTGCACGCCGGCACCTCGGGAAGCGTGCACGCGTGGGGGGCAGGCGGTGCTGCCGGCGAGGCGCACGTGGGCATGGTCCGCGGGTCGCGCGGGCTGGCCATGTGGCGCCCAGCCATTGGCTGGCGCCACCGACCCGCGTTGACGGGGGCGCAACACGTGGCAGTGTCCGAAGGGCCTTGCACTTGCTGTTCCCTGTTTGGGACACGTGTCAAGAGCAGGTGGTTTCGGGCGCTAGTCGGATGGGGCGTTTGGTGCGACTGTTGAATTCGAGCGCCCGAATCCGAACAGTGAGCCTTTTTGGGTTGCAATCACATGATTTAAGAGTATGGTAGTTGCATTCCGATCCACGTTGTGATTTGATGACTAACCCCTATTATGCATCGGTTCTTATCTTATTTGGAGCGACCGTGTGTCGCGAGATACTCTAACACATGTCGGTGTTTCTTTTACTATGCTCATGGCGCTTACACGCACACCAGCGGTTTGGCCATCGTATCGGTGTACTTTTCCGAATGAGTGGTCTGCGGACCCGTGAACCCCACGAGGTGACGTTAGTGGGGGCCCCTTGCGGCTATTTGCGGTGCTGCATTCGTGCAGTGGGGGGTTAAATGCACCAAGGTGAGAGCGGGGCAGTTGTTCTTGTGCCTGAGGTCCACGGACCGACTAGGCAGGTGTTAGGTACGGTTTTTACAGGGAAGTATGATTGATTGCATGATGGGGAGTTGTGGATGCTCTAGAGTTTACGGTTTAATTTAATATCTGTACCTCTTGTTATCATACCTGTTTCTACGCTTTACATTTACTCTTTGTGTCACTGACTTCCCACTATGTGACAGGTTCGGTCAGGGGTGGGATCTGGGACGGCGGTGAGGCTGGATTTAGCTCTTCTGTGTCTGGTGACTTTTTTCTTTTTTCACTTGAATATTTCGGTTAGTTAGTTGTGAGCATGTAATTTCTTTCATTGTGGATAATGTGGATGTTAGGATGGACTTTTGACTCGGAGATCGACCGTTTTTCTTTATGCCTCAGTTATGCTTTACGTACGGCCGTTTTTAAAATGAAAAGGGATTGCGAAAATGATTCTAAAAACTAAGTGTCGTGTGGACACTGTTTTATAAACCCGTGGATTTATCCTTTCAAACTCTTATTGCCGTCAGAAAAAAGATTGCGAAATTATTTTAAAAACTACGTGTCGTGTGGGCACTGTTTTACAAATCTGTGGTTTTATCCTTTCAAGTTTACGTTAACGGTTGGTCAATGTGATTGTATGATGGTTCTCTTTTAGTCTTATATGTGAATGGTTAAAGTGTTGTGGTGGTTTCTACGCCGTGCATACACAAGGGTGGCTCGATTGTTAAAATCGAGGACACTAGCGTATGTGGCGGGTCTGTGCATGTGTCCGGCGAGTATTCCCTTTCAAAAAAAAAAATTATTGCGCTATTTTTCGCTTCAATAAACCCCCGGGGCGGTCAATGTGTAATATAGAGCACCGCGACGCTCAGTCGCAACAGATAGTAATAATAAGAATTTTTATGCATTTTAGGGGTTAGTCAAGATTCAAAAACGCTATTACCTTACTCTTTCGTATTACAAATAGAACCAAACTCCAAGAAAACATACGAAAGGGGTACCCACCTTAGAGTGTGTCGACCGAAACACCTAAAATCGCCCGACGCCTTCGTACGATTCCCGAACCTAGGAAGTCCCAAAAAAAAAAGAAACATCAATAAGCTAAATCGTCCCCTGCTAAACTCGTAGCCCCGAACTCTGTCGAGAAAAGACAGAAAATCCCAAGACCCATCCTGACGCGGCGCAAGAACAACGCGGCACAAAGACGACGCGGCGCGGCGGCGCGGTGCATGCGACAGCCCCGCGCGGCACGCAAGCGGCGCGGCAGCAACAGCTGCCCCACGCGGGCACCAGCCCCGCAAGGCGCGCAAGCGGCGCGGCAGCACAGCTACCCCGTGCGGGGACCAGCCCCGCGCGGGCGCGCAAGCGGCGCGACAGCACAGCTGCCCCGTGCGGGCACCAGCCCCGCGCGGGCGCACAAGCGGCGCGGCGGCATGCTGCCCCGCGCGGGCACCAGCCCCGCGCGACGCGCAAGCGGCACGGCGGCATGCTGCCCCGCGCGGCGTGGTGCACGACCCTTCAACGGCACGCGGGTAGCGCGCGGCGGCAGCGAGGCGGCGACGGCTAGGGCATCCTAGCATCGCCCAAACAACAAAACCAAGAACGCAAAACTCAAAACCAAAAACACGAAACCAAGAACGACGAAAACGCAGAGATAAACGCCGCTAACCTCACTCAATCGGAGTTGACGACCCGATCTTGTTCCTCGCGGTAGTGAGAATCCGGATCCGCTCCCCGTTGACGGTGACGCTTCGATCCCGGCTTCCCACACGTTGATCGAAGAAGATGGAAGATCTGATCTCTTTTTCCTCTCCGAACTAGGATTTTTTTTTTCGTTTCTTGAAAGATGTTAATAAAATAATATTTAATTATATTTCACTTGTACGTATAAAATAAAACACTCATTCGGTATATAAAAGAAGGACTCCCATCTCCTCAAAAAGCGTGCCGATCATCAAACGTCCCGTGACAATTAGTACGGATTCCGATTGTAGGACCCCTGAACCCCATGCAGCTTTTTTCCGTGAATCCACTGTGCAAAACACCTGCTGATGGTGTGTCGGGCCCATAGTGCATCAAAGGGATGCCACAGATGGACCCTGTGAGTTATTGTTAGCTGGGTTGGCCTTCGGCTACTTTTGCCGAATTTTAGAAAAGATTTTAGGCCAAACAGAGGTTGGATTTGGATTCAGCGCGGAAAAACGCTTGAAAACGGCTATTTGCTTGTTAAATTCTGAGTCCGGATGCCCAAAAACGGGCTTCCGGAAGTTTTACTGGATTTTCGGTGCATGGGGGAGCCGTGGACCGGCGGGGGTGCCACGTGGTAGCCGCTGGTTGGACGGTGCACGCGGCCCGGTCCACGGAACAGCTGGGAGAGGCCCGGGGTGCACGGCTGGAGGCGTGGACCGGCGGGGGTCCACATGGCGGCGCGGGATTGGTCGGTCCACGCGCGCTCGGTCCACGGGAGCGCGTGGGGGAGCCGTGGACCGGGGCGCGCCACGTGGCAGTCCCGGGTTGGCGGGTCCACGGGCGCGCGGGAGCAGGCGCGGGGGCAGTTGGCTGTACAGGCGGGCAGGTGGGGCAGGTGGGCAGCGCCACGTGGCGCCCGCTGATTCGCGGGCGCCACCCACCACGCTGACCACGGGCCTGGACGCGTGGCGGACCCTGGCGGGGCTTGCACGGCTGTCCCATGATCGGGGGACACGTGTCAAGCCCCGAGGCGGGTCGGATGGTGGCGGGATCCAGTGTGCGTAGGCGGGCTGGGCTGGGCCGCACTGTGTGCGCCCGGAAATTGGCGGGCCGGGCCTTCGGGCCGCACTGTGCGCGCCCGAAATCGCGGGCCGGGCGCCCGAAATCGGGGACAAATCCGAAATTTCCGGATTTGTTCCCCTCAGCCTATATAAAGGAACCCGAGCTGCCTTCTTTGAGGTTTTTCACCCTTTTCCCGGCCTTCTCTTCCCGAGCTCCCTTCTAGACATTTGTTCTTCTTCGAGTGCTGCTTTCACCTGCGGAGTTTTGGGATTTTTAGGGGCACGCATCCCAAGGTTTCGGATTTTACGGCGCGGTGCGACGTTTCATTTCCGGTGATCTTCTTCGTCGCAGTGTAGTGTAAGGACTCCCCTGGGCCACCCCGACCTTCGTTTTCGACGATTCTTTTGCCGACATACTTCTGAGAGGTAGGTGTAAAGTACCGGATTTTCGGCCCATAAATAAATGTAAATAAAGGTGGTATGAAATACAATTGTTACGAAAGTTAGGGGAGTAAAGAATATGTGGATGCACGTTGGGCCCAAATCGGGTTAAAATGGAGAGATATAAAAATTTATTGGAGAAAGGGGGCCCGGATTTTTAGTGAAAAATTCGCAGTGTCAGAAAATTTCGAAAAAATTACGGGAGCCCCGTAAATATGTTTTAAGGTCACAGTAAAAATTTCGCGTGGATCGGATACCCGGATTGCGAGAACGGGGTCCGCCAGCGATTCTGGATACAGCGAGGCTTTTGGTGGCCCAGAAATAGTCAAAACTGAAAATTTAAAATTTTCTGTGGTAAATTAAGTTGAAACGAAGCCGCCTGTCAAATTTGGACGGAAACGGACAAAAAATAGACAGAAAACAGGACAAAAACGAATTTCCAACGCGCGCTGCGCAAGGTGCACAGCTGGCACTGAGGCGCGCGCACTGAGGCCCGCGTGGCGCAGGCGCGCGGGGGGGGAATTTCAAATTTTGAATTTGAAATGTAGACCGCCACATGGCGGTTCCCCATTGGAGGATCTCGTGGACCGGGTCCAATGGACCCTCTCCTTCTTTTCTTCTTTTTCTTTCTTCCTTCTCTCCGCGCCCATTCTCTTTTCTCCCTTTTCTTCTCCACACCCGAGCAAGAGAGAGAGAGAGAGAGAGAGAAAGAGAGGTAGGAGATTTTGGGGATTTTTGCGACGCGCCGTGGACCTCGTGAAGCGCACAAAGTGTTCCAAAAATCAGATGGACGACGCGGCATTATCGAGGTATGTCCCGCGTATTATTTTTGCGGTATTTTTGGCACAGTTTTGAGGTTTTCTTTTGAATTTTGGATTTGACCCCATGCCCACGTGCGTATTAGGGACCGTGTTTACTGTGCCGTTTTGCTGCACGGACTGTCCCGGGTATTTTTGGCGCGTCTCGTTTTGCGTGCAAGTTGTAGAGAAATGCACCGTTTTACGTGCGGATTCGACAAAAATGTACAGTTTTGGGCGCAAACTCGGAAAACGTGCACCGTTTTACGTGCAACGTTGAAAAAGAAAAGTGCACCGTTTTACGTGCCAAATCGAGGTATGTGCTCCGTTTTGCGTGCAACTTATATTATCGCGCACAGTTTTGCGTGCAGTTTATAATATTATACATCGTTTTTCGTACAGAGATAGAAAAATATGCACCGTTTTGCGTGCAACCTTACAGCTAAACTTGCACCGTTTTGCGTGCAGATCATTTTATCGCGCACCGTTTTGTGTGCAGTTTATAATATTATACATCATTTTTCGTACAGAGATAGAAAAATATGCACCGTTTTGCGTGCAACCTTACAGTTAAACTTGCATCGTTTTGCGTGCAGATCATTTTATCACGCACCGTTTTGCGTGCAGTTTATAATATTATACATCATTTTTCGTGCAGGGATAGAAAAATATGCACCGTTTTGCGTGCAACCCTATGGTTAAGCGTGCACCGTTTTGCGTGCAGATTTGAGGTACGTGCACCGTTTTACGTGCCGACCGTGTTGTCGCGCACCATTTTGCGTGCCGATCCTAATATTATGCATCGTTTCTCGTGCAGGGTTGGAAAAGACGTGCACCGTTTTGCGTGCAGATTTGAGGTACGTGCATCGTTTTGCGTGCCGGTTGTGTTATCGCGCATCGTTTTGCGTGCACTTTCTAATATTATACATCGTTTTTCGTACAGGGTTAGAAAAACGTGCACCGTTTTACGTGCAACCCTTCCGTAGACCGTGCACTGTTTTGCGTGCAGATTCGAGGTACGTGCACCGTTTTGCGTGCCGGTTGATTTAACGCGCACCGTTTTGCGTGCAGACTAAAATGACGCACACCGTTTTGCGTGTGGGTTTTTAGTGACGTGCATCGTTTTGCGTGCAGGTTTGGTGGACGTGCACCGTTTTGCGTGCAGACTCGAGAGAAGTGCATCGTTTTGCGTGCAAGCTCGAGGAGACAAGTGGAATCGCGCGGAGACCAATTGCAAGTGTCTACAAGCAATTGGGTACACTACAAGGTGGGGAATTCTGCCGAAATTGGGTGACCTCTCCCCTTGCTCCTTTGCTTTTCGATTCGAAGCATGATAGTAGCCTGTTAGAGGCGTTAGGTAATTATGAATAAGATTGCATGTTTAGAGGAACACAGATGAAAAGAGCAACTGTTGGTTGCCAATAACAGATGATATATGTGCATGTGTAGAGAAATTTAGAGGAAAAGTGATATTTATGATTTATCCACAATAGGGGATAAATTTGTATGTGTAGATGGACACAGATGATAAATGCAACTGTCAGTTGCCAAAAGGAGATAATTCATTTTCATGTGCAAAAAGGACTTAGAGGATAAATATATTTTTTATGATGGATATGAAAATAATTGCATGCGTAGAAATGAGTAATTACTTGATGACTGTGATCATGTTAGGGTACAACCCTAGGAATCATGTGATATAAGGGAACAGAACTTGTTGGTAGTAAGACTAGGAGAAAACCTAGTTTAGGGGTTTGACGAGTGACATCAACTTAGGAGTTATCCTAGGAAGGATGAGTGGCATGGTCTTAGGTGATAACCTAAGGACACTGGATAGAGTGATCAACATAGAGTCAGAAAACTCTAGGGTGTATATGACATGGAACTTAGGTAAAGAGAACCTAAGGAGAACTAGTGTTCAACATAGAGTCAAGGAACTCTAGGATGAGTATGACATGGAACTTAGGTAAAGGAAACCTAAGGTGAGCTAGAGGTCAGCATAGAGTCATGGAACTCTAGGACAGGTATGACATGGGACTTAGATAAAGGGAACCTAAGTTGAGCTAGAAGAGTTTAAACTCACAGACAGGAAAAATAGAGTCAAGTTGACTCTAGGATTCAGTAAGGAATCAAGAGAACGGAAAGTAGATCAAGTGTGGTGACATGAAAGGAAAAATGAGAAATAGATCAAGTGTGGAGATATGAAAGGGAAAACAGAAAAGTAGAGTCAATGTAATTCCAAAATAACAGTGGAACATGGAATTAGAGTCAGTGTAACTCTAAATTAATAGTGGAACAGGAAAATAGAGTTAAGTTAACTCTAGGATTCAATGAGGAATCAGGAAAATGGGATAAGATCCCAAGGTTAAAGAGCTGATCAAATATAACCCTAGAAGGTCATAGGGTGTCTGGGCAAATGGATAATAACTTTAACTTCAATTTGAGTTAAAGAAATAAAAGAGAAATGTTTAAGAGTCCAGGAGACTCGCTGGTTATCCTTATGGCAAGACCTAGGATAAGAGGAAAAATAGTTGCAAAAAGGCAAAAATTAAAAGCAAGCTAAAAGTGGCTAAAAGCATAAAGAAAATGAAATGGCGCCTTCGAATTTGAGACTCGTCAAGTGGAGCAGGACTCCCTGGGCAGTGACCCGTCGGACGAGGTACTTTCGAAGGGTTAAAAGTGAAAGCAAGGAGCTAAATGCTCAAGAAAAAGAGAAAGTGATTTGCCAGTGGCAAAAAGGGAGCTATAAGCTCGAATAAGAAAGGAAAGCAAGTGTTCAAAAGCAAAGAGGCTAAGAACTAAAATAAAAAGAGAAAGAAAAAGAAAAGAAAGAAAATTAAAGATAAAACGGGCGTACCTCCGGGGGCGAACGTACAACGGTCAGGAGTTGGACAGGGTCCCTCTCCCGGGCAGCGACCCGTATGACTGGTAGATAGAGTACTCTTGTCAGAGTTGGGCAGTGACCCTATCGGGCAGTGTCCCGTATGACAAGTCCCCCGGCAGGACGGGGTAACACTTGCGAGTGTTATCGGCAACCTTAGAAATCTTATCTTATGGTAGCAAGACTACCGGGCTCGGGCCCGTTGGATAAGAATTTCCAAGGGTTAACTTGAACTAAAGCACCAGAATCTAAAGAATAAAGAAAAATAGAGTGGCCAGGGTGGCCGGGTTAGTTGAACCCAGTATACAGCGGCATAGTGGCCGAGTTGGTGCTTAGCAGCCTAGTGTGGCTAGACAGAGTAGTGCTGGGTCGATGGTTGTACACAGATAGTGTAGTGATATATTATTGCATAGCTGCATATTGATGTTGAGGATTTTAGTTCCTAGCACACTATTATTATTGCTTCCATTGGACCAAGTGGTGTAGGACACTCTCTCTCGGTGGTTGAACCCACTGGGAACTCGCTCGTAAGTTCTCACACCCCTTGGGTGACCCCCCCCCACAGGTTCGGGAATGGATGCAGCGGTCGAGACAGATCCGATGCAGACGACAGCGAGGCATACGACAGGGGCAAGAGCCCAGCAGCATAGAGACCTAGAGGGTCTAGCAGAGGTACCATTTTTATATTTCTTGAGTGAACCTTGTATGGTGAGGAATTATGTAAAGGAAATGTAATAATTTATTTGCAAGTTCAGAATTGTAAAGTGTAATAAGTTTAATTTATGGTTCACTCCTGTATGTTTTCATTTCCGCATTAGTTATTGAATGAAAGTTTTAAATTTATAGTGATTTTTAGTACTCTGATATTGAGCTTCCGCACACACTGGTTGTGTTATCTTGGATGTTACCGTTCTAATCGGGTAGCGAAAGGTCGTACCCGATTGGCGGGTCTGTTGGCGTGCCCGAACCGTACAAATTGGCGGACTCGGGGCGCCACAGTAGGGCTTCATCTTTTGTGTTGATCGCGCACTCCAGTTTCGAGTTTTCGGCACAGTTCCCAAGGTGCCTTTGTGACCTCTTTTTCTGTGTGGTTTTTGGGACAGCGTTAAAGTGTTTTGGCGATATCTTCGCGCACGAGCATCGGATCGAAGCGTGCCTGTACAAGTTTTTCATCTACACATCACAAGGAACAAGCTTGTATTTTTTCTTGGATTTTTCTGAGATTTTATTGGAGGTGAAAATCCCTTTTTCCCTGTGTTCAGTGCTACAGTTTTTGGTACAGAAATCCTTTGAGTAGGCCACCTTGCCGAATTTGTATCTTGACCTACAGAACTCAGATTTGGGCGTGCAGGTACTCGTTTCGATCGTCTCATCGCGAGGAACGCAGTGATATTTTTATTGGAATTTTTTGGGCATTTTCAGCAGGTGAAATAAGGGCATCTTTGGGACTGATTTTTGTATGTGTTTGTATGGGTAGTTTTGGAATTTATGTATATTGGTGGACCTTGTGTTGTACCCAGGAGAGTTGCGGGTATTGCTGGACCCTTTGGAGTAGGAGATTTGGATTTCCTGGTATTTTCAGCTGTGGGATTTGGACAGTTAGCTTTTCAGGTGGGTGGTTGTTGTATTCCTCTCCTTTGGTATGCTCACTAGGAACATCAGAGTGTTTCAATGTTAGACAAGCCTAACTTATTGTTGATAACCTTGCATGCAACATGGAATTATATAATTGATAGTTTATCCATATAACTGAGATAATGGCATTTGGGCATGAGTTTTGTATCTTGATCACTCTGTTTAATTATTTAATTATCCGGGACAGCATGATTAGTGGTAGGTTAGCAATTAATGACTTTGCAATAAGGATCATCACTTTGAGACATTAGTTCTGGCACTCGTTGCTTTAGCTTAACCATTCATGTGAAATAGACTAAAATGCTTGAACAATTGCATGCTTAAAATGGTCATTTAACTAAGTCACTTTTACTGATACTCTATCTTTTGGGATTTGACTTAGGAGAAACCATGCTTTTATTTTCTTTCTCCTATTATTTAGACTTCAGGGATAGCATGCTCGGGTTCGAGCGGGGGGGGGGGGGGCTGGGATAGTGTAGTCAGGTTGCTGGGGATTTGGGACAGGCTGGGCTTTATGGTAGGGTATTGCGGCAACCACGAATTTTGAGTGGTTGACCGGGCTGTATTATTGCATCAGATTGGGTGAGGGGGATCGGGCTTTCTTTTGTGGAGGGTTTTTCCCACTTGATCTGAGTCACGATCCAGTCCTGCTATATCAGGTTACTTGTGGTTACTTATTTTCCTCGTGTGGGTCGCTCCCCACGAGTGCCACTCCGGAGTGCGCGGCAGACAGACTTTGAGTCCTTGAGACTCCTTTGCTTCGGTGTTATGCATAGGCTAGCATACCCGTCGCGGCAGACAGAGCAGGCAGTACCAGTGTTCACTGGTGGTCGGATTGGGTTATTTAGGCAGGCTTTCAGATACTGATGCATACTTCTTGCTATTCTTACTAGCTTGACATGTAGAGGCATATTAGTGGTAGCACATTTATCAACTGTTATACTTAGCTTCCACCCCCTTTCTTCTCCTTTTTGCCTCTGGTAGACCTGGTGGGCATGTCTGAGTTGAGGCTTTACCCACTAGGGGAGGGTACTATTTTTATAGTAGTTCTTACCCCCATTGTCCTTTCTTTGTTCTTCTCCCTTTGTTTTGCAGAGTCCTCTGCGGGAGTTGCTGGGCCGTCAGCAGCTGATCGAAGTAAGAGGGTTGCGGACTAGATAGAGAGCCACCGAGAGTTGCTAGCAGGAGTTTTGGGTGTACCCGGTTTCTCAGACAGTTCCTTTGTATTTCTTTTTGGGTCTGGCTTTAGCCAGTTAGTTGTATATTTGTGGTGAGCTGGGAGATATATTTGTATTTATTTTACAGTTGTACTTTTACTTCCAGCTTTTTTCTGAGATACAGTAGTTTTAGTTCAGCTCTGATTTTTATGCTCCTTTATTTATTATCTCTTATATCTGAGCAGGTTACCGACGCTTCGTGTATGCGGGAAATACCGTATGCACGGCGGATCTGTAGACGGGCCCAGGTTCTGGTTTACACCCGGGGCGTGACACCGCTGCACCCGACGAACACTGTGACCTTCAAAATCCCATTCCGGAAGATCCGCAAATCGTATTTCAGATCCGATGGATTTGTCGTTTACCATTTTTCAAGCTCTATCACAGAAAAATACTCGCAAGCACCGACGTTCTACCCAAAAAAATTCAATAATTTAATCCCCAAACAACTAATTTATTCAAAAAGAATTTATAAGGAAAACAAGAAAGGTCGTGATACTACAGTTCTTCAATTAATCCATGACACAAAAGTACAAGGAGTAAAATTGAATTACAAGAAACTCTCTCACGGAGGCTCTCTACGTTTTTTCTCTCAATTAGGATTTTTTCAATGAAGCCCTAAAAAATAAAAGATGAATCACAAGAGTTAATATAACTCTAAAAACCTAATTCTAATAGGAAATGATCTCCACCGACCATCCGAGTTTCCAAATCACTTTCAGTCGTCGTCGATATCGACTCGAAACATGGTTTTACATAATCCAACATTATCTCTCGACAAATTTTTGAAATTTCACGAAATACTCAAAAAATTTAGACTTTCTTTTCAAAGGATAACACCAAGTAAAACGAGAGAAATCATCGACAAAAATCACATAGTATTTAAATCCTTGCGCAGAGCGTATAGGGGCCTACCCTCATAAATCACAATGAATTTTGAATAATGGCTCAGGAGAGACTTGAGTAAAATTAGAGAAAGGGGGTTTTGAAGACTAATGACAACTAGAACAAATATAAGACATATTGTTCCATTTATTAACTCTAGTAAGATTATTATTATTATAAAGATGATGAACAATACTAGATCGCGGATGTCCCAATCGTCGATGCCAAGTTTCTTCAGGTGCAATTTGCTGTCTATTTGAAAAATAGGCTTGAATCTCTTGTTTGCCATTATTCAGTGAATATAGTCCTCCCTTTCTACTCCCAGATGCCATCACTTTTCTCATTCTCTGGTCCTTTATCTAAAAGCCATTAGAATTAAATTCAAAGAAACATAGGAACTCCGAAGTTAGTTGTGATACAGATAATAGGCTCCTTTTCATTTCAGGGACTAATAATACATCATGCAAAGATATAGGGCTCAAGTCCGCCGTCAAATCCCAGGGCTCAACCCTGGACAAGCGGTGGAATCTACCAAGCTGGAGTACGGTAGGGGCAGAGGGAATTTCCGGTGGAGCGATGAAATGCGTAGAGATCAGAAAGAACACCAACGACGAAAGCTGTTACGGAATTTGAGTTGGCGTATTTCATGGAAAGTGTTAAGTCTTGAAGATTGAAGATGAAAGAAATTTGGATCATATACCTCAATCTCAAGAAAGAAGAATTCAAAAGGATCAGGTATGTTCAACTAAAGATTTTTGATGATCCGAATACTTCTTGTAGTGTAGAAATACTTGGAAGAATTTTTTATTGCATAAAAATCAAAAACTGGACATGGGACATGTTCAGGATCCGGATCAGACCTTCCAATCCGGATCCCGAAGGGTGTTCGTTCAAACACATGTTCAATCCGGATCGCAGCCTCCTTAGATCCGGATCCCGAACACTGGTTTTACCTTTTATTTGAACGATCCGGATCAGGCTTTTCAATCCGGATCCCGAATGTTGATGTTTGGTGAAACTGTATGAACGATCCGGATCGGACTTCGATCCGGATCCCGAACCCCTGGTTTTCTGGAATTGTCTATCACGCTACGACGATCCGGATCGCAGTAATTCCGATCCGGATCGCCGTCCTGAAAATTTCCAGAAACGGTTGTTTTTGATCCTTATCTTCTTCCAATGGTTTCTAACCTATATATATAGACCCTATGTTTCATTTTTAGGGTAATCGGAAAATAAACGAAAAATACGACCGAAAAAGAAAAATCCACATATAGAGAAGAAAGGAAATCAATAGATTTAATTCTATGTTTCTTCATCTATATTGATTGATTTGATTCTAGGTTTTCCAAACTCAGATTTTGAGTAGAATCAAATCAATGAATACTTAGATGGTATTTCCGATCTATTTCTAATCTAAGTATTCGGCGGATCATCACCACCCAAAAACAACGATTTACCCTAAATCGGCGCGTGGACTCGCGTGGCCTTGTGGATTCAAGGTGCAACCGCTCTCGTGGATTCGGAGCGAGGTACGTTCGTGGATTCGAAGCGTGCTACTGGGTGAAGACCGTGGATTCGGTCGGACGTCGTGGACTCGACGTTGGACGCTGTGGATTCAGCGTTGGGCGCAGATCGTGGATTCGAGAAGCGTCGTGGAGCGAGCGGAGAAGATCTACTAGGAGCGTATGGTAAAAGGTTGAGTCGTCTGTGAGTACGTTATATCACCTTGTACGTGTGTTAATTCTAGTGGATTTCGCCGTGTTATCGGTCCCGTGGTTTTTTACTCCGGTTTGGAGTTTTTCCACGTAAAAATCTTGCGTGTTCATTTATTTTTCCGCATTGGGTTTTATTGCGCAATGATTTTTTGAGTGTTTATTGTTTACACCTATTCACCCCCCTCTAGGTGTTTTTTTCCCTATTTAGATCCTTATTACATATAACCCAACAAGTGGTATCAGAGCGGGAATAGGGTTGTAAACAATGGTTGAAGGTGGAAACATCAACGACCCCCTTTCTTTGATGGAACAAATTATGCGTACTGGAAAGTACGGATGAAAGCCTTTTTAATTTCCATCGACGAAAGGGTGTGGCAATCAATTGAATTAGGATGGTCTAATCCAACTGAAATTATTTCTGATGTTCGCACCTTAAAACCTAGGTCGAAATGGACCAAGGAAGAGATTGATTCATCTTCTTACAATGGCAAAGGAATTAATGCTCTATTTAATGCTTTGTCACAAACAGAGTTCTCTCGCGTCTCGGCATGTGAGACTGCGAAAGAAATCTGGGATGTTCTTCAAGTTACGCATGAGGGAACTAACCTTGTGAAGATTCAGAAACTGCAAATGCTTACGAGCAAGTTTGACTCTATTTCTATGGCAGAAAATGAATCTTTCACAGACTATTACACACGATTGCAAGACATCGTAAACTCATGTGCTAACTTGGGAGAGAAGATTCCAGAATTTAAAGTTGTAAGAAAGATATTAAGAACTCTTCCTGAACGATTTCGCCCGAAGGTCGCAGCCATTGAAACAATTAAACACCCGGACGAAATGCGTGTAGAAGAATTAGTTGGTGCATTACAAACTTATGAAATGACATTTCCTACTAACTATTCTTCTGGAAAAGCATCCTCTTCTAAGTCTTCAGGTTATGCATTGAAATCAACTAAAGAAGAAGACGCGGATTCATCCTCCTCGGACGATGACGAGAACCTATCTATGGAGGACTTTGAGAAGCAGCTCGCTCTCTTGACAAGGAAGTTTCGCCGCAACTTTCGAAGGGGTAATCCAAGCAAAACTCCATCCTTCGGAAAGTCGAAGAAAGGCAAAGGTTCTTCAAGCTACAAGTCAAGAAAGCAAGAGAACTTCTCAAAGGATAAGAAAAGTTCAGAGGGACAAGTACAATGTTTCAAATGTCGAGGCTACGGCCACATTGCAACGGAGTGTCCCAACAAGAATCCGGCAAAGAAGAAGGCGATGCAAGTCGTCACTTGGGATGACAACTCAACGTCAAATGAGTCATCCTCAAGTGATGAAGAAGACAACGCAACGGCATTCCACGCGTCCACATCTTCACCCTTCATGTGCTTAATGGCAAGTACATCCGACTCGCTGTCCAACTCCTCCCATGCTGAAAAGAATGTCATGGACGACGAATCGAGTAATTCTGAAGGTGAAGATTTTGCTCTTGCCTACCATCAACTCTTACGGGATTCAAAGAAACTGGCAAAGCAAAACCGGAGTTTGAGAGGTGTTGGGTTTAGGTTAATAAGGATCTAATAGGGGAAAAAAACACCTAGAGGGGGGTGAATAGGTGTAAACAATAAACACTCAAAAAATCATTGTGCGATAAAACCCAATGCGGAAAAATAAAAGAACACACAAGATTTTTACGTGGAAAAACTCCAAACCGGAGTAAAAAACCACGGGACCGATAACACGGCGAAATCCACTAGAATTAACACACGTACAAGGTGATATAGCGTACTCACTGACGACTCAACCTCTTACCATACGCTCCTAGTAGATCTTCTCCGCTCGCTCCACGACGCTTCTCGAATCCACGATCCGCGCCCAACGCTGAATCCACAGCGTCCAACGTCGAGTCCACGACGTCCAACCGAATCCACGGTCTTCACCCAATGGCACGCTTCGAATCCACGAACGCACCTCGCTCCGAATCCACGAGAGCGATAACACCTTGAATCCACAAGGCCACGCGAGTCCACGCGCCGATTTTGGGATAAATCGTTGTTTGTTTGGGTGGTGATGATCCGCCGAATACTTAGATTAAAGATAGATCGGAAATACCATCTAAGTATTCATTGATTTGATTCTACTCAAAATGTGAGTATGGAAAACCTAGAATCAAATCAATCAATATAGATGAAGAACCATTGAATAGATCTAATGATTTCCGTTCTTCTCTATATATGTGGATTTTTCTTTTCGGCTATCTTTTCTTAACCAGCCGATCTATTGCGGATGCCCTAGAAATGAAATGGAAGGGCTATTTATAGGTTAGAAACCCTAGGAAGAATATTCGGATCAAAAACAGCCTTTTCTGGAAAGAAATCCCGACGGCGATCCGGATCAGATCTGGCGATCCGGATTGCAGAAGCACAAACCACGATTTCCAGAAAATTGCCTGTTCGGGATCCGGATCGTAGTCACCGATCCGGATCGTTCATACAGTTTTACCAGAATATCATGTTCGGGATCCGGATTGCAATTCCTGATCCGGATCGAAGAAGCACACAGGTAAAACTAGTGTTCGGGATCCGGATCAGAGAGTGCTGCGATCCGGATTGAACCAGTGTATGAACAAACACCTTTCGGGATCCGGATTGAAAGCCACGATCCGGATCCTGAACATGTCCCATGTCCAGTTTTTGATGAATAAGCAATTAAAACCTCTTCCAGGTGTTTCTACACTATAAGAAGTATTCGGATCATCAAAATTCTTTAGTTAAACGTACCTGATCCTTTTGAATTCTTCTTTCTTGAGATTGAGGTATACGATCCAAAGTTTCTTCATCTTCAATCTTCAAGACTTAATACATTCACGAAATACGCCAACTCAAATTCCGTAACAATCTCCCCCTTTGGCGGTTTCGTGACAAAACACAAATCCACAAAGAAAATTCAAAAAGAATATTTTTGTTGCTATCACCATACAACAAAAATTTACAAAAGAGTTCCAGAAATTAAAAACATGAGATAAACTCCTAGAACAGACTCTAGACTTAGACATCTGTAATCTCTGCACACAGAAAACATTCTTGACAAACAAATTCGTTAGATACCTCAAGAATTGGAACATACAAAACCAAATACAGAGATAGAGTTTAGTCTCATCATGACATTTGAAAAAATCAGATATGTGAAAGAAGCATAGTTAAAAACCAACATATCTTCTAAGCAGTTGAAAACCAAATGTCAAAGTATGTTAGTCCAACATCAACTTGTTAGTCATATTACATGCCCAAATAGTTAGTCGAATAGTTAGTATAGAAGCATGTCACAAATCACAAAAGAAAAACCAAAGTTGAGTTGAGGTTCATACTTACCTTGATATCATCGATATTCACAATCATTCATTGTTCAGAGTTCTTTCTAACTCTCTCACTCTCTCCCCCTTTTTGTCACAAAACAAAGCCAAAACGTAGCATGAGCTACAATATGTAAGGAGAGTAAAGAAAACATAAAGTCCTAATAGTATGCACAAACTGAAAACTAAACTAAAAAAAATCCTGCACAAAAAGAAAAGGTCAGTTTTCAGAATCTGAATCTTCAGAACTTGTGCACCCAATCTTGGACATTATCTTTCGCATCCGCTTGTCCATTGAATTTATCTTCTTCGTGATGGTGATGTGAGCTGCTGTTGATATTTCTAGCTCATTGGTAATCCGCTGTTGTTCTTTCAAAATTTGTTCCTGCTGGATAGACAGTCGTTGCTGTAACTTGAAAATCGAATTCAATGATGCGTCATCATCTGTGCCAGGTGCTTGATGAGATGGTGATGCAGCCGTGCTTGGGTCAGGCTTCTTCCCAGATGCAGAAGCTTGAGTGACATGTGGCAACTTGTGAAGGGATTTGACAATTGTGGACTCATCTATCATGTTCAGACATTGATGATAGGTTGTAGAGGTGATGTCAACTTGAAATTTCTTTAAAATCCTCATTATAATCAGTGGAAAAGGAATTCTTTCGCTGGGGTGAGGATGCTCAACATATCGTGCCATTCTATTCCAGATGATGTACGGGATGTTGATATTCAATGCCGTTGCCTCTGATGGATGTCCGATGAGATATAAGAACAACAATCGTTCCCATCTCACAACCTTCGTCTGCATGTTTGGAAGTATATTGTAACACGTGATGAAATTTAAGAAGCGATATTCAAGACGAAGTTCTTTAGATCGAACTGATTTTTCGGTTGACTGTGTTCCCTCGAGACAAATTCCTTCGATAACTTTTCGCCATAAAGTATTTGTCAAATTTATCCCTTTCAGGTAGTGGACTCCTTTCTTGCTGGCTTCCATTCCCAAAACCTCGCCAATCAACTGTGGAGTGATTTTGAATCTCGTGCCTTGGATATTCGTGTAGAACTCCATAGGACCGTTTTCAAATTCGCGAAGATGCCGTGCGTTGGTATAGAAGGTCCTCACCTGGTGCAGGCAGTAACCGAGAGTTTCTGGGAAGCGACATACTTGAATGAGATTTGCTTGTTCAATCAAAGTACCAAATTCAGGGGAGTGACCTTGTAGAGCCTCAATGTTCACGTGCCTTTCGCCAATGCATTCGCGATGTGCAAACGCTCTAAGACGGTCACTGTTAACAAATACTTCTTCAACACGTGGCGGAGAGTCAGGAGCTATTGGTGGGTCAACCTTGGTCTCCTGTCCCAGTCCAAAACGTCGAGCAAGTCGCTTACGTTTTATAGAGATAGTTGGGGCAGGCATAGGAGCTTTCCCAGTGTCCAAGGGAGCTTTTCCTTTTCGTGTTGAGTTAGTCGGCAATACCTCATCATTTTCATCATCTGTTATCATGTCCCAATGAATCTCATTCTCATTCTCTTCAAGTTCAGTGTCACTTATGACATCGACTTCTCCTTTTCTTTGGAGTTTCTTGGCTCTTTTCAACTTATTAGTTGCTCTGGTGAGCACCATCGTAACCAGTAGCAGAATTAACCAGGAGAAGGCCATTGATTCTAGTATTTTGAGTTTAAGAAAGTGTCCTGTGAAACCAACTCAAGAACATATGAAAAATTGTCAATTTTGAAAAATAAAATTGAAAACATTGTACCTAGACAATCATATTCATGTAAAGAAGCCAAGAATCAAATTAGTTTTTCAAAAAGAATTTTAAAAATAGATCAATTCCATGATTTACAAAAATTCCTCTTTTATGCCCTAAAACCGAATTTTTAGAAATCGAAGCCTAAAAACTCGTTAATCAAGTAAAATCCCAGCATAAAAGCAAAACTAATTGACCCAGAGTTCTTATTTCAAAAGAAATTTGATCAAAAACCATTCACAAACGAAAAAGTTCCAATTTTTCAACTCACGTTTGGTGAAAAACCATAAAAACTGAGAAAAACCGAGTTTTGATCATGAAAACTTACTTGAATCCGAAGAACTTTGAGTTTTGAAGCACCAAGAAGCAAGAAATCTAGAGAGAGAAACTCTAGAGGCTTGAAAACCAGAGATTAGGGTAAAGAAATCAAGAATCTGTATGTTTCTATATAAAACCCTATCCGTGATCCGGATCGGCCGAGAATGTGATCCGGATCGGCTACCCGCAGGAAAAATCCTGCGTTCGGGATCCGGATCACTTGCCCGATCCGGATCGGCTACACCTTTTTCTTGAGAAAAATTTAGAAAAACACAATAAAATCCAGAAAAAGTATGTAAGCACTTTACCATGTCAACTTCAAACAAATGGCATCGTTTCATGCAACAAGAAATAGATTATGCAAAATCTATCAAAAATATCCAAAAATGAAACGAAGATTTACGAAAGTTAAAACACTTAAAGTTGAACAACTTCAATTACATCTATCCTGATCCTATGTGTAATGTCTTTATCAAATCATCAATTTCAGTAAAGAAAATGAAGTACCAAGATCAATAGATGTTTGAAATCCCAGATAAGTTAGATAATATATCTAGACAATCTGTTGAAGGAGTGGCTCTTTGAGCATCTTTTAAAAAAAATCCCACCTTATACCAACCATGAAATACGACTGAGTCAAATATTTCAATATGAATTTCATCAACAATTTTTCAAACAAAAATTTGCTTTTCATTCATGGAGTATCTTTTTCTTTCATTTTCTCCATGTGGTGGTAGTTTTCACACTCCTCATTGGGATGTAACTCTTTCCACATCTTTTGAGCATTTCACATTTCATTGACTCCCCCTCAATTGGCTATCAATTATATAATATATAAGGTATTCAACCAAACCATTGATCTCGAATTCATACTCGACTAAGCAATCAAATATGATAATGACTATACCAAGAGATCATTGAGAGAGAAATTGACTTTGATCACTTAAAAGATGGTTTAATTAACGTAAATGATCATTGCAACATTGAAATATTATGACATCAAAAACATAATAAATTTCTAAATGCATAAAAGGATGCAATTAAAGTCAATTATGATTTATGCTCAATTAGTGTGCTATGTACAGAACATAGATAAAGAACAAAACAAAAACAAGAACAAAAACAAAACCTAATCTAAGCAAAGGTTTCAAAAGAGTTTATTTCAAGGAAAGCATGCCAATTGCTTTACGCAAGTGAATAAAACGTTTTTGATCCAAAGGTTTTGTTAAGATGTCGGCTAATTGATCCTCAGTTGAAATATATGACAGTTGAAGAATGTTTGATTCAACTAGCTCTCTAAGAAAATGATATCTAAGTTCAATATGTTTTGTTCTAGAGTGCAACACAGGGTTTTTTGAAATGTTAATAGCACTAGTGTTGTCACATAAAATGGTTACCGAAGATGTTGAAATTCGGAAATCGCTCAACACGCTCTTCATCCAAATCAATTGGGTTGAGCAACTTCCTGCAGAAATGTACTCCGCTTCGGCAGTCGAGAGTGCTATGCAGTTCTGCTTTTTACTGTGCCATGCAACAAGGCAGTGGCCGAGATAGAAGCATGCACCACTCGTGCTTTTCCGGTCATCCACCGATCCAGCCCAATCGGCATCTGAGTATCCAACAATATCCAAAGTCGTTCCCATAGGATACCAAATTCCGAAATTGATTGTACCTTTGATATACCGGATGATCCGTTTCACCGCTTTCAGGTGAACCTCCTTCGGTGCTGATTGATATCTCGCACAAATCCCAACACTGAAGGATATATCCGGGCGACTAGCCGTGAGATATAGTAGACTTCCAATCATACTGCGGTACAGTTTCTCGTCTACATTCTCACTTTGTGATTCACTTCCAAGTCCCTTATGGCTAGTTCCCATTGGAGTCGGAAAATCTTTCGAATTTTCAAGATCAAACTTTTTGACCAACTCCAGTGCATACTTGGATTGACACAAGTGAATTCCTTCATCGTTCTGCTTAACTTGTAATCCAAGAAAATAGTTCAACTCGCCCATCATGGACATCTCAAATTCGCTTTCCATGGTCTCCGCGAATTTAGAAGCATCATTATCTCTTGTTGCTCCAAAAACAATGTCATCAACATAGATTTGAGCAACTATGAAATTGTTTTGATAATGCTTCACAAAGAGAGTCCTGTCAGCTCCCCCTCGAGTGTAGCCCTTTTCCAAAAGGTGCTTTGTCAACCTTTCGTACCATGCTCGCGGTGCTTGTTTCAGACCGTAAAGAGCCTTTTTCAGTCGAAAAACATGGTTAGGTAGTTTATGATCCACAAAACCTTTCGGTTGAGCTACATAAACTTCCTCATTTAAAAATCCATTTAAAAAGGCGCTCTTAACGTCCATTTGAAATAATCTGATTTTAAAATGACAAGCGATCGCAAACAATATACGAATGGACTCGAGTCTAGCTACAGGGGCGAAAGTTTCATCAAAGTCTATACCTTCTACTTGAGAATAGCCTTGAGCAACTAACCTTGCTTTGTTCCTGATGATAGTACCTTCTTCGTTTTTCTTGTTCTTGAAGATCCATTTGGTACCTATCACATTGTGTTGCTTCGGAGGCTTCGTCAGTTCCCAGACTTTGTTTCGCTCGAATTGATGGAGCTCTTCCTGCATTGCTTTAATCCAATAATCATCTTGGAGAGCTTCATCAACATTCTTTGGTTCGATTTGTGATACATAGCATGCAAATCCGCAAACCAATTGTCTCCGTGTTCTAACTCCTTCTTGTGGATCTCCAATTATGTTCGACTCAGGGTGATCCTTGGAGATGCGTAACGTTTGAGGTAGAGGAGTAGGCGGAGGTACACGAGATGATTCCTGCACATCAGATAAGCTTGAAGAACCGTTAGATGCATCAACGTTATTATCGAAAGAATTGTTAGAGGAAGATGCATTAGCAGGTGTATCATCATCAAGAGAGATATCGAGGGTAGATTTTTCAGATTCAAAATGAAAAGCTTCATCTACCTTAACATTTATCGATTCTACGATCGTCTTAGATTCTAAGTTAAAAACTCGATATGCTCTGCTGTTTGTAGAATAACCTAAGAAAATCCCTTCGTCACTTCGAGAGTCAAATTTTCCAAGGTTCTCACGATCACGTAAAATAAAACATCGACTCCCAAAGATGCGAAAATATTTGATGTTAGGTTTTCTACAAAACCAAAGTTCATATGGTGTATTCAAGGTCCCCGGGCGCAAATACACGCGATTGATAACATAAACAGCAGTGTTTACCGCTTCAGCCCAAAAGTAAAAAGGTAAGTTCCGGCTGTGAAGCATCACACGTGCCATTTCCTGTACGACCCTGTTTTTGCGCTCGACTACACCATTTTGTTGAGGTGTGTAAGGTGCGGAGAATTCATGTTTAATGCCATTAGAAATGCAAAAATCAATGAATTTGGAATTTATGAATTCACCACCTCTATCACTCCTAACTCGAGTAATCCTATCATTCTTTTCTATCATAATACGATTGCAGATTTCGAGAAAAGAATCAAAGGTATCAGCTTTTTCTTTTAAGAAGGCTACCCAAGTATATCTAGAAAAGTCATCAACCAACAAGAAAATATACCATTTACCTCCCAGAGATGGTTGACGAGTTGGCCCCATTAAGTCCATATGCAAAAGTTCCAAAGGCCGTTTTGTACCTATGTGGTTCAAATTCTTGTGTGCAGTCCTAGACTGTTTTCCCTTTTGGCAACCGCCACACACAAGGTTTTGTTCAAAAGAAAGTTTTGGAACCCCCTTGACCACATCTTTATTTGAAATTCTAGAAAGTTCCTTAAAGTTTATGTGACCTAGCCTTTCATGCCAAAGTGTTTCATTTTTCAAAGATGCTAGGTTACATTTTTCAGAAATCTTAGAAGGAACTACATAACAGTTGTTTTCTGATCTAACCCCCTTTAAAAAGAAAGCATGGTTCATGTCAGTTACAGTGCATTTATCAGATGAAAAATTAACTGAATAACCACTATCACACAGTTGACTTATGCTTATGAGGTTAGTCTTAAGGCCATGAACAAATAATACATTATCTAGAACCGGGCCATCTGGAATAGCTACCGTTCCCTTTCCAACAATTTTGGAAGACCGACCATCTCCGAAAACAACAAGTCCTCCGGAGTTTTTCTCAAATGTTTGAAAACAGTTTTTATCGCCGGTCATATGACGGGAACACCCGCTATCCAGGTACCAAGACGAACTATCATATGCATGCAAAGAAACATTGGTAGCAAGACAGGGAAAGATCTCACCTTTGCGCACCCAAACCTTTTTGAAGTGCGTTGGTAATGGTCGTGAGGTTGATTTCCTAGGTGAGGGCGTCTTGCTTGAAGAATTGCTGCTCCTTGATGATGTCGTCTTGAGCGATGTGCTACCAAGGCTCTTTTCCTTTGAATGAATTGAACTTGTTTTCCGAGGAGTAGCCCTTTTGGTAGTCGTTGCAAGATGTGCTTGAGATGTGCGTTTAGCTTCCGTCTTGCAATTTCTTCTTATGTGCCCTGAAATGCCACAACGAAAACATACCTTGGTTCTTGTCGATTCCGAGGAAGATGTAGTAGGTTCGTTGTCGTTGCTTGTCGTGAACACCGATGTCGGAGGAGGAGATACCGACTGGGGCACAAACACTGTACCACTCGAACTTGGAATGTCTCCAGTTTGAGTGTATCCGAGGCCGAACTTATTTCTTTGACCGAGACCAAGCAGTCTGTCCAACTTACTCCTTCCAGAAGAAAATCTCTTTAAGTCATCCTTTAGTTGGCGTATGGTCTCCGTCATTTCCAATTTTTCCTGTCGAGCCTCGCCGTTGAGCTTCAAGAAGTAATTCGCTTTGTTCACCATATCCATATAATTCTTCTCGAGTTGCTCATTGGACTCTTGAAGGGAAACATTTGTCTTAATCAGATTGTCCCTTTCCACTTCAAGATCGGTTGAGATAGAGGTTACCCTTTTTACTTCATCTTCAAGATCCTGTAATCTCTCTTTCAACCCCTTGTTTTGCTTAGCCAGTTTCTTTGAATCCCTCAAAAGCTTATGGTAGGCTAAAACAAAATCTTCACCTTCCGAATCATCTGATTCATCGTCCGTTGCAATCTTTTCAACAGTGGAGTTGGACAGTGAGTCAGATGTACTTGCCATTAAGCACATGAAGGGTGAAGATGTGGTGGACGCGTGGAAAGCTGTCGCGTTGTCTTCTTCATCACTTGACGATGACTCATTTGACGTGGAGTTGTCATCCCAAGTAACTACTTGCATCGCTTTCTTCTTAGCCGGATTCTTGTTGGGACATTCCGTTGCAATGTGGCCGTAGCCTCGACATTTGAAACACTGAACTTGTCCCTCAGAACTTTTCTTATCCTTTGAGAAGTTCTCTTGCTTTCTTGACTTGTAATTGAAGGACCCTTGCCTTTCTTCGACTTTCCGAAGGATTGAGGTTTTGCTTGAATTTCCCCTTCGAAAGTTGCGGCGAAACTTCCTTGTCAAGAGAGCGAGCTGCTTCTCAAAGTCCTCCATAGAAATGTTCTCGTCGTCGTCCGAGGAGGATGAATCCGCGTCTTCTTCTTTAGTTGATTTCAATGCGTAACCTGAAGACTTAGAAGAGGATGCCTTTCCAGAAGAATAGTTAGTAGGAAAAGTCATTTCATAAGTTTGTAAAGCACCTACTAATTCTTCTACACGCATTTCGTCCGGGTGTTTAATTGTTTCAATGGCTGCGACCTTCGGGCGAAATCGTTCAGGAAGAGTTCTTAGAATTTTTCTTACAACTTTAAATTCTGGAATCTTCTCTCCCAAGTTAGCACATGAGTTCACGATATCTTGCAATCGTGTGTAATAGTCAGTGAAGGATTCATTCTCTGCCATAGAGATAGAGTCAAACTTGCTCGTGAGCATTTGCAGTTTCTGAATCTTCACTAAGTTAGTTCCCTCATGCGTAACTTGAAGAATATCCCAGATTTCTTTCGCAGTCTCACATGCCGAGACGCGAGAGAACTCAGTTTGTGACAAAGCATTAAATAGAGCATTAATCCCTTTGCCATTGTAAGAAGATAAGTCTATCTCTTCCTTGGTCCATTTCGACCTAGGTTTTAAGGTGCGAACATCATCTAAAATTTCAGTTGGATTAGACCATCCTAATTCAATTGATTGCCACACCCTTTCGTCGATGGAAATTAAGAAAGCTTTCATCCGTACTTTCCAGTACGCATAATTAGTTCCATCAAAGAAAGGGGGTCGATTGATGTTTCCACCTTCAACCATTGTTTACAACCCTATTCCCGCTCTGATACCACTTGTTGGGTTTAGGTTAATAAGGATCTAATAGGGGAAAAAACACCTAGAGGGGGGTGAATAGGTGTAAACAATAAACACTCAAAAAATCATTGTGCGATAAAACCCAATGCGGAAAAATAAAAGAACACACAAGATTTTTACGTGGAAAAACTCCAAACCGGAGTAAAAAACCACGGGACCGATAACACGGCGAAATCCACTAGAATTAACACACGTACAAGGTGATATAGCGTACTCACTGACGACTCAACCTCTTACCATACGCTCCTAGTAGATCTTCTCCGCTCGCTCCACGACGCTTCTCGAATCCACGATCCGCGCCCAACGCTGAATCCACAGCGTCCAACGTCGAGTCCACGACGTCCAACCGAATCCACGGTCTTCACCCAATGGCACGCTTCGAATCCACGAACGCACCTCGCTCCGAATCCACGAGAGCGATAACACCTTGAATCCACAAGGCCACGCGAGTCCACGCGCCGATTTTGGGATAAATCGTTGTTTGTTTGGGTGGTGATGATCCGCCGAATACTTAGATTAAAGATAGATCGGAAATACCATCTAAGTATTCATTGATTTGATTCTACTCAAAATGTGAGTATGGAAAACCTAGAATCAAATCAATCAATATAGATGAAGAACCATTGAATAGATCTAATGATTTCCGTTCTTCTCTATATATGTGGATTTTTCTTTTCGGCTATCTTTTCTTAACCAGCCGATCTATTGCGGATGCCCTAGAAATGAAATGGAAGGGCTATTTATAGGTTAGAAACCCTAGGAAGAATATTCGGATCAAAAACAGCCTTTTCTGGAAAGAAATCCCGACGGCGATCCGGATCAGATCTGGCGATCCGGATTGCAGAAGCATAAACCACGATTTCCAGAAAATTGCCTGTTCGGGATCCGGATCGTAGTCACCGATCCGGATCGTTCATACAGTTTTACCAGAATATCATGTTCGGGATCCGGATTGCAATTCCTGATCCGGATCGAGGAAGCACACAGGTAAAACTAGTGTTCGGGATCCGGATCAGAGAGTGCTGCGATCCGGATTGAACCAGTGTATGAACAAACACCTTTCGGGATCCGGATTGAAAGCCACGATCCGGATCCTGAACATGTCCCATGTCCAGTTTTTGATGAATAAGCAATTAAAACCTCTTCCAGGTGTTTCTACACTATAAGAAGTATTCGGATCATCAAAATTCTTTAGTTAAACGTACCTGATCCTTTTGAATTCTTCTTTCTTGAGATTGAGGTAGACGATCCAAAATTTCTTCATCTTCAATCTTCAAGACTTAACACATTCACGAAATACGCCAACTCAAATTCCGTAACAAGAGGGAGATTGCAGGATCTCGAAGAAGAAGCGAAAAGGGCATCTTCTCTCTCAAACACTCTTAAAGTGGAAAGGGATAATTTAGCCAAAGCAAATGTTTCCCTTCAAGAGGAAAATGAGCTTTTTGAGAAAGAACATGAGAAATTGGTGGATAAAGCAAATTATTTCTCAAAGCTCTACGACGAGGCTCAACAGGATAAAATGGAAATGACAAAGACCATTCTCCAACTAAAGGACGATTTAAAGCGATTCTCTTCAGGAAGGAGTAAGTTGGATAGACTTCTTGGTCTTGGTCAAACAAATCGGTTCGGCCTCGGATACACTCAAACTGGAGTCAGTCCAAGTTCGAGTGGGACAGTTTTTGTGCCTCAGTCGGTATCTCCTCCTCCGACACCGGAATTCACGACATCCAACGACGACAAGCCTACTTCATCCTCTTTGGGATCGTCAAGATCTAAGGTATGTTTTCGTTGTGGCTTTTCAGGGCACATAAGGAGAAATTGCAAGACAGGAGTCAAACGCTCAACTCAAACATTTCTTGCAACAACTACCAAAAAGGTGATTCCTCAGAAATCGAATGCAAATCATTCAAAGGAAAAGAGCCTTGGTAGTTCACCGCGCAAGACGACTTCATCAAGGAGCAGCATTCGATCTAACAAGACGCTTTCACCTAGGAGAGTAATTTCACGACCATTACCGACGCATTCCAAAAAGGTTTGGGTGCGCAAAGGTGAAATTTTTCCTTGTCTTGTTACTAATGTCTCTTTGCATGCATATGATAATTCGTCTTGGTATCTGGATAGCGGGTGTTCCCGTCACATGACCGGTGACAAAAACTGTTTTCAAACCTTTGAGAAAATCTCCGGAGGACTTGTTGTTTTCAGAGACGGTCGGTCTTCCAAGATTGTTGGAAAAGGGACTATCGCTATTCCGGATGGCCCGGTTCTAAATAATGTGTTATTTGTTAATGGCCTTAAGACTAACCTCATTAGCATAAGTCAACTTTGTGACAATGGTTATTCAGTTAATTTTTCATCTGATGAATGTACTGTAACTGATAAGAACCATGTTTTCTTTTTAAAAGGGGTTAGATCAGAAAACAATTGCTACGTAGTTCCTCATAAAATTTCTGAATATTGTAACCTAGCTTCTTTGAAAAATGAAACTCTTTGGCACGAAAGGCTAGGTCACATAAATTTTAAGGAACTTGCTAAAATTTCAAATAAAGATGTGGTCAAGGGGGTACCTAAACTTTCATTTTAACAAAACATTGTGTGTGGCGGTTGTCAAAAGGGAAAACAATCAAGAACTGCACACAAGAACTTGAACCACATTGGTACAAAACGGCCTTTGGAACTTTTGCACATGGACTTAATGGGGCCAACTCGTCAACCATCTTTGGGAGGAATCATCTCATGCTCCTCCGAGTACTCCGTTACCTCAAACGTTACGCATCTCCAAGGATCATCCTGAATCGAACATTATTGGAGACCCACAAGAAGGAGTTAGGACTCGGAGGCAATTGGTTTGTGGATTCGCTTGCTACGTATCTTTGATCGAACCAAAGAATGTCGATGAAGCTCTTCAGGATGACTACTGGATTGAAGCAATGCAGGAAGAGCTCCATCAATTTGAGCGAAACAAAGTCTGGGAATTAACGAAGCCTCCGAAGCAACACAATGTGATAGGTACCAAATGGATTTTCAAGAACAAGAAAAATGAGGATGGTACTATCATCAGGAACAAAGCAAGACTAGTTGCTCAAGGCTACTCTCAAGTAGAAGGTATAGACTTTGATGAAACTTTCGCCCCTGTAGCTAGACTCGAGTCCATTCGTATCTTATTCGCGATAGCTTGTCATTTTAAAATAAAATTATTTCAAATGGACGTTAAGAGCGCATTTTTAAATGGGTTTTTAAATGAGGAAGTTTATGTGGCTCAACCGAAAGGTTTTGTAGACCATAAACAACCTAACCATGTTTTTCGTTTGAAAAAGGCTCTTTACGGTCTGAAACAAGCACCGCGAGCATGGTACGAAAGGTTGACAAAGCACCTTTTGGAGAAGGGCTATACTCGAGGGGGAGCTGACAGGACTCTCTTTGTGAAGCATTATCAAAACAACTTCATTGTCGCACAAATCTATGTCGATGACATTGTATTTGGTGCAACAAAAGATAATGATGCTTCTAAATTCGCTGAAACCATGGAAAGCGAATTTGAGATGTCCATGATGGGCGAATTGACTTATTTTCTTGGATTACAAGTTAAACAAAATGATGAAGGCATTCACTTGTGTCAATCCAAGTATGCAAGGGAGTTGGTCAATAAGTTTGATTTAGAAAATTCTAAGGATTTTCCAACTCCAATGGGAACTAGCCATAAGGGACTTGGAAGTGAATCACATAGTGAGAATGTAGACGAGAAACTTTATCGTAGTATGATTGGAAGTCTACTTTACCTCACGGCTAGTCGCCCGGATATATCCTTTAGTGTTGGGATTTGCGCGAGATATCAATCAGCACCAAAGGAGGTTCACCTGAAAGCGGTGAAAAGGATCATCCGGTACATCAAAGGTACAATAAATTTCGGAATTTGGTATCCTATGGGAACAAGTCTGGACATAGTTGGATACTCAGATGCCGATTGGGCAGGATCAGTGGATGATCGGAAAAGCACGAGCGGTGCATGCTTCTATCTTGGCCATTGCCTTGTTGCATAGCACTCTCGACTGCCGAAGCGGAATATATTTCTGTGGGTAGTTGTTCAACCCAACTGATTTGGATGAAAAGTGTGTTGAGCGACTTCCGGATTTCAGCATCTTCGGTAACAATTCTTTGTGACAACACTAGTGCCATAAACATTTCTAAAAACCCTGTGTTGCACTCAAGAACAAAACATATTGAACTTAGATATCATTTTCTTAGAGAGCTAGTTGAATCAAATATTCTTCAACTGTCATATATTTCAACTGAGGATCAATTAGCTGATATCTTAACAAAACCTTTGGATCAAAAACGTTTTATTCATTTGCGTAAAGCAATTGGAATGCTTTCCTTGAAATAACCTCTTTTTGAAACTTTTGCTTAGGTTAGGTTTTGTTTTTGTTTTGTTTTTGTTCATTATCTATGTTTGTACATAGGACATTAATTGAGCATTGATCATAATTGACTTTAATTGCATCTTTTCACGCATTTAGAAATTTATTATGCTTTTGATATCATAATATTTCAATGTTGCAATGATCATTTATGTTAATTAAGTCATCTTTTAAGTGATCAAAGTCAATTTCTCTCTCAATGATCTCTTGGTATAGTCATTATCTTATTTGACTATTTAGTCGAGTATGAATGCGAGATCAATTTTTGGTTGAATACCTTATATATTAAATAATTGATAGCCAATTGAGGGGGAGTCAAAGAAAAGTAATATGCTCAAAAGATGTGGAAAGAGTTACATCCCAATGAGGAGTGTGAAAACTACCACCACATGGAGGAAAGAGCTACCACCTCGGTCGTCCGAGTACTGTGTGCAGCTACCACATGAATACCAAGCATGGTTTGTCAATTTTTGATTAAATAAAATGCATATTGAAATACTTGACTCTGTCAAATTTCAAGGTTGGTATAAGGTGGAATTTTAATGAAAGATGCTCAAAGAGCCACTCTCTTCAACAGATTGTCTAGATATATTATCTAACTTATCTGGGATTTCAAACATCTATTGATCTTGGTATTTCATTTTCTTTACAAAATTGATGATTTGATAAAGGCATTACGCATAAGATCATGTTAGATGTAATTGAAGTTGTTCAACTTTAAGAGTTTTAATTTTCATAAATTTTCGTTTCATTTTTGAGTATTTTTGATAGATTTGGTATAATCTATTTCTTGTTGTATGAAACGATGAGTTTTGTTTAAAGTTGATATGCTAAAGTGCTTACATACTTTTTCTGGATTTTATAGAATTTTTCTGAATTTTTCTGATGAAAAAGTTGGAGCCGATCCGGATCGGACTAAGTGATCCGGATCCCGAACGCAGGCTTTTTCCTGCGGGTAGCCGATCCGGATCACATTCTCGATCCGATCCGGATCACGGCTAGGTTTTTAATAGAACAAGAGGGTTTTTGATTTCTTTTACCCAATCTTTTGTTCTTAAGCCTCCAGAGCTTCTCTCACTAGAAATCTTCAATCTTGGAGCCTTCCTAACTCAAGTTCTTCGATTTCAAGTAAGTTTTATTGATCAAAATCTCGGTTTTTCACAGTTTTTCTATATTTTCCTCAAAACGTGATGAAATTTCTCTATCTTTTTCGTTTGTGAATGGTTTTTGGTCAAATTTCTTTTGAAATAAGAACTCTGGGTGGATTAGTTTTGATTATATGCTAGGTATTCTCCTGATTAACGAATTTTTGGGCTTCGATTTCTGAAAATTCTGTTTTAGGGCATATAATAGGAATTTTTGAAAATCATGGAATTGATCTATTTTTAAAATTCTTTTTGCAAAACTAATTTGATTCTTAATCTCTCTACATGATTATGATTGTTTGGGTACAATTTTTCAAATTTTTCAAAATTAACAATTTTTCATGTGTTCTTGAGTTGGTCTTCACAGAATACATTTCTCACTAGCAGCGAAAATGGTGATCACCTGGATTATTTTTCTACTTGCTGCCATGGTTCATGTTAAAGACACTGCCAAGCCTAAGAAGGCTAAGAGAGCGAAGAAAACTCGGAGTGATTCCGAGACGGAAACAGAGACGGATTCAATTGACTGGGATAACCTCGAGATCGAGAAAAATGTCCCCATTATCTCAAAAGGGAAAGCAACTGCTGAAGCTTCAAAGACAAAGCCTCAGCCTACTGCAGCTGAAAAGGAAAAGCCCCAATGGAGCCAAGTCCAATTGGAACAAAAAGAAAAACCGGTGCAAGAAAAAGAGGCAGTGCTCAGGGAATTTCCATTGAGCAACCAGTTGCTAGCCAGCCTCCTCCACAAGACTTCATCAGCTCCGCGAGGATCAAAGATTTTGAGAAGAGGGAATGCATTGGCGAAAGACATGTCAATGTCAAACCGATGAAGGAACGATCTACAGTCTTTGGAACTTTGTTTGACCAGGCAGGTCTTGCTCCCATATGCAACTTCCCTGAGACTACTGGGTATTGTCCTCACTCAGTACGTATGTTTTATCAGAACGGTTCAAGTCTAGTTGATCAAGATCAGGGACGTCGAGAATTTCACACTTTGGTCAAAAATGTCAAAATCAAAGTCACACCCCAACTGATTGGAGAAGTGCTAGGAATGAAAGCCAGAGCTGATGGACTCCATTACCTGAAAACTCAAAACTTTAACAACAACTCCTGGAGAGTGGTTGTAAATGGCATTTGTCTCCCAGATACCTTGTCGACAGGAAATTCTATTTTCTCAAAAGAGCTTCGACCGGAGTATCGGTATATAAACTTCATTGTCTGCTACAACATCCTTCCCAACATGAATACGAAGGTTCTTCGATGGGACAGGATGTTATTCCTTTATCTTCTTGGAAACCCGGCAGCATCAATGGGAGAAAACTTGAATATTCCTTATCTCATTTGGTCAAGGATGGCGCGTTATGTGGAACATTCTCACCCCACAGAGAGACTACCCTATCCAATGATTATTATGCGCATCCTTAGAAAGTTTAAAGTCGATACAAGCGCGAGCTCATATGTAGGACCCCTGAACCCCATGCAGCTTTTCCCGTGAATCCACTGTGCAAACACCTGTTGATGGTGTATCTGGCCCATAGTGCATCAAAGGGATGCCACAGATGGACCCTGTGAGCTTTGGTTAGCTATGTTGGCCTTCGGCGGCTTTTGTCGAATTTTAGAAAAGGAATTTGGCAAAACGGAGGGTGGATTTGGATTCAGCGCGGAAAAACGCTTGAAAATGGCTTTTTATTTGCTAAATTCTGAGTCCGGATGCCCAAAAACGGACTCCCGGAAGTTTTACAGCAATTCTGGTGCATGGGAGAGCCGTGGACCGACGGGCATGCCACGTGGCAGGCGCTGATTGGCCGGCGCACGCGGCCGGGTCCACGGAGCAGCGGGGGAGAGACCGGGGTGCACCGTGGAGCGCGTGGACCGGGGCGCGCCACGTGGCAGCCCCGGATTGGGCGGCTCAGGTGCGCCCGGTTTGCCGGGGTGCACCGTGGAGCGCGTGGACCGGGGCGCGCCACGTGGCAGCCCCGGGTTGGTCGGCTCAGGTGCGCCGGTGTGCGGGGGAGCGCGGGGAGGCGTGGACCGGGGCGCGCCACGTGGCAGCTCCGCATTGGCGGGCTCACGAGCGCGCGGTCCACGCGCCGCGCGAGGCAGCTGGCGGGGGCAGGCACCGTACCGCGGGCAGGCGCCGTACCGCGGCAGGCTGCCGGCGGCCGGCGGCAGGGTGGCAGGCGGCGGGCGGCAGGGCAGGCGGGCGGCGTGGCAGGGGCCACGTGGCGCCCGCTGATTCGCGGGCGCCACCCACCGCACTGCCGCGGGCAGGGCCACGTGGCGCCCCCGGGGGAGCTTGCACGGCTGTGCCGTGTTCGGGGGACACGTGGCGGGCGCCGGGGCGGGTCGGACGGATCGTGGATCCCGTCCGACGGCGTGTAGCGGGCCGGGCCGCACTGTGCGCGCCCGAAAATTGGTGGGCCGGGCCGCACTGTGCGCGCCCGGAAATTTCCGGGCGCCCGAATCTTGGACAAAATGGGAATTTTCCCAATTGTTCCTCCAAGCTCTATAAATAGCCAACCCGAGCCCTCTTCTTTGGCTTTTTTCTCCCAAACCGCACCTCCTCTACCTGAGCCACCTTAAGGAGATTTGTTCACCTCTTGATGCTTGATCTTCCTGCCGAGTTCTAGGATTTTAGGAGGCTCGAATCCCGAGGTTCCCCATTTTACGGCGCGGCGCGACGTTGCATTTCCTGTTTTCTTCTTCGGCGCAGCGGTGATGTTTTAGCTCCCCTGGACTACCCCGAGGTCCTCTTTCAGAGATTCTTGAGCCGACAGACTCCTTACAGGTAGGGCTTCAACTTTTATTTTGGTCGCACTTTCCCGTTTCGAGGTTTTGGCACAGATCCCGAGGCAAACAGTGACCCTATTTTTCTGTATGGAATTCCTTGACAGCCCTGAGGTATATTGGCCATATCTTCGCGCACGAGCGTCAGACGGGAACGAGCTTATACAACTTTTTCATCTACGGATCGCAAGGAACGCGCTCGTATTTTTCTTGGAATTTCCAAAGGATTATTTCGAGGTGAAAATCACTGTTTTCTCAGTGAACAGTGCACAGTTTTTAGCACAGATTTCTGTGTGACATACCCCTCTTGCCGAATTTTTATCTTGACTTACCGATCTCCGTTTTGGGCGTGCAAGGTACCGTTGCGAAGCTATCGACGCGAGGATCGCCGTGATATTTTTTTTGGAATTTCCTGAGCACTTTCTGCAGGTGATAACTTAACAGTTTCGGGACTGTTGTTGTATGGATTAATAAAGACAGTATTTGGGAACCTAAGTGTATTTAGTGGGCTTTGTGTTGTGCCAGGAGTGTTTTGGGCATACTGTACCTGTTGGAGCGCAGGATTGGAGTTTTGGTATTTTCAGCTGTACGGACCCGGACAGTTAGCGCTTCAGGTGGGTGGTTGTTGTACTCCTCTCTTTGGTATGCCCACTAGGAATATTAGAGTACCCTTGAATTGAAGATGCTAAATATGTGATTGGTAGACTTGCATACTTTAGGAAATTAATTATTAGTAATCAGATCCCTGATAAACTGTTGTTAGAATGATCACCTGATTTTAATCGCTTAATTAATCTGGACTGTATGCTTGGAGACAAAATAGTAATTGAGGACTGCAAAACTGATAATTTTTCATATGAGACTGTCACCCTAGCTTATGTCACTCTAAATTTGTTTATTCTTGGAAATTGGACAAAATGTTAGAACATTGCATGATTAAACGGGTCACGTAATATTGTCATCTTTTACTGCTACACTATTTCTTGGGACTTGACTTAGGAGAAACCATGCATTTATTCTTTTTTCTCCTATCCTTGATAGACTTGAGGCATAGTTGCTCGGATTCGAGCGGATGTTGGACAGTGTAGTCAGATATTGGGGATTTGGGACAGTCTGGGCTCTTGACAGGGGTTGCGGCGACCACGGATCTTGGGTGTTTGACCGGGTTATATTATTGCATCAGATTGGGTATTTGGGGATCGGGCTTTCTTTAGTGGAGGGTTTTTCCCACTTCATTGAGTCTCGATCCAGTCCTGCTATTTATGGTTACTTGTGGTTACTTACTTTCCTCGTGTGGGTCGCTCCCCACGAGTGCGACTCCGGAGTGCGCGGCAGGCAGACTTTGAGTCCTGGGGACTCCTTTTGCTTCGGTGTTATGCGTAGGCTGGCATACCCGAGGCGGCAGAGCAGGCAGTGCCAGTGTCCACTGGCGGTCAGATTGGGTCATTTTGACAGGCTTCTGATACTGATGCATACTTTGCCATCCTGGTTGGTTTAGCATGTAGAGGCATATTAGGGGTAGCACTTCATCTGTGGTCACTCATATTGCACTCCCCTTTTCTTTCCTTCCCCTTTTGCCTCTGATTTCCTGGTGGGCATATTTGAGCTGAGGCTTTACCCACTAGGGGAGGCTACTATTTATAGTAGTACTTACCCCCATTGTCTTTTCTTGTCTCTTTTCCCCCTTGTTTTGCAGAGTCCTCTGTGGGAGTCGCTGGACCGTCAGCAGCGGAGCGAGGTAAGAGGATCGCGGACTAGTTAGCGCTGCCACCGAGAGATGTAGCTGGATATTTTGGTCACCCGGTCTTCTCAGACAGTTTTATTTTACTTCCTTTTGGGTCTGGCTTCTGCCAGCTGGTTATATTTTGTTGTGAGCTGGGAGAGTTATCTGTATTTATTTTTACAGTTGTACTTTACTTACCTTCCGCTTCTGTCTGAGATACAGTAGTTTTAGTTTAGCTCTGATTATTATGCTCTTTTATTACTACTTCTTATATCTGAGCAGGTTACCGACGCTTCGTGTATGTGGGAAATACCGCATACACGGCGGATCTGTAGACGGGCCCGGGTTCTGGTTTACACCCGGGGCGTGACAGATTAAGTTGGTATCAGAGCTTAGGGATAGGTCAGTTGGGACTTAGGAAACCCTAGGCTTTTGGACAGACCCTAGGATGATAGGGCGTGAGTGGCGTGACATTTTGCGAAAGTCGGTGATTTAATAGTTAACTCTTCCAGTGAGGGAAGAGGGATCGACATAGCCTATTTCTGTTGGACCATTATGTTGGCTGCAGACAACATAAGGCTACAGAAACAGGAGGATGTCTTTTGACTTTCGCCAGATTGGGTCGTGTGGGGCTTTGTTGCTGATGTCTGGTTTCTTGTGACAGGATGCCTCCTCGACGTCGGATGCCTACTCGGGGTACTCCTTCACCCCCTGTTGAGCCTGAGCAGGCTAGGCCCTCTGAGCTTACTGAGTTGAGGGCCTTGGTGGCCCAGTTGGCGGAGGGACAGCGCCGCCAGGAGCAGAGGATTGACCAGCTACTTACTCAGAGAGAGGCTGTAGTGTCCCAGTTTTTCCCCTGTATTTTTTCCCTGTTCGGGGTGTGGAACACCTGTTAGTGGTGTGTGAGGCCCCAACATGTCAAAGTGATGTGTTGTTTGGACTCAGAGAGGATTTGGGGGTGAGCCTGACCTTCGGCTGACTTTGCCGAATTTTTGGAGTGGAATCAGGCTAAACGGAGGCCGTATTTGGATTCAGCGCGGAAAAACGCTTGAAAACGGCTATTTACTTATTTAATTTGGAGTCCGGATGCCCAAAAACGGACCCCCGGAAGTTTTCTGTGCAAAATGGTGCATGGGGGGACCTGTGGACCGGCCGGGGACACGTGGCGCCTCCTTATTGGGCCGGCGCGCCACTCTCGGTCCACGGAATGGGCCGCCGGTGCACGGTGCACCGGCGGGCCACGTGGCGGGCTCCCGTTGGTCCGGCGCAGGGCGCGCGGCGCACGGAGGGTGCGCGGGCAGCGCGGGCAGGCCGGGCAGGCTGGGGCAGCGGCGCGGTGCACGGTGCACCGGGGCGCGCCACGTGGCGGCCCCGGGTTGGCGGGTGCACGTGCGCGCGGCGCACCCGCAGGCGCGCGCCTGCGGCCGTACGCGCACGCGCCGCAGGCGTGCAGGCGGCGCGCAGGGCCGCCGGCGGCCGTGACGGGCGGGGAAAGCAGGGCCACGTGGCGCCCCGCCATTGGCGGGCGCCACCCACCCCGCCGCCCCGCAGGGGGACACGTGGCGCGTCCCCGCTGGGCCCGCACGGCTGCCGCCTGTTTGGCGGACGCGTGGCGGGCCCTGGGCCGGGTTGGACGGGAGGTCGGACGGGCGGGATCCCGTGTGCGGCCCGGGTTGGGCTGGGCCGCACTGTAGCCGCCCGAAACCTGTTGGGCCGGGCTGCACTGTAGCAGCCCGAAAGTGCCCCCTGCGCCCGAAAGTGGGGACACAGGGGTCATTTTCCCAAATGTTTGGCTGGGCCTATAAATAGGCCCCCTCCCCTCTCTTCTTGGGCTTTTTCCGAGAGAAAGAGAGAGAACCAGGGAGAGGTCTTGAAGAGAAGTTTTTCCTCTCACATTTTTCTACCTCGTGGTGCGTTCCCAGATTTTTGGGAAGATCGACAGCGGCGTTCCGGATTTTACAGTGTGCCTCGGTTTTCCCCCATTTCGGCCCGTTATCGTCGCATTTCAGTCCGAGGAGTCCCCTGCGCAGTACAGGAGTCCGATTTCGACGATTTCTTCGCCAGTGTGTTCCTAAGAGGTAGGGCTTCGTTTTCCGTGTTGATGGTTTCTCCGGATTCCGATTTCTTGGCACGATTCCCGAGGTGATTTGACACCCCATTTTGCTGTTTGGATTTTTGGACAGCGGCAACTTCGACGAATTGTTTCTCAGCGTAGGAATATCGGATCGAGGCGATTCAAGAGTCGATTTTGGGCGATTTTTCGCGAGGAACGCAACCGTGATTTTTCTGGGATTTTAGGAGCTCGGGACAGAGGTGAAAATTCCTCGTTTTGCGTGCTGATTTTAAAACAGCAAATGTGTGTTTGGAACTTGTAATTTTTACACCGTGTACACTTATGTGATGTTGTAGGATATTGTTGCAGCTGACGGTGTGTTTAGAGGACAGCGGGTATTTTCTGGGTACATTGTACACGCTTTTCGAGGTGGGTGGTTGCGTATCCCTCTTTGTTGATTTGCACACTAGGAATAAAAGAGTTCCCAATTATACATGTGATAGATAACTTGTGGTATATGAACCTATTGCATTTGGCCCCTAAATTAATTTAGTAGCTTCTATGTGATAAATCTGGGACAAGGAAATTGGACAATTGCTATATCGTGAACCGCATGCAATTTAGTAACCCAACAATATTTTTAAAATAATTCTAAAAGTATTCTTCACATGAAACTTAGTTCCTTTCTAAATGTTTTTAAAAGAGAACACTTGCATGCTCATTGGACAACTAGTTAAGCCACTATTTTATTGCAGCACGATATTATGGGATTTGACTTAGGAGAAAACATCTGTTATTGTTATTCTTCTCTATCGATGCATGATGCTCGAGTCTGATCGGGATTTTGGAGATAGTATTGCTTGGGACAGTTTGGACATGTCTTAGGGGATTGTGGGGCATAGTGGCAACCGCGGATGTTAGGCGGTTGACCAGATGTTTTTACTTTATCAGATTGGGGTCTATGGGTTCAGCGGTAACCGCGGATTTTGGGCGGTTGACCGGGTGTTATTATCACACCAGATTGGGGATCGGGGTTGCATTAGTGGATGGAGTATTCCCACTTTGATCATGGTCATGATCCAGTCCTGCTATTGTGAGACATCGGTTACAGAGATGATTGATACAGAGATACTTTACTCGTGTGGGTCGCTCCCCTCGAGTGCCACTCCGGAGTAGGCTTTTAGACCGTGATGGGTGCCGGTCAGTTGGTGAGTTGTGAGTGATGACAGAGCAGGCAGTGCCAGTATTTCCTGGCCCTCTGATTGGGTTTTCTTTGGGCAGTCAGCTTTATAGTTGCATCTATACAGTCATCTTTTGGCACTGCATTTAGAGGCATAGTAGTGGTAGTTTCTTTTCAGCAGTCTTTATTGCATACCACTGTTCTTTCCTTTTTGCCTCTTTATTCCTAGTGGGTGCGTCAGCATCAGAGGTTTTACCCACTAGGGGAGGCTACTGGTTTATCTAGTAGTTCTCACCCCCATTGTTGTTTCTTGTTCTTTTTCCCCCTTTGTTTTGCAGAGTCGACTGTGGGAGCTGCTGGGCCTTCAGCGGCAGATCGAGGTAAGAGGATCGCCGACTAGCTAGATCGTCTACCCCGAGCGAGAGTTTAGCTAGACTATTACTGTACTCCCCTTTTGTATCTCAGACTTTAGTAGTTTACTTTTGGGTCTGGCTGTGGCCAGCTGGTTGTATTATTTATGGTGAGCTGGGAGTATATTGTACTTTTATTTCAGTTTACAGTTTATTTCAGTCTGAGATTACTGTTAGTTCTATTAGTTCAGCTCTGTTATGCTCTTCTATTGTATATTATCTATCTGAGCAGGTTACCAGCGCTTCGTGTACATGGAAAATTCTGTGTACACGGCGGATCTGTTGGCGGGCCCGGGTTCTGGTTACCCCCGGGGCGTGACAGATTAAGTTGGTATCAGAGCTTAGGGATAGGTCAGTTGGGACTTAGGAAACCCTAGGCTTTTGGCAGACCCTAGGATGATAGGGCGTGAGAGGCGTGACACTTCGCGAAAGTCGTTGATTTATTTATTGGACTCTTCCAGTGAGTGAGGAGGGATCGACATACCCAATTTCTGGTGGACCGTTATGTTGGCTGCAGACAACATAAAGTCGCAGAAATTGGGGGATGTCTTTGACTTTCGCTAGATTGGGTCGTGTGGGGTTATGTTACTGATTCGTGTTTTCTTGTGGCAGGATGCCTCCCCGACGTCGGATTCCCGCTCTGGGTGCCCCTACACCCCCTGTTGAGCCGGAGCAGACGGGATCCACTGAGATTGGTGAGTTGCGGGCCATGATGGCCCAATTGGCGGAGAGCCATCGTCAGCAGCAGCAGAGGATTGATCAGCTGCTCGCGCAGAGAGAGACACCACCCCCAGCTGTTCCTGAGGCCTTTGTGCCTCCTGTTGCACCTTTTGTGCCGTCAGCGCCATCTTCGAGTAGCGGGGCTCCTGGAGCTATTCAGCCTTTGACTGCGGAGGAGGAGCGGGATTTTGCTGACAAACTCGCCCAGTTTGTTAAGCGGGGACCACCTAGATTCTCAGGGCGGGATGCTCCGCCCTCGGCTGTTGGGAAATGGCTTTCTGCGATGGAGAAGCTTTTTCGGGACTTCTTCATCGACCCGAAGTATCGAGTGCACATGGCGGTGCACTGTTTGGACGGGGATGCTGATTTTTGGTGGCAGCGGGTAGAGCCACCGGAGTTCCGGATTTCTCGGCAGCTGCCCTGGGAGGAGTTCCGACGGTTGGTGCTGGACACCTATTTTTCGACCAGTGTGAAGAAGAAGTTGGAGGACGACTTGAAGAACCTGCAGCAGGGCGAGCGATCGGCCCATGCCTATTTCCAGGAGTTCATGGAGTTGTTGAACTGCGTGCCCTTCGTCGCTCGTGACGGGCCGCACCAGGTTGAGATGTTCGAGGGAGGCCTTCGTCCAGAGATTTACACCCTGGTGCATGCTCAGAGATTTCAGACTCTGGATGCAGCCGCAGAGCATGCACAGTGGGTGGAGAGAGGTGATCAGGTGGTGGCCAGACAGCGGGCCGCGGTCGCTCAGAGCTCCGACAGAAAGCGACCAGCCCAGGATGAGGGGGGACAGGCCAGTACTTGGAGGCCGCCCCGACCGCCACCGCCTCAGTTCCAGGGCCGTGGGCGTTCGGAGCGGCGAGGGCCTGGTGGATCCCAGAGGCCCCAGCAGCAGCAGCAGCAGCAGAAATCGCAGTCGTCGCAGCGCGGGTCTCAGCGGCAGCCACAGCGACAGCGACAGTCTCAGCAGCAGCAGTCCCGACAGTCACGGGCCCCCAGCAGTTGTATTTTCTGTGGAGGTCCGCACTTCCCCGGCACCTGCGACCAGCGGTGGGGTCGTTGCTATGGATGTGGACAGCCAGGGCACATTCGAGCTGCGTGCCCCTTTTCGACCTCAGCCGCCCCTTCTTCAGCATCTGCCCCAGTATCATCGCAGCAGCGGTCGACGGCTCAGCGGCCTTATGCTCCAGCGAGCAGGCCATCTTCTTCCCATTCCACAGATTATCGCCCTCCAGCTCAGAGTGGGCGAGTGTATGCTGCACAGGTAGAGGATTCTTCAGCAGCAGACCATGTGGTGGCAGGTATCACTTTACTTTCTGGCATTAGGACTCGCACCTTATTTGATACTGGAGCATCGCATTCTTTCATTAGTAGATCTTTTGCATCATTACATGGGTTAGAGGTAGGACTTTTGCCACGTGCACGAGAGGTACAGATTCCCGATCACACTTTGCTCGTGGAGGAGTGTTGTTGGTCCTGCCCGATGCAGATCGAGTCCTGGATTATGCCAGCAGACCTGTTGGTCTTGAGACAGCTGCAGGATTTTGATGTGATTCTCGGGATGGACTGGCTGGCTCGGTATTTTGCGACTATTGACTGTGCCGAGAGGACTGTCACTTTTAGAGAGCCAGACCAGGAGGTGTTGGTGTACCGGGGATGTCAGAGCGCTTTCTTTGCCTCTATGGTTTCGACTTCCCGAGCGAGACGGATGATTCACCGAGGATGTGTAGCCTTTTTGGCTAGTGTTGTAGAGGGGCCTACAGCGGCACCGGGACTCGGGGATATCCCTATCGTCCGCGAGTTCCCGGATGTGTTTCCACCTGAGCTGACTTGTATGCCGCCCGACAGAGAGATTGAGTTTGTGATTGACGTAGTCCCAGGAACTGCGCCAATCTCTAAGGCTCCTTACCGGATGGCACCGGCTGAGCTGAGAGAGCTTAAAGCACAGTTGCAAGACTTGATGGATAAGGGTTTCATTAGACCCAGTGTGTCGCCCTGGGGAGCACCGGTGCTATTCGTGAAGAAGAAAGATGGGTCACTTAGACTGTGTGTGGACTATAGGGAGCTGAATAAAGTGACCATCAAGAACAAGTACCCTCTGCCGCGCATCGACGATCTCTTTGATCAGCTGCAAGGGTCTTGTGTCTTTTCCAAGATTGATCTACAGTCTGGTTACCACCAATTAAAGGTGAAGGCCGAGGATATTCCTAAGACTGCTTTCAGATCACGGTACGGGCATTATGAGTTTACAGTTATGCCATTTGGATTGACTAATGCCCCTGCCGCCTTTATGGACTTGATGAACAGGATATTTCGGCCATTCCTGGATCGATTTGTGGTGGTGTTCATAGATGATATCCTGGTTTACTCCCGGAGCGAGGCCGAGCATGAGGAGCACTTGAGGACTGTGCTACAACTTCTGCGGGAGAAGAAGTTGTATGCCAAGCTGGTGAAGTGCGAGTTTTGGCTTCGGGAGGTAGCTTTCTTGGGCCATGTGATTTCCGCCGCCGGTGTAGCTGTAGACCCGGCGAAGATTGAGGCAGTTCGTGATTGGCCCCGACCGACGACTGTATCAGAGGTGCGCAGCTTCATGGGATTAGCTGGTTATTATCGTCGGTTTGTGGAAGGCTTTGCGAAGCTTTCCACACCCCTCACTCGGTTGACGCGTAAAGGGGTTAAGTTTATCTGGAGTGAGGACTGCCAGAAGAGCTTCGAGGAGCTGAAGGACAGACTGATGACTGCTCCTATCCTTTCCCTCCCTGTTATGGGGAAAGGATATGTGATCTACAGTGACGCATCGCACAGTGGACTCGGTTGCGTGTTGATGCAGGATGGGAGGGTAATTGCTTATGCATCGAGACAGCTCAAGGATTACGAGAAGAATTACCCTACCCACGACTTAGAGCTCGCTGCCGTGGTGTTTGCACTGAAGCTTTGGCGCCATTACCTGTACGGGGAGCATTGTGAGATCTACACCGACCACAAGAGCTTAAAGTATCTGTTCACCCAGAAGGAGCTGAACTTGAGGCAGCGCAGGTGGTTAGAGCTATTAAAGGATTATGATGTGGACATCCTTTACCACCCAGGCAAGGCTAACGTGGTCGCTGATGCATTGAGCCGAAGAGCAGTACAGAGTTTGTCTATGTTGATCACAGACCAGGCGCCCCTATTGGAGGAGATGAGACGGCTCGAGATAGAGGTTGTGTCCCCTGGGGTCTCTGCTAGACTGACGTCATTAGTCGTGCAGCCCACTCTGCTGGACAGGATCAGGGAGAAACAGAGTGAGGACCCCCACTTGACCAGGATTCGAGATCAGCTTCCGAGTGATCAGTCAGGGGATTTTACAGTGGATGCTGCGGGAGTACTGAGGTACAGGGACCGAGCATGTGTGCCAGTGGATGCTGAGATCAGAGAGCAGATATTGAGAGAGGCCCATTATACACCTTATACCCTTCATCCTGGGGGGACTAAGATGTATAAGGACCTCAAGGCACATTTTTGGTGGAATGGCATGAAGAGGGATGTCGGGAGATTTGTGGCCCAGTGTTTGACTTGTCAGCAAGTAAAAGCTGAGCATCGGGTGCCAGCTGGCAAGTTACAAAGTCTCCCAATCCCTGAGTGGAAATGGGACCACATTACCATGGACTTCGTGGTCGGATTGCCGAGGGCACAGGGCGGAGCAGATGCTATCTGGGTAGTGGTGGATCGACTTACCAAGTCAGCGCACTTCTTGCCTATGCAGACTACTTGGCCACTCGATCGACTAGCCCAGTTATACCTTGATGAGATTGTGAGACTGCATGGAGTACCCGCCTCCATTGTGTCAGATAGAGATCCGAGGTTTGCCTCGCGTTTTTGGGGGAGTTTGCAGACTGCGATGGGGACTCAGCTCAGATTCAGTACAGCTTTTCATCCTCAGACTGATGGGCAGTCAGAGCGGACCATACAGATCTTGGAGGACATGCTGAGGGCTTGCGTCTTGGATTTCGGCGGAGGTTGGATTCGGCACTTATCCTTGGTTGAGTTTGCGTACAACAACAGCTTTCAAGCGAGCATACAGATGGCTCCGTTTGAAGCGTTGTATGGACGCAAGTGCCGATCACCACTTTATTGGAGTGACGTAGGCGAGAGACGGACCTTGGGGCCAGATATACTGCTAGAGGCAGAGGAGAAGGTCCGGGTGATTCGACAGCATCTTCAGACCGCTCAGAGCCGACAGAGGAGCTATGCTGATGTTCGGCGACGAGACTTAGAGTTTCAGGTTGGAGATCATGTATTTTTGAAAGTCTCGCCGTCCAAGGGGATCAGGAGGTTCGGCATTCGCGGGAAACTCAGCCCCCGATACATTGGACCATTCGAGGTGTTGGAGCGTATCGGGCCTGTTGCTTATCGACTTGCACTTCCCCCGAGACTGGCTGGTGTCCACGATGTTTTCCATGTTTCCACACTGAGGAGGTACGTCTTCGACCCGTCGCACGTCATCGACTTTGCACCCCTCGAGATCAGCGAGGATTTGAGATATGAGGAGCGCCCAGTACGGATTCTTGATCGGGAGGTGAAAGAATTGCGCAATCGGACCATCCCCTATGTGAAGATCCTTTGGAGCAATCATGATGAGCGCGAGGCGACGTGGGAGCCCGAGTCAGAGATGATGGACGCCTACCCCTACTTGTTCGAGGCTCTGGATTGAGGTATGATTTTAGTTTCGAGGACGAAACTTTTGTTAGTGGGGGAGGATGTAGTGTCCCAGTTTTTCCCCTGTGTTTTTCCCCTGTTCGGGGTGTGGAACACCTAGTGTTGGTGTGTTGGGCCCCAACATGTCAAAGGGATGTGTTGTTTGGACTCAGAGAGGATTTGGGGCAAGCCTGACCTTCGGCTGACTTTGCCGAATTTTAGGAGTGGAATCAGGCTAAACGGAGGCCGTATTTGGATTCAGCGCGGAAAAACGCTTGAAAACGGCTATTTACTTATTTAATTTGGAGTCCGGATGCCCAAAAACGGACCCCCGGAAGTTTTCTGTGCAAAATGGTGCATGGGGGGACCTGTGGACCGGCCGGGGACACGTGGCGCCTCCTTATTGGGCCGGCGCGCCACTCTCGGTCCACGGAATGGGCCGCCGGTGCACGGTGCACCGGCGGGCCACGTGGCAGGCGCCCGTTGGTCCGGCCAGGGCGCGCGGCGCACGGAGGGTGCGCGGGCAGCGCGGGCAGGCCGGGCAGGCTGGGGCAGCGGCGCGGTGCACGGTGCACCGGGGCGCGCCACGTGGCGGCCCCGGGTTGGCGGGCGCACGTGCGCGCGGCGCACCCGCAGGCGCGCGCCTGCGGCCGTACGCGCACGCGCCGCAGGCGTGCAGGCGGCGCGCAGGGCCGCCGGCGGCCGTGACGGGCGGGGAAAGCGGGCCACGTGGCGCCCCGCCATTGGCGGGCGCCACCCACCCCGCCGCCCCGCAGGGGGACACGTGGCGCGTCCCCGCTGGGCCCGCACGGCTGCCGCCTGTTTGGCGGACGCGTGGCGGGCCCTGGGCCGGGTTGGACGGTCGGACGGGCGGGATCCCGTGTGCGGCCCGGGTTGGGCTGGGCCGCACTGTAGCCGCCCGAAACCTGTTGGGCCGGGCCGCACTGTAGCAGCCCGAAAGTGCCCCCTGCGCCCGAAAGTGGGGACACAGGGGTCATTTTCCCAATTGTTTTTTGGGCCTATAAATAGGCCCCCTCCCCTCTCTTCTTGGGCTTTTTCCGAGAGAAAGAGAGAGAACCAGGGAGAGGTCTTGAAGAGAAGTTTTTCCTCTCACATTTTTCTACCTCGTGGTGCGTTCCCAGATTTTTGGGAAGATCGACAGCGGCGTTCCGGATTTTACAGTGTGCCTCGGTTTTCCCCCATTTCGGCCCGTTATCGTCGCATTTCAGTCCGAGGAGTCCCCTGCGCAGTACAGGAGTCCGATTTCGACGATTTCTTCGCCAGTGTGTTCCTAAGAGGTAGGGCTTCGTTTTCCGTGTTGATGGTTTCTCCGGATTCCGATTTCTTGGCACGATTCCCGAGGTGATTTGACACCCTATTTTGCTGTTTGGATTTTTGGACAGCGGCAACTTCGTCGATTTGTTTCTCAGCGTAGGAATATCGGATCGAGGCGATTCAAGAGTCGATTTTGGGCGATTTTTCGCGAGGAACGCAACCGTGATTTTTCTGGGATTTTAGGAGCTCGGGACAGAGGTGAAATTCCTCGTTTTGCGTGCTGATTTTTAAAACAGCAAATGTGTGTTTGGAACTTGTAATTTTTACACCGTGTACACTTATGTGATGTTGTAGGATATTGTTGCAGCTGACGGTGTGTTTAGAGGACAGCGGGTATTTTCTGGGTACATTGTACACGCTTTTCGAGGTGGGTGGTTGCGTATCCCTCTTTGTTGATTTGCACACTAGGAATAAAAGAGTTCCCAATTATACATGTGATAGATAACTTGTGGTATATGAACCTATTGCATTTGGCCCCTAAATTAATTTAGTAGCTTCTATGTGATAAATCTGGGACAAGAAAATTGGACAATTGCTATATCGTGAACCGCATGCAATTAGTAACCCAACAATATTTTTAAAATAGTTCTAAAAGTATTCTTCACATGAAACTTAGTTCCTTTCTAAATGTTTTTAAAAGAGAACACTTGCATGCTCATTGGACAACTAGTTAGGCCACTATTTTATTGCAGCACTATATTATGGGATTTGACTTAGGAGAAAACATCTGTTATTGTTATTCTTCTCTATCGATGCATGATGCTCGAGTCTGATCGGGATTTTGGAGATAGTATTGCTTGGGACAGTTTGGACATGTCTTAGGGGATTGTGGGGCATAGTGGCAACCGCGGATGTTAGGCGGTTGACCAGATGTTTTTACTTTATCAGATTGGGGTCTATGGGTTCAGCGGTAACCGCGGATTTTGGGCGGTTGACCGGGTGTTATTATCACACCAGATTGGGGATCGGGGTTGCATTAGTGGATGGAGTATTCCCACTTTGATCATGGTCATGATCCAGTCCTGCTATTGTGAGACATCGGTTACAGAGATGATTGATACAGAGATACTTTACTCGTGTGGGTCGCTCCCCTCGAGTGCCACTCCGGAGTAGGCTTTTAGACCGTGATGGGTGCCGGTCAGTTGGTGAGTTGTGAGTGATGACAGAGCAGGCAGTGCCAATATTTCCTGGCCCTCTGATTGGGTTTTCTTTGGGCAGTCAGCTTTATAGTTGCATCTATACAGTCATCTTTTGGCACTGCATTTAGAGGCATAGTAGTGGTAGTTTCTTTTCAGCAGTCTTTATTGCATACCACTGTTCTTTCCTTTTTGCCTCTTTATTCCTAGTGGGTGCGTCAGCATCAGAGGTTTTTACCCACTAGGGGAGGCTACTGGTTTATCTAGTAGTTCTCACCCCCATTGTTGTTTCTTGTTCTTTTTCCCCCTTTGTTTTGCAGAGTCGACTGTGGGAGCTGCTGGGCCTTCAGCGGCAGATCGAGGTAAGAGGATCGCCGACTAGCTAGATCGTCTACCCCGAGCGAGAGTTTAGCTAGACTATTACTGTACTCCCCTTTTGTATCTCAGACTTTATTAGTTTACTTTTGGGTCTGGCTGTGGTCAACTGGTTGTATTATTTATGGTGAGCTGGGAGTATATTGTACTTTTATTTCAGTTTACAGTTTATTTCAGTCTGAGATTACTGTTAGTTCTATTAGTTCAGCTCTGTTATGCTCTTCTATTGTATATTATCTATCTGAGCAGGTTACCAGCGCTTCGTGTACATGGAAAATTCTGTGTACACGGCGGATCTGTTGGCGGGCCCGGGTTCTGGTTACCCCCGGGGCGTGACAGAGGCACCACCCCCGGTTGTTCCTGAGGCCCTTGTGCCTCCTGTTGCACCTTTTGTGCCATCTGCGCCATCTTCGAGTAGTGGGGCCCCTGGAGCTATTCAGCCTTTGACTGCGGAGGAGGAGCAGGATTTTGCTGACAAACTCTCCAAATTTGTTCAGCGGGGACCACCTAGATTCTCGGGGCGGGATGCTCAGCCCCGGGCTGTTGGGAGATGGCTTTCCGCGATGGAGAAGCTTTTTCGGGATTTCTTCATCGACGCGAGGTATCGAGTGCACATGGCGGTGCACTGTTTGGATGGAGATGCTGATTTTTGGTGGCAGCGGGTAGAGCCACCGGAGTTTCGGATTACTCGGCAGCTGCCTTGGGAGGAGTTCCGACGGATGGTGTTGGACACCTACTTTTCTACCAGTGTGAAGAAGAAGTTGGAGGACGACTTGAAGAACCTGCAGCAGGGCGAATCGATCGGCCCATGCCTATTTCCAGGAGTTCATGGAGTTGCTGAACTGTGTGCCTTTCGTCGCTCGTGACGGTCCGCACCAGGTGGAGTTGTTCGAGGCAGGCCTTCGTCCAGAGATTTACACACTTGTGCATGCTCAGAGATTTCAGACCCTGGAGGCAGCCGCAGAGCATGCACAGTGGGTGGAGAGAGGCGATCAGGAGGTGGCCAGACGGAGGGCCGCGGTCGCGCAGAGTTCCGACAGGAAGCGACCAGCCCCAGAGGACGGGGGACAGGCCAGCTCATGGAGACCGCCACGGCCGCCGCAGTCCCAGTCTTATGGCCGTGGGCGATCTGATAGGAGAGGGCCTGGTGGACCCCAGAGACCGCAGCAGCACCAGCAGCAGAGATCGCAGCAGAGGCAGCAGAGATCTCAGCAGCAGTCCTCGAGACAGCAGCAGCAGCCGAGACAGCCTCGATCTTCTGACCGATGTATTTTTGCAGGGGTCAGCATCCGGCGGACACTTGTGACTTGAGATGGGGTCGATGCTTCCGGTGTGGACAGCCGGGACATGTGCGAGCTACCTGCCCCCTTATTACTTCCTCGGCACCTTCCTCGGCATCGGCTCCATATTCCCCTCAGCAGCAACGGCCTTCTGCTCCAGCGAGCAGGCCGTCCACCTCTCATCCTACAGATTCTCGACCTCCAGCACCGAGCGGGCGGGTGTATGCCGCCCAGTTAGCAGATTCTTACGGCAGACCAGGTGGTGGCAGGTATTACTCTACTCTTTGGTATTCGGACTCGCACTTTATTCGACACTGGAGCATCTCATTCTTTCATTAGTCGAGCATTTGCATCACTTCATGGTCTAGAGGTAGAGTCCTTGTCACTTGCATTAGAGGTGCGGATTCCTGATCACGTTTTGCATGTCGAGGAGCGTTGTTTGGCTTGCCCGGTACAGTTGGGGCCTTGGATTTTGCCTGCAGACTTGCTTGTTTTGCAGCAGCTCCAGGATTTTGACTTGGTGCTTGGGATGGATTGGCTGTCACGGTATTCCGCCACTATCGACTGCAGAGAGAGGACGGTGACTCTTCGCGAGCCTGGACAGGAGGAGTTCATCTTCAGAGGCTGCCAGAGCACGCTGTTCGCAGCGACCATTTCCTCGGCGAGAGCTAGGAGGATGATGAGCAGAGGTTGCACTGCCTTTTTGGCCACTGTGGTGGAGGTGCCTACGGCGGCACTGGGACTCGAGGATATCCCTATTGTCCGAGAGTTCCCAGATGTGTTTCCCCCTGAGTTGACGACGATGCCGCCGGAGAGGGAGATTGAGTTTGTGATTGATGTAGTCCCTGGGACTGCACCAATCTCAAAGGCACCCTATAGGATGGCGCCAGCTGAGTTGAAGGAGTTGAAAGCCCAGCTTCAGGATCTTTTGGATAGGGGCTTCATCAGACCCAGTGTTTCTCCGTGGGGAGCGCCTGTGTTGTTTGTGAAGAAGAAGGATGGGTCACTTCGGTTGTGTGTGGATTATAGGGAGTTGAATAAAGTGACCATCCGGAACAAGTATCCCCTCCCCCGGATTGATGATTTGTTTGATCAGCTGCAGGGAGCATCGGTGTTCTCGAAGATTGATCTGCAGTCCGGTTACCACCAGCTGAGGGTGAGGGCCGAGGACATCTCCAAAACGGCTTTCAGATCGCGGTACGGGCATTATGAGTTTACGGTGATGCCTTTCGGGTTGACAAATGCCCCTGCCGCATTCATGGATTTGATGAACAGGATATTTCAGCCGTTTTTGGACCGATTTGTGGTGGTGTTTATAGATGATATTCTGATTTACTCCCGGAGTGATCTGGAGCACGAGGAGCACTTGAGGATTGTGCTACAGCTTCTGCGAGAGAAGAAGCTGTATGCCAAGCTCAAAAAGTGCGAGTTTTGGCTCCGGGAGGTTGCCTTTCTGGGTCATGTTGTTTCAGCTGCTGGAGTGGCGGTGGATCCGGCCAAGGTGGATGCTATTCGAGATTGGCCGAGGCCGACGACTATCACCGAGGTGCGGAGCTTTCTTGGATTGGCAGGCTACTATCGGCATTTTGTGGAAGGCTTTGCGAAGCTTTCCTCCCCCCTCACTCGTCTGACCAGGAAAGGGGTTAAGTTTGTTTGGAGCGAGACTTGCCAGAGCTGTTTTGAGGAGCTGAAGCAGAGGTTGATGACCGCTCCCATCCTTGCCCTCCCAGTTATGGGGGAAGGATTTGTGATTTACAGTGATGCCTCACATAGTGGTCTGGGTTGTGTGTTGATGCAGCATGGTAGGGTGATTGCCTATGCTTCACGGCAATTGAAGGACTATGAGAAAAATTACCCTACTCATGATCTGGAGTTGGCAGCGGTGGTGTTTGCTCTGAAGCTGTGGCGGCATTATTTGTATGGAGAGCATTGCGAGATTTATACTGATCACAAGAGCTTGAAGTATCTGTTCACCCAAAAGGAGCTGAATTTGAGGCAACGCCGGTGGTTGGAGCTGTTAAAGGATTATGATCTGAGTATCCTTTATCATCCCGGCAAGGCCAATGTCGTGGCAGATGCTTTGAGTAGGAGGACGAGTCTGAGCTTATTGATCTCGCAGCAGGCGCCGTTGATCGAGCAGATGAGGCGATTACAGCTGGAGGTTGTATCCCCTGGGGTCTCTGCTAGACTCATGTCTATGGTCTTGCAGCCCACTCTGTTGGAGAGGATCAGGGACACTCAGAGTGAGGACCCCCACTTGACGAGGATCAGGACGCAGCTTCAGGCGGATCAGACAGGGGATTTTTCTGTGGATAGCTCGGGAGTACTACGGTACAGGGACCGAGTGTGTGTGCCTATGGATCAGGAGATTAGAGATCAGATTTTGAGGGAGGCCCATTGTACACCTTATACCGTCCACCCTGGAGGTACTAAGATGTATAAGGACCTCAAGGCACAGTTTTGGTGGCCCGGAATGAAGCGGGACATTGGGAGATTCGTAGCTCACTGTTTAACTTGCCAGCAAGTGAAGGCAGAGCATCGCGTTCCTGCTGGTAAGTTGCAGAGTCTTCCAATTCCCGAGTGGAAATGGGACCACGTCACTATGGATTTCGTCACTGGATTGCCGAGGGCGCAGAGCGGGGCAGATGCGATTTGGGTTATTGTGGATAGACTCACCAAGTCGGCACACTTTTTACCGGTTCAGATGACTTGGCCACTGGAGCGTCTAGCGCAGTTATATTTGGATGAGATAGTGAGGCTTCACGGTGTGCCTGCTTCGATTGTTTCAGACAGGGACCCGAGATTTGTGTCACGCTTTTGGGGGAGTTTACAGTCGGCATTGGGGACTCAGCTCAGGTTTAGCACCGCTTTCCACCCACAGACCGATGGTCAGTCAGAGCGCACCATACAGACCCTTGAGGATATGTTGAGAGCGTGCGTTATGGATTTTGGAGGAGGGTGGTACCGACACTTATCTTTGGTTGAGTTCGCGTACAACAACAGCTATCAGGCGAGCATCCAGATGGCTCCGTTTGAGGCGTTGTATGGACGCAAGTGTCGGTCCCCCTTATACTGGAGTGACGTGGGTGAGAGGAGGACTTTGGGACCGGATTTGCTTTTGGAGGCAAGGAAAAAGTCAGAATTATTCGCCGACATCTTGAGACAGCCCAGAGTCGTCAGAAGAGCTATGCCGACACTCGACGGCGAGACCTAGAGTTTCAGGTTGGTGATCATGTCTTCTTGAAGGTCTCGCCCTCGAAAGGGGTCCGGAGATTTGGAGTGCGGGGAAGCTCAGTCCCCGCTATATTGGACCCTTTGAGGTTCTTGGCAGAGTTGGTCCTGTGGCATACAGAGTTGCTCTACCCCCACGCCTGGCCGGAGTTCATGATGTCTTCCACGTCTCAGCTCTGAGGAGTATGTTTTCGACCCGTCGCACGTGATTGACTTCACTTCGTTGGAGATCGGCGAGGACTTGGTCTACGAGGAGCGCCCGTTGCGGATTCTTGCTCGTGAGGTGAGGGAATTGCGCAATCGGGCCATTCCTTATGTGAAGATCTTGTGGAGCAATCATGAGGAGCGAGAGGCTACATGGGAGCTGGAGACAGAGATGAGAGACGCCTACCCCTTCTTGTTCGAGGCTTCTGGTTGAGGTACGTCTGTTTTGTTTCTTGTTTCGGGGACGAAACTTTTTTTTAGTGGGGGAGGATGTAGGACCCCTGAACCCCATGCAGCTTTTTCCGTGAATCCACTGTGCAAACACCTGTTGATGGTGTATCTGGCCCATAGTGCATCAAAGGGATGCCACAGATGGACCCTGTGAGCTTTGGTTAGCTGTGTTGGCCTTCGGCTGCTTTTGCCGAATTTTAGAAAAGGAATTTGGCCAAACGGAGGGTGGATTTGGATTCAGCGCGGAAAAACGCTTGAAAATGGCTTTTTATTTGCTAAATTCTGAGTCCGGATGCCCAAAAATGGACTCCCGAAAGTTTTACAGCAATTCTGGTGCATGGGGGAGCCGTGGACCGGCGGGCATGCCACGTGGCAGGCGCTGATTGGCCGGCGCACGCGGCCGGGTCCACGGAGCAGCAGGGGAGAGACCGGGGTGCACCGTGGAGCGCGTGGACCGGGGCGCGCCACGTGGCAGCCCCGGATTGGGCGGCTCAGGTGCGCCCGGTTTGCCGGGGTGCACCGGAGCGCGTGGACCGGGGCGCGCCACGTGGCAGCCCCGGGTTGGTCGGCTCAGGTGCGCCCGGTGTGCGGGGGAGCGCGGGGAGGCGTGGACCGGGGGCGCGCCACGTGGCAGCTCCGCATTGGCGGGCTCACGAGCGCGCGGTCCACGCGCCGCGCGAGGCAGCTGGCGGGGGCAGGCACCGTACCGCGGGCAGGCTGCCGGCGGCCGGCGGCAGGCGGCGGGCGGCAGGGCAGGCGGGCGGCGTGGCAGGGGCCACGTGGCGCCCGCTGATTCGCGGGCGCCACCCACCGCACTGCCGCGGGCAGGGCCACGTGGCGCCCCCGGGGGAGCTTGCACGGCTGTGCCGTGTTCGGGGGACACGTGGCGGGCGCCGGGGCGGGTCGGACGGATCGTGGATCCCGTCCGACGGCGTGTAGCGGGCCGGGCCGCACTGTGCGCGCCCGAAAACTGGTGGGCCGGGCCGCACTGTGCGCGCCCGGAAATTTCCGGGCGCCCGAATCTTGGACAAAATGGGAATTTTCCCAATTGTTCCTCCAGCTCTATAAATAGCCAACCCGAGCCCTCTTCTTTGGCTTTTTTCTCCCAAACCGCACCTCCTCTGCCCGAGCCACCTTAAGGAGATTTGTTCACCTCTTGATGCTTGATCTTCCTGCCGAGTTCTAGGATTTTAGGAGGCTCGAATCCCGAGGTTCCCCATTTTACGGCGCGGCGCGACGTTGCATTTCCTGTTTTCTTCTTCGGCGCAGCGGTGATGTTTTAGCTCCCCTGGACTACCCCGAGGTCCTCTTTCAGAGATTCTTGCGCCGACAGACTCCTTACAGGTAGGGCTTCAACTTTTATTTTGGTCGCACTTTCCCGTTTCGAGGTTTTGGCACGGATCCCGAGGCAAACAGTGACCCCTTTTTCTGTATGGAATTCCTTGACAGCCCTGAGGTATTTGGCCATATCTTCGCGCACGAGCGTCAGACGGGAACGAGCTTTTACAACTTTTTCATCTACGGATCGCAAGGAACGCGCTCGTATTTTTCTTGGAATTTCCAGAGGATTATTTCGAGGTGAAAATCACTGTTTTCTCAGTGAACAGTGCACAGTTTTTAGCACAGATTTCTGTGTGACATACCCCTCTTGCCGAATTTTTATCTTGACTTACCGATCTCAGTTTTGGGCGTGCAAGGTACCGTTGCGAAGCTATCGACGCAAGGATCGCCGTGATATTTTTCTTGGAATTTCCTGAGCACTTTCTGCAGGTGATAATTTAACAGTTTCGGGACTGTTGTTGTATGGATTAATAAAGACAGTATTTGGGAACCTAAGTGTATTTAGTGGGCTTTGTGTTGTGCCAGGAGTGTTTTGGGCATACTGTACCTGTTGGAGCGAAGGATTGGAGTTTTGCTATTTTCAGCTGTACGGACCCGGACAGTTAGCGCTTCAGGTGGGTGGTTGTTGTACTCCTCTCTTTGGTATGCCCACTAGGAATATCAGAGTACCCTTGAATTGAAGATGCTAAATATGTGATTGGTAGACTTGCATGCTTTAGGAAATTAATTATTGGTAATCAGATCCCTGATAAATTGTTGTTAGAATGATCACCTGATTTTAATCGCTTAATTAATCTGGACTGTATGCTTGGAGACAAAATAGTAATTGAGGACTGCAAAACTGATAATTTTTCATATGAGACTGTCACCCTAGCTTATGTCACTCTAAATTGTTTATTCTTGGAAATTGGACAAAATGTTGGAACATTGCATGATTAAACGGGTCACATAATATTGTCATCTTTTACTGCTACACTATTTTTGGGACTTGACTTAGGAGAAACCATGCATTTATTCTTTTTTCTCCTATCCTTGATAGACTTGAGGCATAGTTGCTCGGATTCGAGCGGATGTTGGACAGTGTAGTCAGGTATTGGGGATTTGGGACAGTCTGGGCTCTTGACAGGGTGTTGCGGCGACCACGGATCTTGGGTGGTTGACCGGTTATATTATTGCATCAGATTGGGTATTTGGGGATCGGGCTTTCTTTAGTGGAGGGTTTTTCCCACTTCATTGAGTCTCGATCCAGTCCTGCTATTTATGGTTACTTGTGGTTACTTACTTTCCTCGTGTGGGTCGCTCCCCACGAGTGCGACTCCGGAGTGCGCGGCAGGCAGACTTTGAGTCCTGGGGACTCCTTTGCTTCGGTGTTATGCGTAGGCTGGCATACCCGAAGCGGCAGAGCAGGCAGTGCCAGTGTCCACTGGCGGTCAGATTGGGTCATTTTGACAGGCTTCTGATACTGATGCATACTTTGCCATCCTGGTTGGTTTAGCATGTAGAGGCATATTAGGGGTAGCACTTCATCTGTGGTCACTCATATTGCACTCCCCTTTTCTTTCCTTACCCTTTTGCCTCTGATTTTCCTGGTGGGCATATTTGAGCTGAGGCTTTACCCACTAGGGGAGGCTACTATTTATAGTAGTACTTACCCCCATTGTCTTTTCTTGTCTCTTTTCCCCCTTGTTTTGCAGAGTCCTCTGTGGGAGTCGCTGGACCGTCAGCAGCGGAGCGAGGTAAGAGGATCGCGGACTAGTTAGCGCTGCCACCGAGAGATGTAGCTGGATATTTTGGTCACCCGGTCTTCTCAGACAGTTTTATTTTACTTCCTTTTGGGTCTGGCTTCTGCCAGCTGGTTGTATTTTGTTGTGAGCTGGGAGAGTTATCTGTATTTATTTTTACAATTGTACTTTACTTACCTTCCGCTTCTGTCTGAGATACAGTAGTTTTAGTTTAGCTCTGATTATTATGCTCTTTTATTACTACTTCTTATATCTGAGCAGGTTACCGACGCTTCGTGTATGTGGGAAATACCGCATACACGGCGGATCTGTAGACGGGCCCGAGTTCTGGTTTACACCCGGGGCGTGACATCATACATGTACAGTTTGGGCACTATCAATGAGACAACAATTGTGAAGTCTCTCTCGACGAAACAAGATGATCCTCCCTCACCTCCTACCCGACAAAGAGCACAACCTCACGCAACAACTTCTGCATCTAGAGCAACATCTCCTGTTCCACCAGCACAGCAAGCACCTCCATCCACTTCTGATGATGATGCTTCTGTTAGCTCAATCTTTAAGGAACAACAGCGACTCTCAAATGAGCAAGAACGCATGTCTATTGAGTTCGCTGAAATGAAGGAAGACCTTAAAGAGGTCAAGAAAGAACAAGCTGTGATGATCCAAGATCTTAAAGAAGTGAAGAAGGAGCAAGCTTCTATGAACAAACGCATCAAGAAAATATTTCAGAAGCTAGGTTGTATCAGCTCTGACGATTCTGCATAACGTTTCCTTCTAATCTTTTCTTTTGCAGGTTTTTACGTTTTTGGTTTGTTTTCCTTCAACTCTCAAGTTTCTTGATTTATATTTAAACTTTTTAACTCTCCTTATGTTTTGTAAATTTTGGCTTTGTTTGTGACAAAAAGGGGGAGAGAGTAGAGAACTTTGATTTGAGAACTTTGAACAATCTTTGACTTTGGTGAAAGGTAAGTATCACAACTTTCTGGTTATCTTGTGATTTGTTGCATGTCCCTACTAACTATTCGACTAACTATTTGGACATGTATTATTACTAACAAGTTGTTTGATTACTAACAAAGCAAAGTTATGACATTTGGAATCTTATCGCTTAGAAGATATGTCAATGTTTGATTGTGATCTTATTGCATATCTGAATTACTAAATGTCATGATAAGTATAAACTTTCTCTCTGCTAGGTTTTGAATGCTAAATATTCTTGAGGTATCTAACGATCTCTTTTTGTCAAGAATGATTTCTTTTTGCAGAGAGTACAGATGTCTAAGTCTAGAGTCTATTTTAGGAGTTTATCTCATGTATTTAATTTTTGGATCTCCATTGTAAATTTTTGTTGTCTGGTGATAGCAACAAAAATATCCTTTTTGAATTTTCTTTAGTGGATTTGTGTTTTGTCACGAAACCGCCAAAGGGGGAGATTGTTACGGAATTTGAGTTGGCGTATTTCGTGGAAAGTGTTAAGTCTTGAAAATTGAAGATGAAAGAAGTTTGGATCATATACCTCAATCTCAAGAAAGAAGAATTCAAAAGGATCAGGTATGTTCAACTAAAGATTTTTGATGATCCGAATACTTCTTGTAGTGTAGAAATACTTGGAAGAATTTTTTATTGCATAAAAATAAAAAACTGGACATGGGACATGTTCAGGATCCGGATCAGACCTTCCAATCCGGATCCCGAAGGGTGTTCGTTCATACACTGTTCAATCCGGATCGTAGCCTCCTTTGATCCGGATCCCGAACACTGGTTTTACCATTTTATTTGAACAATCCGGATCAGGCTTTTCAATCCGGATCCCGAATGTTGGTGTTTGGTGAAACTGTATGAACGATCCGGATCAGGCACTTCGATCCGGATCCCGAACCCCTGGTTTTCTGGAGTTGTCTATCACGCTACGACGATCCGGATCACAGTAATTCCGATCCGGATCGCCGTCCTGAAAATTTCCAGAAACGGATGGTTTTTGATCCTTATCTTCTTCCAATGGTTTCTAACCTATATATATAGACCCTATGTTTCATTTTTAGGGTAATCGGAAAATAAACGAAAAATACGACCGAAAAAGAAAAATCCACATATAGAGAAGAAAGGAAATCAATAGATTTAATTCTATGTTTCTTCATCTATATTGATTAATTTGATTCTAGGTTTTCCAAACTCAGATTTGAGTAGAATCAAATTAATGAATACTTAGATGGTATTTCCGATCTATTTCTAATCTAAGTATTCGGCGGATCATCACCACCCAAAAACAACGATTTACCCTAAATCGGCGCGTGGACTCGCGTGGCCTTGTGGATTCAAGGTGCAACCGCTCTCGTGGATTCGGAGCGAGGTACGTTCGTGGATTCGAAGCGTGCTACTGGGTGAAGACCGTGGATTCGGTTGGACGTCGTGGACTCGACGTTGGACGCCGTGGATTCGGCGTTGGACGCAGATCGTGGATTCGAGACGCGTTGTGGAGCGAGCGGAGAAGATCTACTAGGAGCGTATGGTAAAAGGTTGAGTCGTCTGTGAGTACGTTATATCACCTTGTTAGTTCTAGTGGATTTCATCGTGTTATCGGTCCCGTGGTTTTTTACTCCGGTTTGGAGTTTTTCCACGTAAAAATCTTGCGTGTTCATTTATATTTCCGCATTGGGTTTTATTGCGCAATGATTTTTTAAGTGTTTATTGTTTACACCTATTCACCCCCCTCTAGGTGTTTTCTTTTCCCCTATGTAGATCCTTATTACATATAACCCAACAAAAGCACTCTGCTGGGCCGACACTGACATTGAGAGACGAAAGCTAGGGAAGCAAATGGGATTAGATACCCCAGTAGTCCTAGCCGTAAACGATGGATACTAGGCGCTGTGCGTATCGACCCGTGCAGTGCAGTAGCTAACGCGTTAAGTATCGAACTAGATTTTGTAGTAGAGAAATTAAAATTTCCTACATGTGATATTTTGAATCTTTAGCCACTTACCATCATAACAAAATCATAACCGTAGTAAGGAGTGAGATTCTGAATCTTACCGACATCACCTGTCTGTCATATGAGTTGTTGCTCTAGTGTCAGGAATCCAGTCTGAACCTTGAGTTTCATAAATGCTTATGGATGCAAGTGCTTTTGGGATATCTTCTGCCTGAAATGATGATTAAACCGATGCCAGCAATGAAGTGCATCATGTCCCCGTTTTTTGTAGGTCTGACATGCCACTACATTGTCATTTGTTTTGCTCTGGAATTGATTTGATTTGATTGTGCTTGTGGAAAATAAACTATCTTTTCGTTGATCACCTCGCTCGAGGAAAGCCACATCCTTCCCAAGTAAACTTTTGTCCACCATGTTTAAATGGGTTAGGTTTTCTTCAATAATTCTTTCCTCGACTAGTGGATTGGTGGCCATAGAAAGCCATTGAATGATTTACTTCATCATAATGACTTTTATTTTTTAATTCATGATTTTGCATTAAGGCTGTATTTGGTTCGAAAATAAAAAAAATTTAGTTATATTGGGAATAGGTATAAATTATGATATTAGCAGGAATTAGTGTAAATTTCTGTTTGGTTCGGTTTAAGAGTTATATCGGGTTTAAAGAAAATTGTGTTTGGTAAATTATATAGGAATAAGAAGAATAAGATGAATAAGAAAAAATTATGTTTGGTTGGGTATAGAGAAATAAGAAGAATTGAGAGGATAAATATTTTTATTTACTATTTTGCTCTTTATGATATAATTTAAAATTAAATAAATTTATGGTATTAATCAACCTTATATTTAATTTAGATAAATATTAAAAAATTCAAATAATATTTACAATTAAATATTAAATTGTAATATTAATATTTAATATTAAATATTAAGTATTAAATATTAAATATTAAATATTTATATTTAATATTTATCTAAATATTAAATATTAATATTTAATATTAATATTAAATATTAATATTAAATATTAATATTAAATATATTTAATATTAATATTAAATATTAAATATTTAATATTTATCCGCTATTCCGCTATTCCGTTATTCCACGCAAGGGTGGGAATCGCTAAACTCACCCTTTAGCGGGTTATTCCAGGATAACCAGCTAAGGATGGATTTAGCTATTCCCATCCCATTAAATTTTGTTTGGATATAAATATGGGAATAAGGGGGTTATCCCCCTTATGCCCGTTACCAAACGGAGGCTAAAGAAATAATATCATTAAAAGAGGAATAGGTGGTAAAAGATACATACTTTGAGCCCAAATCATTAAGTAAAGAGAATACCTTTGTTTTATCATCAACTTGGCTTCCTGATGGCATTATGCTCATCACATACAGATTTGCAGAAATTCAAACTCCCGAGCTTGAGTCTTATCCAAAAGAATTCTCTAGTGTACTCCATACCTCACCTAAACCAAGCACGTCTTCTGATAAGGTGCTTGTGATATATGCCTTCACTAATCGGTCCATGCGAATCCACAATATGAAATCTGGATTCACAATCCGGCTTTCGCCATCAGCCAAATCAATCTCATGAGCTGGTTGTGGTGTTTCGTCGTTGATGAAGCTAGCCCGCCATATCTTGACTCAACATTAGCAAAAAAAAATAAAAATAAATTGATTTCTCCATAGCAAGTAATTTGATTGAATGAGTTTGATAGAGACAAAATTCATAAGGTTAATAAAAGCTGGATAGGGACAGCGAGAGCTACAAATATTTACACACCGTTTGGTAACGGGATAAGGAGAGAATAACCTCCTTATCCTCAGTTTAATACCCAAATGAGAATAAGGTCAATAAAAATTGCAAAACTTCATCATTACCTTAATTCCGGTTACACGAAAATCGAGAAAATCCATGGGTACAGAGCTCTCTCTCTCTTTCCCCCCCTCTCTCTCTCTCTCTCTCTCTCTCTCTCTCACTCTCAAACGTGGGTTCTATTCTTTTTTTTTTTCTTTTTTTTCCTTTCTTTTGCATACTAATAAAAATTAGTTTTTTTATTTTTTTAAATTAGAATTTTTAAATTTTAAAAGATATTTAAATTTATAAATTTTAAATTTTAAAATTTTAAAATTTTTTAACTTATTTTTTTAATAAATCTAAAAAATTTATTTTATTTCATTTTTGAAAAAAAAAATTATTAATTTTAAAATTTTAAAATTTATACAATTATTTTATAAATTTTTTAAAATTTATATAAATTTAAAAATTAAAATTTTTACTCTCACTTAAAATTTAAAAATTAATTTTTATTTACTCTCACTTAAAATTTTTACTCCCACTTAAACTTTAATTTTTATTATGTATTTTTTAAAATTTATATAAATTTAAAAATTAAAATTTTTACTCCCACTTAAACTTTAATTTTTATTATGTATTTTTTAAAATTTATATAAATTTAAAAATTAAAATTTTTTACTCCCACTTAAACTTTAATTTAAAGGGCAAAATAGTCAAAACACATAATTATCCTGTCACGCCCCAGGGGGTTTTTACGCGCGGAAGGGTAGCCACCGATGCTCCCAAAATTTTACATATATATTTTTTTTTTGAAACCAATCTCCCCCGGTGCGTGCCCAGACCCGCCGCATATACAAATTCACTCTGCAAACGGGCAGAGTCTCCTTTGTATATGCACGACGTCCTGATTACAAGGTTCACATAAACATGCCTTTAACCACACTAGACAGATTGCCAATCACATACAACCATTTTCAACAACATACAATCAATTTCCACAAGTAATAAAGAGGCCGACTATTTTTGAAAGGATAAAACCACAGGGTTTTGAATGCGATGCCCACTCGACATCAGGTTTTATAAAACTATTTTCGAACCACATAAATCCACAGAATTTGAAATCGATGCCCACCCGACACCAGGTTTAATAAAACTAATTTCAAAACCACATAAATCCACAGAATTTGAAAACGGTGCCCACACGGCACCCATATTTTTAAAACAGTTTTCACAACAGTTTTCTTGTTCCTTATTTGTAGTTTGAAAGCGGCCAAGCCAAGAAGTGAGAACAAAACACCCATCCAAAAGGGTTGTCGAATAGCCCAACATCCACATCGATCCCACGGGGGTATCGCGATCCACAACTAGCTACAATGCGTAATGAAATGAACAAGGAAGGTAAAGCAAACCGTATCTGTGGCCCCAAAGGGGCTAGAAGATCGCTCACGCGGCCTCACCAACGACCTAGCGCTCGACCCTGGACGGACTGGGCGAACCTGTCACGGAGTGGGGAGTCAGTGACCAGAATTAATAATAAAAGCAATAAAGGCTAAAGTAAGGCAAACCATGATAAGAACCAGAGCAATCAACAATGAAGGACCCTGTGCAACCCATACAACGCAGAACCCCGTGCAAACAATACACTGCAGAACCTTGTGCAAACAAAACCGGGCACCTCCCCCGGCAACCACACCGAGCACCTGCCTCGGAACCCCTGCCGAGCACCTGCCTCGGCCGCCGAGCACCCGCCTCGGCATCACCGCTCACACCCCCCACCCACGGGGGCCCCCATTCCTAACGTCACCATCACGTGGGGTACACGGGTCAACGTACCACTTTTTCGGAAAAGCACACCCTCGCGGTGGCCAAACCGCCGGTGTGCGTGTAGCAAAACAAGAGCCTCGACCGAGCACCAACCTCGGTTAACCGAACCGAGCACCAACCTCGGTAAGCCAGACCGAGCACCTGCCTCAGCCGTCTCCCAGATCATGGTGTGTCGTCAAGCACAGCGACCCTTAGTCGCCATCGACGTGGTGATAATAAAAACGTAAGCACAAGCGGGCGTTAGCAACAATTTAATGTGTCAAACCTTTGCTCTTACCAATGGTCCTCGCTTCCCGACTCAATAACTGTCGGGAAAGGAACCCACCTTTCGACGTCCGACTGGTCACAACGATCACCGTCCTCGTCGCCCGTACACTCCAAACAACCCTACTGTTGTTCGGAGAGGCGAACCGCCCATCCAGTCTCCCACCGCGACGATCATTAAACCCGGAGGTCCATGTCACCCCTTACAAGATATAAATAGCAAGAACGGAAACATACACAAAGACGTTCTAAGGGGTACCCACCTGGAACGCGAAGAAAAGGGTGTGCGGGGAAAACCAGTTAGAACACGCCCACCATGCGCCCGAAAAACTGAAGTAGGAAAAATAATATTAAAAACATCGTCGCGGTCGAGAACACTCAAAAACGGGGCGAAACGGGCCAAAAACGGAGCTTCCGGGCTCTTTGGCTGCAGTCGGGTGCACGGGTCCAGGCGTGGACCGGGTCCACGGCAGCAGGCGGCCGCGGCGCAGACCGGGTGCACCGCTCGGTGAGCCGCTGGAGCACGGCCAGCGTCGCGGACCCGGCTCACGGCTACAGTGGTGGCGGTCGCGGACCGGGTGCACGCCGCAGCGGTGGACCGTTGCGGCTTGGGCCGGGCCGCGCACGGGTGAAGGCGCGCGCCGGGTTCACCGTACCCCCCGCTGCGCGACGAGCACCGGGTGCACGCCTATGGCGTGCACCGCACGACCTGGCGCACCCATCCATGCGCCGGGTCTGCGGTCCCGGGCCTCGGAGGCATGCGCCGGGTGCACGTCGGTCCGGTGGACCGCGCGGCCTGGCGCACCCTTCCATGCGCCGGGTCTGCAGTCCCGGGCCGTGGAGGCGTGCGCCGGGTGCATGCCGACGCGGTGGACCGCGGCCTGAGAGGAGCCCTAATGAACAGTAAACGTCTCCTTTTTCGGCTCCGGTTTCGGCCTCGCGATCACGGCGGCTGCGGCGACGACCCCGTGAACACGGTAACGGCGGCGGCGGCCTCCCGTTTAACCACGGCAGCGGCGGCCTCCCGTTAAGCACCAAACTCGCCTCAAACGCGACACGACAACAAGGAAAACCTCCTACCGAAAAGGAACGGAAAAATTCGAACCGCTCACCTCGTTTTCGCCGGTAAGGGAGGAAGAAAGAGGATCGTCCCGCTCTCGTTCGCCGGGTTTCGCAGGGCGTGCGATCGCCCTTCCTTCTCCCCGTCTCGCCGCCTCGGTTCCTCACGCCCACGGTTGAAAAGGGAGGAAATATGAATTGGGGTTCCCTTTTTCTTCTTAAAAGCACCGTCTTAATCCCTAGCCGTCAAGAGAAAAACCCTACGGCCCCCGGTTTTAAGGAAACCCTAAAATAACCGGAACAAAAACCGACGGCTACGATTGTCTCGTAAAGCGTGTCAATCGTTCGCACGGATCCCGGAGCGCCTAAAAGGGGTCCAAACTTCAAAATTAAATTCTGGGAGATCCCGGAGTCGGAAAACAAATCCGATCGCGCCACCGTTCTCCGTTTTGCGAGCTCTACCACCTAAAAATACTCGCAAACCCCGACGATCAGCCCAAAAATTCTCGAATTTCAACTCCTCCTTAGTCAACTGAAAATATTAAATTAGAACCCTAAACGAAAAACCGAAAGGTCGAGGTACCACCCAAAAGATAAAATAACCCACTGACATAAAAAGATGAAAAGTCCGATCGCCTCGAAAAGCGTGCCAGCCACTTAGCACGGATTCCGATGCACCCCTCAAAGCAAACGCTTTGACCCCCATTCCGGGAGATCCGTAAATCGGAATCCGAATCCGTTCGCTTTGCCGTCCTCCGTTTTGCGAGCTCAATCGCAGAAAAATACCCGCGGTCCAGGCCAGTCCATTGCAGAAAACACAGTGAAAGATTTTCCTAACAACTCTGCCACAAAAAGAGGGTGTTCAAAAGCATTGGAATGCCAGGACTCTACATCACTCACCTCTTAAAACAAGTTTCGTCCTCGAAACTTAACCCTGGTCTGCAACGAATGAAGCTGGGTAGCACTCCTCCATCTTTGACCCCAGTTCCCAAGTCGCTTCACGTTCTTCTTGGTGGCTCCACAGCACCTTCACATAGGGGGTCGTCCGGTAGCGCAATTCTTTTTGTCCTCTCGCACTGAGATGCGCACCGGTGTTTCATCGAAGCTCACGTCCCCTCCAAGCTCAACGGCAGTGATCATCCATCATCCCAATCAAGTACGCAGGTTCGAAACATAACTTCGAGAATCCGGATCACTCGTTCGGACTGTCCGTCGATCTGGGGGTGAGACGTCGTGCTGAAGTGTGGTTTAGTCTCTAGAGCTCGCTGTAGACTTTGCCAAAGGTTCGACACCAGCCGAGTGTCTCTAGTCCACGCCATACGAATGGGTGGGAAGAGAGTTGACTTCGTCAGTCGCTCCACTGTGGCTTAAACTGCATCGTGCCCTTGATGCGATGCAGAAAACCCGTGACGGATTCCATGCTGATTCGCTCCCATTTCCACTCTGGTACAGGTAGAGATTGTAGTTTTCCCCCGCCGGGCGCTGATGTTCGAACTTTACTGGTTAATCATCCAAACAACGGGCAGTGAACTGTGTTACATCCCCCTTCGATTTAGTCCACCAAAGATTCTGCTTGAGGTCCTTGTACATCTTCGTGTCACCTGGATGCGCCGCATAGGGAGCGCAGTGTGCCTCGGACAATATCTCTTCCTTCAACTCTGGCAGCTCGGGAACGCAATTCCGCCCTCGAAAATGTATCGTGCCGTTCGCACTCGCCGAAAAGTCGCTCACGTGGTCCGGGGGATTTGTCTCGAACAAGCTGTATCTGTGCGCCTGTCCTCTGGCCTTTCAGGATTTCTCTAATAGGGTTGGCTTGACCATCAAGGACAAGAGTCGCGCGACCGTACCGGCCCTGCTGAGTAATCGCGCTTATCGATTCCTCCTTGATTTGACCCTTCCCGCTCAAGACATCCGCTCCTACACTTGCTGTTTCTGGGGTGATGCTGAATGGATAAGTCGAGTCCTTCAGCAACTGCAACCAACGCCTCTGTCGCAAGGCAACTCTTCCTATGTGAACCAAACTTAAGGCTCTGGCGATCCGAAAACACATCACGATGAGCTCCAAAAGGTGGTGTCTCCAACGCTTTAAAACGAAGACGACTGCTGCCAGTTTCAAATCATGTGTCAGGCAGTTCCGCTCACATTCCCTGCGATCCTCGTTGCTGACATCGTGTGCCCCAAAGAGCCCACTTAGAGAAGTCAGAACTCACATTTCTTAAACTTAGCAAACAGCTTCTGGTCCCTGAGATTCCAGAGAGTAACCCGCAAGCGCTCCTCTCAGTTGATTGAAGAGGTCATCAATCCTGGGCTTGTCCTTCACTGCAACCTTGTTCATCTCCATGTAGTCGATGTGCAGGCGTAAGCTTCCGTCCTCCTTTCGCGCGAAGAGGACGGGTGCGCCCCCAAGGCGACACCCTCGGCTTGATGAACTCCTTGTCTAGAGTGTCTCTTAGTTGTGCCTGGTAGAAGCTCGAAAGAGAGGATGACCTCTCGCAATGCGTCGAAGCACCCGAGTCATACCTCCCAACCCGCACCGAAGAGCCCCTAAAAGCCCAACACAACCAACCCGACAACAAGGGAAAGATCACACTAACACTCTCACGAGGCTCCGAGAGGTGCCAGCTAAGCAGGCTGGGTTACTAACTACCAGAAACTCTCCCCCGAGAGCAACGAACTCACCCGTCACCAACACGGACCGCTCCCACCCGTCACCAACACGGGCCACCTCCACCCGTCACCAACCAGAGTCGCAAGCTTGGAGCATATCCACCGTCCCGGATTACCCGCTCCGACGGTCCGTCTGACCGGGCGACGGTCAAAACCAGAGTTAGGCTTCAGCTCTAAGGCCTACCACAAGGTCTACCCTACGGAAAGGACTGCGTACAAGGCATCCTAGCCGAAAGTGACCAGTGCCAAAGCTCCAAGCAGTCGACAGATCCCCATGACCTACACCTGCCTCACGAGATCAACGACCCAAAATGCTCACAACTAAGCCTCATAAATATGCCCTGGTCACGGGAAGCTGGCGACAAAACTCACAAGGTCAGGTCCTACCTCCGTCCCGGCACCGACGAGGTGCGACCCTCTGATTAACCACTAACGCTCGGTCCTCCAAGCACCGGGCATCGAATCGAGCGGTAGAACTCCAAACCAAACAGCGACACCCCCACTAGGGACTTCTAAGCTCAAAGCCCCCTCAAACAGAGGCCTCCGGGTACAATCGACTACCCATCCGAAACCTAACGGGTTGAAAAGAAAACATACAACGAAAACAGCGAGAAAGACCTGTCCAAAACGGTTGCCTAGGTTTTCCAGGCGCACTCGAGGGAACACGCGCTCACCCACCCGTAGGATAACCTAACCGACCCTCTTGTGCAGAACGCAGGAACTCGACCCAGAGCTACCGGCATCACCCAGCGTCCAAAGCTAAACCTCCTAATAAAAAGTCGCCACTCACGCGCACTTGTGTAAAGCGAGACACAGCTTCTCCAACCCAAAATCGAGCCCTAACGAACAAGATTTACTAGCCCTGGGGGTCTCATTTTTCAATCCAAAGGGGGACCCCAAGACCCCCATCACGTCGATCTCTACAACCATCGCAGCGCCTACAGTAAAAAGCCGAACTATGGGTAACAACCGTAGGGGAAGAGTCCCCGCTCCCACCCCTACCTTGTCTAAGATGCAAAACGAATCGGCCGACTAGTTGCTGTAGCCTAACACCCGAAGACCCAGAAGGTACTACCTAGACAAAAGGTTATCCAGTTACTCACGACCGACAAAACGGCCGACACACTAACAAACACCGGTGGGTTACACTACCACCCCCCACCGTTACTAACAATGACCAGAACGTCGGCGGAGGAAAGGGGTTCGGGAAAACGAAAGCCGTCGCAACGATCTGCGGTACTAACAGCCGCAGCAAGTGCATGAACACCGTCAGCAGACCCACCGTGTCCTGTGCTGGTTGCCTAATCCACTGATTCATAGCAACCATCAAGGCCCCGGTGGCAGCCGGCCCCGACCCCAACCTCCAAATCAACCCAACTACACAAACACACCACCCGAGCTAAACCAAAAACACAGACTTAACAATTCTGCACTCTCGCGTCTCTACGCATCTATATCCTGATCATTTCATTGGTTAGTAGCTAGTGATGACATACCCCGTGGATGTTGGACAGCGTATACTGTGGTTAGAGTTGCTTCTCTCTGATACCATCTTAATCTGTCACGCCCCGGGGGGTTTTTACGCGCGGAAGGGTAGCCACCGATGCTCCCAAAATTTTACATATATATTTTTTTTTGAAACCAATCTCCCCCGGTGTGTGCCCAGACCCGCCGCATATACAAATTCACTCTGCAAACGGGCAGAGTCTCCTTTGTATATGCACGGCGTCCTGATTACAAGGTTCACATAAACATGCCTTTAACCACACTAGACAGATTGCCAATCACATACAACCATTTTCAACAACATACAATCAATTTCCACAAGTAATAAAGAGGCCGACTATTTTTGAAAGGATAAAACCACAGGGTTTTGAATGCGATGCCCACTCGACATCAGGTTTTATAAAACTATTTTTGAACCACATAAATCCACAGAATTTGAAATCGGTGCCCACCCGACACCAGGTTTAATAAAACTAATTTCAAAACCACATAAATCCACAGAATTTGAAAACGGTGCCCACACGGCACCCATATTTTTAAAACAGTTTTCACAACAGTTTTCTTGTTCCTTATTTGTAGTTTGAAAGCGGCTAAGCCAAGAAGTGAGAACAAAACACCCATCCAAAAGGGTTGTCGAATAGCCCAACATCCACATCGATCCCACGGGGGTATCGCGATCCACAACTAGCTACAATGCGTAATGAAATGAACAAGGAAGGTAAAGCAAACCGTATCTGTGGCCCCAAAGGGGCCAGAAGATCGCTCACGCGGCCTCACCAACGACCTAGCGCTCGACCCTGGACGGACTGGGCGAACCTGTCACGAAGTGGGGAGTCAGTGACCAGAATTAATAATAAAAGCAATAAAGGCTAAAGTAAGGCAAACCATGATAAGAACCAGAGCAATCAACAATGAAGCACCCTGTGCAACCCATACAACGCAGAACCCCGTGCAAACAATACACTGCAGAACCTTGTGCAAACAAAACTGGGCACCTCCCCCGGCAACCACACCGAGCACCTGCCTCGGAACCCCTGCCGAGCACCTGCCTCGGCCGCCGAGCACCCGCCTCGGCATCACCGCTCACACCCCCCACCCACGGGGGCCCCCATTCCTAACGTCACCATCACGTGGGGTACACGGGTCAACGTACCACTTTTCCGGAAAAGCACACCCTCGCGGTGGCCAAACCGCCGGTGTGCGTGTAGCAAAACAAGAGCCTCGACTGAGCACCAACCTCGGTTAACCGAACCGAGCACCAACCTCGGTAAGCCAGACCGAGCACCTGCCTCAGCCGTCTCCCAGATCATGGTGTGTCGTCAAGCACAGCGACCCTTAGTCGCCATCGACGTGGTGATAATAAAAACGTAAGCACAAGCGGGCGTTAGCAACAATTTAATGTGTCAAACCTTTGCTCTTACCAATTGTCCTCGCTTCCCGACTCAATAACTGTCGGGAAAGGAACCCACCTTTCGACGTCCGACTGGTCACAACGATCACCGTCCTCGTCGCCCGTACACTCCAAATAACCCTACTGTTGTTCGGAGAGGCGAACCGCCCATCCAGTCTCCCACCGCGACGATCATTAAACCCGGAGGTCCATGTCACCCCTTACAAGATATAAATAGCAAGAACGGAAACATACACAAAGACGTTCTAAGGGGTACCCACCTGGAACGCGAAGAAAAGGGTGTGCGGGGAAAACCAGTTAGAACACGCCCACCATGCGCCCGAAAAACTGAAGTAGGAAAAATAATATTAAAAACATCGTCGCGGTCGAGAACACTCAAAAACGGGGCGAAACGAGCCAAAAACGGAGCTTCCGGGCTCTTTGGCTGCAGTCGGGTGCACGGGTCCAGGCGTGGACCGGGTCCACGGCAGCAGGCGGCCGCGGCGCAGACCGGGTGCACCGCTCGGTGAGCCGCTGGAGCACGGCCAGCGTCGCGGACCCGGCTCACGGCTACAGTGGTGGCGGTCGCGGACCGGGTGCACGCCGCAGCGGTGGACCGCTGCGGCTTGGGCCGGGCCGCGCACGGGTGAAGGCGCGCGCCGGGTTCACCGTTCCCCCCGCTGCGCGACGAGCACCGGGTGCACGCCTATGGCGTGCACCGCACGACCTGGCGCACCCATCCATGCGCCGGGTCTGCGGTCCCGGGCCTCGGAGGCATGCGCCGGGTGCACGCCGGTCCGGTGGACCGCGCGGCCTGGCGCACCCTTCCATGCGCCGGGTCTGCAGTCCTGGGCCGTGGAGGCGTGCGCCGGGTGCATGCCGACGCGGTGGACCGCGGCCTGAGAGGAGCCCTAATGAACAGTAAACGTCTCCTTTTTCGGCTCCGGTTTCGGCCTCGCGATCACGGCGGCTGCGGCGACGACCCCGTGAACACGCTAACGGCGGTGGCGGCCTCCCGTTTAACCACGGCGGCGGCGGCCTCCCGTTAAGCACCAAACTCGCCTCAAACGCGACACGACAACAAGGAAAACCTCCTACCGAAAAGGAACGGAAAAATCCGAACCGCTCACCTCGTTTTCGCCGGTCAGGGAGGAAGAAAGAGGATCGTCCCGCTCTCGTTCGCCGGGTTTCGCAGGGCATGCGATCGCCCTTCCTTCACCCCGTCTCGCCGCCTCGGTTCCTCACGCCCACGGTTGAAAAGGGAGGAAATATGAATTGGGGTTCCCTTTTTCTTCTTAAAAGCACCGTCTTAAACCCTGGCCGTCAAGAGAAAAACCCTACGGCCCCCGGTTTTAAGGAAACCCTAAAATAACCGGAACAAAAACCGACGGCTACGATTGTCTCGTAAAGCGTGTCAATCGCTCGCACGGATCCCGGAGCGCCTAAAAGGGGTCCAAACTTCAAAATTAAATTCTGGGAGATCCCGGAGTCGGAAAACAAATCCGATCGCGCCACCGTTCTCCGTTTTGCGAGCTCTACCTCCTAAAAATACTCGCAAACCCCGACGATCAGCCCAAAAATTCTCGGATTTCAACTCCTCCTTAGTCAACTGAAAATATTAAATTAGAACCCTAAACGAAAAACCGAAAGGTCGAGGTACCACCCAAAAGATAAAATAACCCACTGACATAAAAAGATGAAAAGTCCGATCGCCTCGAAAAGCGTGCCAGCCACTTAGCACGGATTCCGATGCACCCCTCAAAGCAAACGCTTTGACCCCCATTCCGGGAGATCCGTAAATCGGAATCCGAATCCGTTCGCTTTGCCGTCCTCCGTTTTGCGAGCTCAATCGCAGAAAAATACCTGCGGTCCAGGCCAGTCCATTGCAGAAAACACAGTGAAAGATTTTCCTAACAACTCTGCCACAAAAAGAGGGTGTTCAAAAGCATTGGAATGCCAGGACTCTACATATCCCCTCTCAATTCTTCTTATTCCTCTATACCCAACCAAACACAATTTTTTCGTATTCTTCTTATTCTTCTTATTCCTATATAATTTACCAAACACAATTTTCTTTAAATCCGGTATAACTCTTAAACCGAACCAAACGTAAATTTATACTAGTTCCTGCTAAAACCATAACTTATACCTATCCCCGGTATAACTAAATTTTTCTTATTCCCGAACCAAACGCAGCCTTAAAGAAAAGTAAGAGAAATAAAGACTTAGAAATTATTTTAATGGTTTCTCTCTGGAATACAAAGTATACTTCATTCTATTCAATATATAAATTTTATAAAAAGCTACAAATTGCATTATATGCATAAAGAAAATAATTTGAAATATAATCATAATTTTCTTTTTTGTCTCATTGAAATCAATTTTGATTGTGTATATATTCCACAAATAGTCCTTCATAATATTTCCTTCTTGAATTTGATTGTACTTCCTAATCGGTTTCTTGATCATCTTCATAAATTATTTTCTTGATAAAAAATAATATATTTCTTAATAAAAAATATTATTTGTGATGAAAATCTTCATTAGTTTTTTTTTTTTTTTTTTTTTTTTTTTTTTTTTTTTATGAATTGTGAGGATTTTTGTAAGACTCTTAGGGTTGTATGTGAATTATCAAATTTGTTGTTTGATTGTTAAGATTGTATGCGTAGATTGTTAGGATTTTTTTAGGTTGTTAGATTTTTACACGGATTGTTCGAATTTTATATAATATTTTGAATTATATATAAAAAATAAAAAGAAATTGTGAATAATTTTTTTTTAGAGAGAAAAATGGTAAATAATTTTCATCTTACGTTTAAATTCATCGTTTTTCAATTATTGTTCCATTCAGGTACTGAAATGAATAAAGCAAAAATATTTGACCAAATAAAAATTTAACATAACATGATTATTTAGCCAAATATAAATTTGTAAACTGTTCATTTGAAAAAAAAAAATAATAAAAATAAAAAATCCTACTCGTTATTTCCTAGAAAAATGCACGCCACGTGTCGCAATTATAAAACCCTCGTCGGACGAACTATAACCAACCCTCGCACGCGCGCAATCGAACGACAAAACCTGCAGTCCGAGTTCGACTCGGAGTCGAAATCCCAACCCTCGCTCCCTCCCTCTCCCACGCTCTTCTTCATCATTCTCTCCCATCTAAATCAGAGGGACAAAGAAACCCTAGGAATCTAATCGGGGAGCGAAACCCTAAAATCCCTCTCCTCTTCCTACCGATTCTTCTCGGAACCCGCCGCGGTCTCCCTCTCCGATTCGGGTTTCTGCTTGGTTTGATTCGGTAAAAATTTGTTCTTTTTCTTGTTAATTGCGGGATTTTGGGTGGGATTGGCGAAGGGGTTTAGAAATTTCGGGGATTTGATCGGGGCATTGGAGGGGAATCGATCTCCCGATGCTCTTTTGTGAGGTGTTGGAGTGCGCAGAGATCGAAATTGGTGTGCTTCACGATGTCTTGGGCGGGGCCAGATGATAGTTTTCTCTCCACCTCGCTCGCGAGCTTCCTCGATAGTAATCTCTCTCTCTCCCTCTCCCTCTCTCTCTCTCTCGCTTAAAAAAATCCTTTTTTTTTTTTTTTTGACAATGTAATGAGTTGTTAGCAAAGAACTAAGGTACAAGGTTGTAATTTGATGGTGTTTTCTCCTTGTTCTGTTTCTTTTTGCAGCTTATTTCTTTGTTTGATATAAGAGTGAAAGTATTGGTGTATTTTTGTTTCGAATTACTTATTACTAGTTTAAGGATTGGATAAAGATTTGTTCTTGTAGTGTTATATCTGGTTTGATAAACTAGTTGAGTAGATGTGTATCAGCTATTCTTGGTTGGGAAGCTCGACAGTGTATTGTTTACTTTGCTTCTGATAATACACTGATTTGTTCACAGTGCCAAAGATTACAAGAAACTAGAGTTTTTTAAGTGATACGTAGAAGGCCGGTGATTTGATTGGTGCCATGGTCGCAACTTTGTTGTATGGGATGTAAAACTAGCCTTGTATTGATATAAATTACGTCGGAAGTTTTACTTTTTTCTGCAACTAGCATGAAATAGTGTTTTGCGAGTCCTTTACTCCGTGGATATATCTATGGAAGATTGAAATAATCAAAGAATACATGATTTTGACGGTGTATTGTATTTAGCGGCGGCAATATGAATTCTCTGACTGAAGATGAGGGCCATAATTTGATAGTCAAAGGCTGGACATATAGTGATAATGACTTACGAGTTATGGCTATAAATCTATAATTGGGTTGAATTTTTAAACTGTTTGATGTCTACGTATCCTTGTTGTGCGTCTGCAAACCTGAGAATCACTAGCGAGCTTCATTTTTTAATTTCATAGTTGGTAGCTTTCTTTACATCGAGTGGTAGACTCTGGGATTTAAAAACTTCACGTGATGCAAAGAGGGAAGATTGAATCCAAGAGGAAAATATATTTATCTCCAGTAGTTATGTGGTTTCACTGATCTCCCAAACTTGGAAGCTGTTTCCATCACTAGAATTGGGAGACTATGCTCTGCATTAGTGTGATTATTGTCTATATTAGCCTATGTATCACCGACACTTTTATAAGCCTCGCGTGTCCATGTCGGATACGCACGTGTCTGTGTCAGACGCGGACACGCCATGTACACGTGTTCAACATAGGTCTATTACGCATCCCATTAAAACAATATTTTTATTTTTATTATTTTATGCATATGGAATGTAAGATGGGACATATATTGGCTTTTGATGAATGCGTACAAATTTGTTTTGGACAATATAAACAAATTATATATGGTGGAGAATTTCTTTCCTTAAAATATATGAATTATTAATGAAATTTATTAACTTTCATTTTTATGAGAAATATAACAATATTTTTGCAAAATTAATATATATATATATATATATATATATATATATATATATATATATATATATATATATATATATATTATTATATTAATTATATTATGTTTTATTAGCGGTATTCTTGCTGTGTCCGTGTCCTAATTTTTGGAATTTGCCGAGTCGTCGTGTCCAAATCGTGTCGTGTCTGTGTCCATGTCCGTCACGTCTACATATTAGCTCAATTCTACATTCTCCATGTCCATACTATATAAGACCATTTCTTCAAGTGATTGTCATTACAACTCCAAATGAAATCTTAGTACGGTAGAGACTTGACTTATGGTTATCCTTTTCAACTGTCCTTCCACTTATATTATACTTGTCATGCTTTATTTACCCTTGCTCATTCATTGGTGTAGTACACTGAGGGGAGGTAGTTATTTTTTGCTATGACAATTAGCCCAAGACGTTAGGTTTTGGCTCACGATGCTTCGTTAACTTTTAGCTTAAGCTTTTAATGTATTCTTCGTTAACTTTTAGCTTTGAGCTTTAAATTTATTCTTCGTTAACTTTTAGGTTTAAGCTTTAAATTTTTTCTTCGTTAACTTTTAGCTTTAAGCTTTAAATTTTTTCTTCGTTAACTTTTAGCTTTAAGCTTTAAATGTTTTTTAAGATGTTTCTTCTGCAATAACTGATTCTTTCCCTTTGACCTTCTCATTACATTTTTCTAAATTAATCATTTTGCAGAGAAACTGATTGTTTTGTTACGAGATGGACGAAAGCTACTCGGTACTCTTTGTTCGTTTGATCAATTTGGTATGCCTTTTGAAATCTATGTTTTTTTTGTAATCTCTTCAGAAAATATTTCAATTTGTCATAATATTTTATATTTCATATCAATATTTTACCAAATCTCTTCAATTTGTCTTTTGGATCCTATGCAGCAAATGCTGTTCTTCTGGGTGCCTGCGAGCGAGTAATTGTTGGGGATCTGTATTGCGATGTACCTCTTGGTCTATATGTAATCCGTGGAGAGAATGTTGTTTTAATAGGAGAACTGGTATGGAGTTCTCCTGTACATCATGAATTGCAATTCTGTAAATTTTAATCAATTTCCTTTTCTTGATTCATTAAAACTTTGGTATGTGATCGACAGGACCATGAGAGGGATGAGCTTCCTGCTAACATGACTAAGGTTTCAGAGGCAGAAATAAGAAAGGTAATTACTATTATCTGTGACTATTCTTGTGTGTACCATCCCTTAAGGTTTTGGTTTTCTTGTTGCCATGTCTTTCCTTGCCTTCCGTGTTGCAGTCTGTGCTGGGTGGCTTATTTGACCCTTTAGTTTGTATCAATTGTGTTAAACTTAGAAACTGCAGTCATTAATTCACTAAATGTAGCTGTGTGAAGTAAATGTTTAGTTGGTCTCATCAGGCGAATTGCGTACTAAAGAGTATTGCACTTGATGACAGTGGGTATATCCTGAGGCGAAATCATCAGTGTTAAAACACCACATGCTTGCAGCCATTTGATTTTGAGGGGCTAAAAGCTTGAATGTGGAAAGAACAGCCTGAAGAGGGTAGGAGAATCTCGTAGTGTTTGGTTGGCATGGAATCAGGACTACTTTTTCTACTGAGAACTGCCTGTTAGGCGTTTAACATACAAAAGGTCTGAAGCTTTCTAAATGAGCTTCTGGGCTTTGAAAGCTGAAGATGCCATTTGAGGCTTCTGACTCTGCTTAGCCTCAGAGTTGTTGGGAATCTCTTAGTGAAAGAAGCTGTTACTGCTTTTTCAGGCATATCTAGTCATAACACCCTTATGCAAAAGCTCCATGTCAAGATAGTTGTATTACCAGTGGTTGCCATGGCATCTAGCAAAAATTTGTTATGATATTCACATCCTTAGTTTCTGTTTATATTGAAATGCTTGAGCAGGAGAATTTTTCTAGAAAGAATCGAAATGCATTCATTGCTGCTTGCTGCTCTAATCAAAGTTTTATTTTACATCTATCCGAAAGTTCTTCAGTTCCATCATCTACTCTCACTGATGATTTATTTATAGGTCATCTAATGTTTCTTTTTTTAATTTTTGCCCCCACCCATTGTTCTTCTCCAGGCTGAGAAGGCAGAAAGGGATGCCAAAGATCTTAAAGGGACCATGCGAAAGAGGATGGAGTTTCTTGATCTTGATTGACCTCTCATTCAATTCAATTCGCACTTATGCTTCGTTTTTAGTACCTGTTACCACCGAGGCTGCGATTTTTTATGGCAGCTTCTCATACAGGGGGTATTGCGAAAGACAAAAAAAAAAAAAAAAACCTTTTCCTTTTGGCTTTGCAGCTTCTATCGTCGGCCAAAATGGCTTCTAGAATTACGGTGTATTCTTATTAAAAGCTCAGTGGTGTGTTCGAAAGTCCTTTTGGTGTTGCTGTGTTTTGTTAGTTTCTGCTTGGCCTCGAAGGTCACATTTTCTGGCCGAGAGGGATCCAAGTGCTTTCCGGTAGCTGTGTGCAAGTACTTATAATCCGTAATTCATACGTGTTCTGTTAAACGACGCAGGTGTATTGCTGCTATTTGTGGTGTTCATCATTTGAACCCAAGGTTTTGTTGCTGGAGAGATGAAAACCAATTGGAACAATAAGATTCAACTCGAGTAACTATTTGGATCTTATTTGTTATGTACTCCTTTTACTAAGTTATATTGACAATTTTCTCCCTATTATTCTGCATGAGATGCTTTTACTAGTTAGCTTGGAAGTTAAAAACTCCGCCAATCTGCTTCAAATTTTAAATTTCTGGGCTTCAATTTGAGATGCGATTAATGGTTGTTGTGAATGGGGTGGAGTTTTTGAGCTAATATTCCCTGGTGTTTGGGAGACATCTAGAAATTTATTTAGAACACATTACTTCTTTCAACCCCAGTCATGAGACTCTGACCAGTTTGGGATCATGTTTAGCATAAGCTACTGCTTTTGATGTTTGTAATTCAAAAGCATGTTAGGGTTTTGCATCGAGGATTATCTAGTGGTAATGAGTTGGAAAATGTTGAGGCAAAAGTATGTATGGATATGGGGCGAGATTGTAAAAATTATATCATAATCAAAACATTGCGATTTGCAGAAGGTAAATTATTTTGGAAAAATTAGAATACTTTTCTATTGCAATTCTCATTATAGATAACGTATTTTTTCTATAATTTCAACCAGAGTCTAAATAATTATTCTCGAACTATCACTCCCTACTCCTATGAAGTAGTTTTATTCGTCAATTGTAGTTCACCATATCAAAATAAGACCAAATTATGTTCACCGTTTTTATATTATTATTATTATTATTTTATATAAATGTTTTTTTTTTTTTTTTTCGTATAGTTTGTAAAAAAGTTTCTGTTCTTGTTTCGATTGTATGTAGATTATTTAAATTTTTATTTGATTGTTATAATTGTATGTGATTTGTTGAATTTTTTATACACTTGATAGAATTATATATGAGAAATACAAAAATAATAATAATAAATAATTTTTTTTTATTAAGAAAGACAGATTTATTATTTTTAAATTTTTATTAAAATCGGTAAATGATTTAGCGCCTTTCAATTATTTTTCCACACTATCACTAAATTAGATAAAATAAAATTATTTGATGAAATAAAATTTTTAGTGTCCTTCAACAAATTATAAATTTTTAAAATCTTTCACTTAGCTTGTAGAGTACCGGAGCTTTATAGCTGTTTGAGTGTATTCTCTTGAGCTGACTGATGCATCTGGAAATATTCGAGTCAATCGAGTTCCGTTTAGTACGAAAAAGACGCGAAAACGGACTCTGGATCACTGATAACTGGAAACTGAAGTTCTAGGAATTTCGGGCGCCCAAGAACTTTTCCGGACGCCCGAAACTACAAACATATTTGCGGATCCTAGTGGAAGACGCCCGAAAGTTACTGTAGCAGTTCGAAAGATATATGGTTGAGATTTTCTCGAGGTTTGTGCATGACTATACTGTTTGTAGAGGCGGTGGATTTCGAATGCTTCACTATAGCGCCGGACACCGTAAGCGGATGCCCGCGGAGCAGCGTAAGATTGGTATACTGTTTCGAGAATTCAGGCGTAGCATTGTAGCGGAGCGGGCGGCCGAGGAGCGCCCATTATTACTGTAGCTACGACGTTTAGGGCACCCGGGCTTGGTTAGGAGCGCCCGAAACTTGAATTTTTCCACGAAGACATATTAGTATTTTAGTTTGTTTTGCGGCTTATCGGATTTGGTGGATGAACAGACTAAGCTGATTGATATACGTGGATATATCTAGCATACAGAGTGTCACGCCCCGGGGTCGAAACTGCGACCCGGGCTCGCCAACAGATCCGCTGTCCATACAGGAAGCCCCGTATAGACGAATCGACCAACCTGCAAAAGATAAAACTAACTACTAAACAGATATCAGAGCGGAAAGTAAACAGCTGAATAAAATAAAATAAATACAACTTCAAAAATACAAGTCAGTTCCTCACAATATATAGATCTCTCCAAAATAAACTCTCGACTACAATAAAAGTACAAAATACAGGATCCTCTGACAGTACAACAAAGATCACCAAAATAGGGTACATCTACTCTCTCTCCAGGACAGGCAGGGATCTAGCTCGCGACTCCTTTATCTCGGTCAGAAGATGCAGCAGCAAGGGTTGCAGGAATAGGGGTTGCAGGAATAGGAAAAGAAGTCCCTAAAAATGGTTACCAACGGAGGGTGTGAGAACTACAACTAACAGTAGTTCTCAGTGGGTACCGTCACCAAGACCAACGGTCTGCCTACTAAGTCTACTAGAGGCATAAGATAACAAATGCGGTATACTAAAAGTGAAAAGCAGAAAATAAATCTATAGCTACCATACCTCTATCTAGTAATGCTCAATGGGTGGTACAGATGAAAAATATGCATCTATTGAGACCCAATCACACTGACTGCCACATAGGGTCCAGTCAAACCTGCGCCTACCCTACAACCACATACCTGCACTGGGTTAGGAATTACGTAGGTGGTCCCACTTGAACTGCGTCAACAAGCTGCGAAATATAAGTAACAGGCCTAACTCCGGAGCGGCACTCGAGGGGAGCGACCCCAACGAGGAAAGTATCTACGCATCTCTGTCGAGCTCAATATGGCTCATGCAGGCTATAATCCAAATCTACGATCAATCAGATCGGCAAAGAGCAACTCACATCTCTAACACACTGGCTGGAAACACCCGACAGCCCGGACCCACCGTCAACCCAGGCGGCTCCCAAAACTAGCACTAGTCTAACCACAACTATAAGACTCCACTCGGCCCCCAGGCACGAATGCAATAAGCATCCCACAAAATCCGGCAACTCGGCCCACTATCCGGGCGAGGAAAACTCTACGTCCAGGAGTGAAAATGTAGAGTGGGGGGGGGGGGGGGGGGGTGTTTAAAGTATAAAAGAACCTAGCCCAGATGAGGGTTTTCTACTAGTCTGATTTATACATGCATCATATGACGGGGTGCTAGGTCAATGTTCCAATATTAGCATTTATAAATGAAATAAACAAAAAATGGGTTCTATCATGCAAGATACAAGTTAAGCATTAATAAGGGAATAATGCAACATTATAATCTTTAAACATAGCCCATAAGAATGTATTCCACCAGCACATGAACCCAACTAGTTTAAGATGAACATTACCACATATAAGATCCTAGATCCATGGTCGTGTACCAAAACTCAAGTAAGCATCCATCATCATAACATAGATTAAATCTCATGCTTACATAATCACATACAAGTTATACACTAAAAATGCATGCTGGCAAACAAACAGAATTAGGGGACCGTTCGCCGATTTTGGAGACAAAAATAACCCACCTAAAAATGGTCGATCCAAAGCCTGATCAAGCTGAAAATCGGCGTGAAGATACCTCGACTCCTCAGGAAAATAATGGCGCAAAAATCACCCTAATCCGACTCCTGGATTGGGTGCAAATGATGAAATAACAAGCGCTGCGCGGTAATATCCAAAAATTCAGTAATAGTCCTAGGTGATAAGGGAAGGAATTTTTAGCAATAAATATATCCAAGAAAGGTTCCAAACAGTGGTACAAAGTGTTCTTAATCCCATAAACCCTTCCCAACCATCAAAAATCCATTACGTACCCTTGATAATTAGCACTCAACCAAACTATATCATGCTGTCCAAAACAGGACATTGAAATGAAACTTAGTGTTCAAAGATTTTTAGAGCTTAAATTAAAAGTAATTCCTCTTGAGTTCCAACATGAAAAAAAACTCTTTTATATCTTCTTAACACATCCCTACAAAGAAATCCCAAAAAATTACAATAATCACGTAGCTGTAGTGACGCTGACTTTTACTTTTTCCTTTTTGACGTCTTATGAATTTAAGTTTGTTTTTGGTGGATTTCTCTCGGCTTTGGTTTGCTTGGTTTTTTGGGTGGCGGTTGCCGTTTTGCGGTAGAGGTCATTAAACGGAGAATGACGATGCAATCGGATCGAAAATCCGACTTACGGATCTTTCGGAATGAGGTTTTCGGTACTAACGGGTCCAAAAAGGTAAGTTCTGACATCCAGGGAATCCGTTAAGTGCTATTGGTGCATCAGGATCCGTGCTAGCGGGTATGGGACGTTCCGGAGAATCGGCAATCTTATCGAGGAATCCCTTTTGTTTTTAAAGAATGAATTTTGGGTGTTTCGTACGTAAGAAGAGAAAAATTAAATTAAATTAAATAAAGAAATCGGAATTTTAAGATAACCCTAGTTTTAAAGGATCGTTTTTCTTCCTCTTCTCTCATTGTGCGTGCCGAAGACCGAGACCGGAAGCGTCGCTGAAACCGGGGAGCGGATCCGGAAACACCACCGTCTGTGGAGATCGGGATCGCATTGTCTTCTCCATCAGAGCTAGGTTAGTTTACACCCTTTTGTCTTCGTTTTGTGAATCTCGACTCTCGGTTCTCGTTACTTTAGTTTTTGCGTTTTGGGTCGTTCGATGGTCTCGTTCGTCGGTTTTGATAGTGGAATTGTCGATGAGGATTTTGTTGTTTTTTGTGGTGTTGAGTTTGAGGTTTTATTTTGACGGGGTTACTTTTGAGATCGTCGACGATGGCGCCGCCGCCGCTCGATGCCCTAGCCGAGCCACCGCCGAGGCGCTGCTGCCGCGCGCAGCCAGGCTTGCTGCCGCCCGCGCGCAGCCTTGCGCGCTGCCGCCGCACGTAGCCATGCGCGCTGCCGCCCGCGAGCAGCCAGGAGTGCTGCTGCTCGCGCGCCGCTACTTGCGCGCCGCACAGGGCCGCGCCCTGCCAGGCCGCCACCGCGTGGTGCTGCCGCATGCCCACGCCGCGCCCTGCCAGGCCGCCGACGCTGGATGCCTTAGCCGCCGCCGCCGCTGGATGCTCTGGCCGCCGCTGCCGCGCACTGCTTGCGCGCCGCACAGGGCCGCGCCCTGCCAGGCCGCCGCCGCGTGGTGATGTCGCACGCACGCGCCGCGCCCTGCCAGCCCGCCGCCACTGGATGCCCTAGCCGCCGCTGCTGCTTGCGCCCCTGCGCGCTGCTTGTGAGTGCCCGCGTGGGGTTGGGCCCGCGCGGGGCTGCCACGCCGCCGCTTTGCCCGCACGGGTCAAGTCGCTGCCGCCAACAGCTCGCCTTGATGGATTTTGCTTGACAGTTTTTGGTTCGATGGTTTTCGCCTTGACGATTTTTGGTTCGACGGTTTTCGTCAACGGTTTTTGGCTTGACGGTGCAGTTCGCTGGACGGTGCAGTCCGCTTGACGGTGCAGTCTGCTTGACAGTGCAGTCCGTGTGACGGTGCAGTTCGCTCGACGCAGTTGTTTTCGTTTTTCATCAGATGAGTCTCCACTTGGTTGTTTTTCGTCGCAGACTTCGTCAAGGCAACGGTTGGAGCCGAATTTCCATCAATTGCCTCGTCGACAGTCGGATCGCGTCGGAGGTGCGGTTTTCAACAAGAGGGGTTTTTGGACACTGAGTTTTCGTCGGTTTATTGTTCTGGGTTTTGTCGGATGCCGTTTTTATGTCCAGTCTTTTGTTTCACCACTGGGATTTTATCTGCTATTTTTGGTACACCGGTAGAATTCCCTTTTCGGTTGTAGTGGTCCAGATTTTCCATGCAACTTTTCCGGTGAATCCATAGTGTAAAACACCTGATGTTGGTGTATTTGGCCCATGGTGCATCAAAGGGATGCCACAAATGGACCCTGTGAGAAATTTTTAGCTGATTTGGCCTTCGGCTGTGTTTGCTGAATTTTAGAAAAGGAATTGGGCCAAACAGAGGTTGGATTTGGATTCAGCACGGAAAAACGCTTGAAAACGGCTATTTGCTTGTTAAATTTGGAGTCCGGATGACCAAAAACGGGCTACCGGAGGTTTTCGGGGAAATCTGGTGCATGGGGGTGACCGTGGACCAGCCAGAGCCACGTTGTCACGCCCCGAAACCGTCAATTTGAACAGTTCGGGCACGCCAACAAACCCGCCAATCGGGCATGACCTTTCAAGACCCGAAAGGAACGGTTTATTCCAACAATTTCAATTCAATATAGCGGAAGAGTAAGCAATCAGAGGAGAGATCTATGAATTTAAACTTCCAATCATTCAAACAAATAGTTAGAAGAAATGAAAGTACATCACTTGAGCGAAAACAAACACTTTTGTTTACAATACAACTCTCTTTTAACATGAATCTACAATACAAAATCCATCCATATTTTTTTTTTTCTTTCTTTTCCAACATGAAACTTAAACATTTAAAAGTTACATTGTTCCTCACATACAAAAGTTCGCTCAAGAAAAAAAAACTCCAAAATGGTACTGGCGACTCTAGACTGCTAGGTCGCTACTCTGCTGGGCCCTTGCCCCTGTCGCGTGCCTCGCCCGATGTGCCTGGACCTGTGGGGATGTCACCCAAAGGGTGTGAGAACTACAACCAAGTTCCCAGTGGGTTCAACCACCGAGAGAAAATGCCCTGCACCGCTTAGTCTAATGGAAGCAATATAATAGAGAATGAAATACAGTAAATAAAAGCTGTAAATCTTAGCTAGCATGCTTAATACTTTTACCTTTGCCATGACATAGCTCTATGTCGCTGTAAGATGCCATTCTAACCAACCTGTCCCTTGTCGAATAACTTTCATTACCTTTCTTTGTGTTTCAGTTCAAGTTGCTAAACCCTCGGAGAAACTTGCCCAACGGGCCCTAGCCCGGCAGACATGCTGCCATAAGACAAGTCCTCTAAGGTTGCCGATAACACCCGCAAGTGTTACCCCGCCCTACGGGAGAAACGTCCCGAACGGGTCTCTACCCGGGAGAGGGACACTGCCTGCTACTCCAACATGGGCCGCGTTTCACCCCGTAGGTACGCTCGTTTTATTATCTCTTTTATTACTTTGCATTTAGCCTCTTTGCTCTTTAAACCCTTGCCTTTCCTTTTGCCCTTTAGCATATAGCTTCCTTTTCATTCGAGCTTATAGCTCACATTGCCTCTTGGCCCTTGTCTTTCTTTGCAATTAAGCTTTTAGCTTGTCTTTTAATATACTCATACATTTACCCTAGGTCCATGCCTCAAGATACATAAGTCCCTTAGACTCAATTCTTAACTTTCATTATGCTCAAGTTGAAGTTAAAGTGTAGGTATATTAACCCAACTCCCTATGACAACTCTAGGGATTTCAAATACTTTGGATTTTAACCTCAACTAAACTATGTTTTCCTTAGAGACATAACTCTAAATTAGGCCCTAATTCCATCTACACACTTAATTGACTCAAGTAAACATGCCACTCGTGAAGTCCTATAGTGAATGCCACACATTAGAGCCTAATCTAAGTTTTCTCCTAAGTCAAAATTTTCATATACCACAAACCACTTCTGTACAAGCATGAAAATACTATCCTAGCCACTCTATTAACATGCTTCTAAGAAAAGCAAAAGATAAGGGAAGAGGTCACCCTCGCTCGATAGAATCCCCCACCTCGATGTGCTTTCCGAGTTTCCGGAGGAGACAAGTCTAGCTCTTTAAGCCTTTGAGGTTTCCCTACGTTGTAAGGAAGGAAAAATAAGCAATTGTTTTCACGTGACTTACTAAATTTAGCAAAACGGTAAGATTAACCCCTTTTGGCAAGAAAAGGGGAAACAATCCTTATTAGATCACTTTTCTCCACAAAAAGGCTACTTTTTTATTGGTTTATAGAAATGGGAGAAAAATGATCAACCCATGGCCTATTGCCAAAAAGAAACTTGCTCAAATCGATCCGGGGTCAAAATGCCCTAAAAATTTTGAGAAAAGCTCAATTTGAGCAATCCCCCCCCCAATTTATCGATTTTGCACTTATGCAAATCGAGAATTTCATTTGTTATATTGGAAGGAAGCCTAATGCTCTCCAAATTTTAGAGGAGCTCAATTTAAGCAATTTCCCCTACTTTGCCGATTTTGCATTTGGCGAAAATCGAGAAGTTGCATTTTCCTCGTTGAAGAAAAGAGAAGATAAGAAATTTTCTATCTTCATTCTTTTCTTCTTCCCTTTCTTTCTTTCTTTTTCTCTTTTCCTTCTTCTCTTTCTTTCTTTCTTTTTCTCTTTGTAAGGTTCCCCTGCTGCTGGGCAGCAGCATGTTTAGCTGCTGCCCAAGCGGCAGCTTCTGCTGCAGCTGCTGCTGATGCTTGCAGCAGCAGCAGCTGCAGCCAGCCAAGGCAGCTGCACAAGGCAGCTGCCAATGCAGCTGCCAAGGCAGCTGCAAGAGCAGCTGCCAGGCAGCTGCCCATTCCTTCTTTCTCTTTTTTTTTTTTTTTTTTTTTTTTTTTTTTTTGATCATACCAACCTGCTGCTGCTGCTGCTTGTAGCAGCAGCAGCTGCAGCCCAAACAGCTGCGCAAGCAGCTGCCAAGGCAGCTGCTTATGCGGCTGCGCATGCAGCTGCTCAAGCAGCTGCCTATGCAGCTGCTCAAGCAGCCAGCGCAGTTGGCTGCTGCTTGGCTGCAGCAGCAGCCAAGCAGCAGCATGCTTGGCCGCAGCTGAGTGGCTGCTGCTGCTCTCAGCAGCAGTAGCCGCAGCTGCAGCAATGCTTGCTGCTGCTGGCAGCAGCAAGGCTGCAGCCCCTCTACCATTCATCCCCTTTTCTGCCAAGAGAGAGAGAGAGAGAGAGAGAGAGAGAGAGAGAGAGGAAGATAGGTTACCCTCTTTCTCCTTCTTCTTCTTCTTTTTCTTCTTCTCTTTCTCTTCTTCTTCTCCTTTTTCTTTCGTTTCTTGCTCCTGCAGGAAAGAGAGAAAGAGAGAGAGAGAAAGAGAGAGAGAAAGAGAATTAATTCCCTGCAGGTGGGTGGTTGGGGAAAAAGGGGGATTTACTAAAATGCCCCTCAATTTCAAAAATATCCCAAAACTGCCCCCTTTTTCCTGCAGTTTTTCCTGCAGTGAGCAATTTCGGGTAGCCCTCTTTCACCACGTTTTCCCGTCAACTGAGAAATCAAAATTGTAATTTTTCTTCGCCCCTTTAATCTACAAATTTTTCTTAAACTTCCCACTATTTTGTTTAAATTTTTGGACTACTCTAAGCCCTCGAAAGAGAGCTCCGAAAAAGCTTCGCGATCAACTTCACTGTCCAAAAACTGCAGTTTCAGAATTCACGAAGCATTTTTCTTCGCTTCGTTCTCCAATTTTTCCTTAATCGCTCACCTAGGTTTTTCACCCCTTTTAATTAGAAAACTTTTGTGAGACACCCCACGATTTCTTTTAAATTTTTGGGGCACTCAAAGTCTCCGAAACAGGGCTCCGAAAAAGCTTCGCGATAAACTGCACTGTCAAAAACTGCAGTTTCAGAATTCACGAAGCATTTTTCTTCGCTTCGTTCTCCAATTTTTCCTTAATCTCTCACCTAGGTTTTTCACTCCTTTTAATCAGAAAACTTTTGTGAGACACCCCACGATTTCTTTTAAATTTTTGGGGCACTCAAAGTCTCCGAAACAGGGCTCCGAAAAAGCTTCGCGATAAACTGCACTGTCAAAAACTGCAGTTTCAGAATTCACGAAGCATTTTTCTTCGCTTCGTTCTCCGATTTTTCCTTAATCGCTCACCTAGGTTTTTCACCCCTTTTAATCAGAAAACTTTTGTGAGACACCCCACGATTTCTTTTAAATTTTTGGGGCACTCAAAGTCTCCGAAACAGGGCTCCGAAAAAGCTTCGCGATCACAAATTTCTGGAAATTCCAGAATTTGCTAAGTCCTCGGGTTCAAGTCACTTTTCGACCCGATGCCCTTCGCGTCAGCCCGAAACGCACCGAACTCGACTGTAATCATATTTAAAACATGTTACAAGTCTTCTCGCCGAATTTCGCCATTTTGCGAACTCGGCGAACACGAGTCCCAATTTTGCAAACTTGAGGCTTCGCTTCTCAACCACAACTCACTTTTCGACTCAACGGCTTTTGCGTTGATTCGAAACGCTTCTAACCCACTTGTAATCATATTTGAAACGTGTTACAAGTATTTTTACCGAGTTTTGCTATTTCGCAGAAATCGGTGCACTACATCCTCCCCTCCTTTAGGAGTTTCGTCCGCGAAACTAAAACTCACGTACCTTGGGATTTATTCCTCGAACAAGCGAGGATAGTGCTCCCGCATCACAGCCTCAGGCTCCCACGTGGCCTCCTCCTCGCTATGCCTTGTCCAAAGCACTTTCACATAAGGGATGGAGCGGTTCCTTAGCTTCCTATCACGCCGATCAACAATCTTATACGGGAATTCATCGTAGCTCATATCCTCCCGTAGATCGAGCGGTGGGTAGTTGATTATGTGCGTCGGGTCGTGGACATACTGGCGGAGTTGTGACACATGAAATACATCATGAATTCCTGCCAAATCTGGGGGCAAAGCTATTTTATAGGCCACTGGGCCAACCCGCTCCAAAACCTCATAAGGTCCAAGAAAACGAGGGTTCAACTTTCCTCGCATCCCAAATCGCACTACCCCCTTCGTGGGCGACGCCTTCAAAAATACATGATCCCCGACCTTAAACTCTAGGTCGCGCCGCCTTTTGTCCGCATAGCTCTTTTGCCGACTTTGCGCTGTCACCAGACGTTGACGCGCAATTTGCACCTTTTCCTCGGCTTCTTGCAATACATCAGGACCCAGTGATGATCTCTCGCCGACCTCACTCCAATGCAGTGGAGACCTGCACTTTCTGCCATATAGTGCCTCAAAAGGTGCCATTCCAATGCTGGCTTGATAGCTGTTATTGTAGGCGAACTCCGCCATCGGCAAATATCGCTGCCACCCTGGGCCATAATCCAGGACACACGCCCTGAGCATATCTTCGAGGATTTGATTGGTCCTCTCAGATTGACCATCGCTCTGAGGATGATAAGCCGTAGAGAAGTCCAGGCGTGTTCCCAAAGTCTCGTGGAAGCTCTTCCAAAATTGTGACACGAATCGGGGATCCCGATCCGACACTATAGAAACAGGAACTCCATGAAGGCGCATAATCTCATCAATATACAACTGCGCCAATTTATCCCTAGACCAGGTGGTGTGGACAGGCAGGAAATGAGCCGCCTTGGTTAACCTATCCACAACCATCCAAATCGCGTCGTGGCCTGCTTGAGACCGAGGCAAGCCCACGATAAAATCCATAGCGATGTTCTCCCATTTCCACACGGGAATCGGCAGATTTTGAAGCTTGCCCGCAGGGAGTCTATGTTCAGCCTTGACTTGTTGGCACACTAAGCATCTAGCCACGAAGTGTCCAACATCCTTCTTCATGCCTGGCCACCAAAACTGTGCCTTCAGGTCCTTATACATTTTTGTGCCGCCGGGGTGGATAGTATACGGCGATCGGTGTGCTTCTTGAAGGATCATTTCACGAATATCCTCGTCATTAGGTACACACACACGACCCCGAAACCTTAGGATTCCCTCAGAATCCACAGTAAAATCCCTTGCCTCGCCGCTTTCTAAATCAGACCTTACCTTTTGGAGCTTTTCATCTGCCATTTGCTTTTCTTTAATTCTCTCCAACAAGGTAGGTTGCACAACGAGCGTCATAAGCTTCGCGGGTGCACCGGAAGCCACAACCTCCAAGCCCATCCGTCTCATTTCAGATTGCAACGGGTATTGGTCGGTGATGATCATGGCGAGATTTTCCACGGACTTCCTGCTTAGCGCGTCGGCCACCACATTTGCTTTCCCCGGGTGGTACAAGATGCTAACATCATAATCTTTTAGGAGTTCCAGCCATCGACGCTGCCTCAGGTTTAATTCCTTCTGAGTGAACAAATATTTGAGGCTTTTGTGATCCGTGTAAATCTCGCAATGTTCCCCGTAGAGGTAATGCCGCCATATCTTCAGTGCAAAAATCACCGCGGCAAGCTCGAGATCGTGAGTGGGGTAGTTCTTTTCATAACTCTTCAGCTGCCGGGAGGCATAGGCTATAACCCTCTCGTCTTGCATGAGTACACACCCCAACCCAGTCCCCGAAGCATCACTATAAACCACGAACCCTTTTCCCGCAACGGGTAGAGCAAGAATTGGAGCCGTTGTCAACTTGTCCTTGAGCAATTGGAAGCTTCTCTCACAGGCATCGCTCCAAATGAACTGAGCTCCTTTTCTTGTAAGGCCGGTGAGTGGAATGGTAATTTTAGAAAACCCTTCCACAAACCGCCTATAATAGCCCGCGAGTCCGATAAAGCTTCGAATCTCGGTGACATTTGTTGGTCGCGGCCAATCCCTCACTGCTTCAATTTTCTTGGGGTCTACAGACACCCCCGTCTCAGAAATCACATGCCCTAAGAATGCCACTTCCCGAAGCCAGAATTCGCATTTCTTCAACTTCGCGAATAGGCTCCGCTCCCGAAGCACTTGTAGAACCTGTCGTAGGTGATCCTCGTGCTCGTCGTCACTTCGAGAGTAGACTAAAATGTCGTCAATGAAGACAACGACAAATCGGTCTAGGAAAGGCTGAAAAACGCGGTTCATTAAATCCATGAATGCCGCCGGGGCATTAGTCAACCCGAAAGGCATTACAGTGAATTCATAATGTCCATACCGCGTTCTAAAAGCCGTTTTGTGCACATCCTCCGGCTTAATCTTTAATTGATGGTATCCCGATTGAAGGTCAATTTTTGAGAATACCCGGGAACCTTGCAATTGGTCGAACAAATCATCGATCCTCGGTAATGGATATCGGTTCTTGATTGTCAATTTGTTGAGCTCCCGATAATCCACACATAACCGCAGCGATCCGTCCTTTTTCTTCACAAATAGGACCGGAGCTCCCCAAGGGGATACGCTAGGTCTAATGAAACCCTTGTCCAGCAAATCTTGCAATTGAGCCTTAAGCTCCTTTAACTCCGCCGGGGCCATTCTATAAGGAGCCTTTGAAACTGGAGCCGTCCCGGGAACCAAGTCTATTATGAACTCAATCTCCCGATCCCTCGGCATGCCCGGCAACTCCGCAGGAAATACATCAGGATATTCCCGCGCCACGGGAATGTCTTGTACATTAGGTTCCTCCTTGTGCCCTTCCACCACGGTAGCTAAGTAAGCCACACATCCTTTATCGATAAGCTTCTTGGCCCGCGAAGCCGAGACCACAGAGGCAAATAGAGAACCTCTACATGCCTTGAATACATACTCCTCTTGTCCCGGCTCCCGAAAGGTGACAACCCTCCGCTCGCAGTCGATAGTAGCGTAGTACTTGGAGAGCCAATTCATTCCCAAAATCACATCATAACCTCCTAGCCGTCTCAAAACCAAGAAGTCCACGGTCATAATCCACTCGCCAATCCTAACTGGACAGGCGGGACAACTCTCAGATATCTCTAAAGAACCATCAGGCACTTGGACCATTTTAGTACTAGTAGACTGTAATACATCCAACCCATGTCTCATGGCAAAGGATCTGCATATGAATGAATGCGATGCACCTGTGTCGAATAGAGCCCTGCATCGAACATCATTAATAAAAATTATACCTGCCACGACGTCGTCGGCCACGGGCTCCTCCTCCTTCGCCTGAGCGGCAAAAGCCCGCCCGCTCGGCGGTCGTTGTGGAGCGGCGGGGCGCGCAGCTGGTAGAGCTGGCACCGCTTTCTTGTGTTGCTTCGGGGCAGCCTGAATCATTGGCACGGCCGGGGCGGGGTGCGTGCCCCTCCAACACTCTCGAGCCATGTGACCCGGCCGGCCACAGTTGAAGCACCTCCCCTCGCGTTCTGGGCACTCGGTCCGTCGGTGTTGCCCTCCACAAATAATACACCGCTCGGGAGCCATAGGCTGCCAGGGCCCCCGAGGGTGCGGTTGGTGTCGCGGCTGCTTAGGGGGTCGTTGAGAGTGGCTTTGACCCCCGAACCCACCTTGGTGCCTCTTCTTTTCCTTCCCTTTGCCCTTGTCTTTCTCAAAAGCTTCGCGCTCTCGGCGCACCACCATGTCGCCCCTCTCAACCAAGCGGGCTCTATCCACAATCTCCCGATAAGTTGCAATGTTGAATGGTTGGACCTTTGAGTAGATCGCCGGTCGAAGGCCCCTCTCGAAACATCGCGCCTTGTCCCACTCGTTGCGCACCACGGTGGGTAAGCAACTAACGATGCGAGAGAACTCGCACTCGTATTCTTGAACTGAGCGGCCTCCCTGGCGAAGATTTTTGAAGTCATCCTCCATTTGTTGCTTCGCACTGTCGGGGAAGTATGTGGCGAAGAAAAGCTCCTTGAATTCTTCCCACGATGGCTCCGGCAACGCCGTCCTAGCCCTTCTTTCCAATTCTGCTTTCCACCAACGGTGTGCCACATTGTCGAGGTGGGGAACCGCCACAGTAACACGGTCCCGCATCGGCACCCGAAGGGTTAGGAACAGTCGCTCCATGGAGTCAATCCACGACTCCACCACCATTGGATCAGATTTGTCGCCGCTGAAGGTAGGAGGATGAAATTTCTGGAAGTCGGCGAGGACCTCCATCGCCCTATTTTGCTCCGCTCTCTGGGCCGCGTACTCGGCATCACCCACCTCCGAGTCGGCCCGCCGGGGCACTCCTCTAGTAGCCCCGACAGATGGTGCTGGGCACGCCGCCATAGGCTCGGCCGCCATAGCCACTCCTTCAGTAGTTGCCCCCACTTGGGGCGAGGCTGTGCGCTCATGCGTCGTCTGCGCCGCCTCAATTTGCCGTGCCAACATGTCCTGGAGCCTCTCTATTTGCTCGGCCTGACGCCTCGACGCTTCCTCCTGGCGCTGCAGCGCCTCCTCTAGCCTGCGAGAAGTCTCCTCCTCCCGTTGGCGGGAAGCCTCCTCCAGCCTACGAGAGGTCTCCTCCTCTCGTTGGCGGAAAGCCTCCTCCTGTCGCTGAGAGGCCTCCGCCTGCTGCTGCACCACGCCGATCAGCGCGGCCATCTGCTCCGGCAATTCACGAACATCACTCGATCCGGAGCCCTCCCCCGGCTCGAGCCGTGTAAGACGTGTCTCCCTTCGCGGTGGCATAGCTATCTGCACACCACAAAAACATTAGTCCAACACTTACAACTTAGGCATTTGCGGAATTGAATGCAGAAAATTTAACGATCACAAAAAGGCTTCGTCAACCCAATCATGCGAAAGTAAAAAGGAATACTTCTTCCCACCCCTAACGTTACGTTGTCGGCCGCCCAACATAACGTTAGCTAGTGGAAGTCCATTTCCCTCGATCCATTCCCAATGTCCTTCTTGGGAATCATGCAACCCAATTATGTACTTTCGCCAAACGATCCACACACACTCTCGTGCCTAAACCCTAAGGTCTCCCTAAGGTTGCTAACCACCTAGGTCTATTCCTAGGCTCTGATACCACTCTTATCTGTCACGCCCCGAAACCGTCAATTTGAACAGTTCGGGCACGCCAACAGACCCGCCAATCGGGCATGACCTTTCAAGACCCGAAAGGAACGGTTTATTCCAACAATTTCAATTCAATATAGCGGAAGAGTAAGCAATCAGAGGAGAGATCTATGAATTTAAACTTCCAATCATTCAAACAAATAGTTAGAAGAAATGAAAGTACATCACTTGAGCGAAAACAAACACTTTTGTTTACAATACAACTCTCTTTTAACATGAATCTACAATACAAAATCCATCCATATTTTTTTTTTTCTTTCTTTTCCAACATGAAACTTAAACATTTAAAAGTTACATTGTTCCTCACATACAAAAGTTCGCTCAAGAAAATAAAACTCCAAAATGGTACTGGCGACTCTAGACTGCTAGGTCGCTACTCTGCTGGGCCCTTGCCCCTGTCGCGTACCTCGCCCGATGTGCCTGGACCTGTGGGGATGTCACCCAAAGGGTGTGAGAACTACAACCAAGTTCCCAGTGGGTTCAACCACCGAGAGAAAATGCCCTGCACCGCTTAGTCTAATGGAAGCAATATAATAGAGAATGAAATACAGTAAATAAAAGCTGTAAATCTTAGCTAGCATGCTTAATACTTTTACCTTTGCCATGACATAGCTCTATGTCGCTGTAGGATGCCATTCTAACCAACCTGTCCCTTGTCGAATAACTTTCATTACCTTTCTTTGTGTTTCAGTTCAAGTTGCTAAACCCTCGGAGAAACTTGCCCAACGGGCCCTAGCCCGGCAGACATGCTGCCATAAGACAAGTCCTCTAAGGTTGCCGATAACACCCGCAAGTGTTACCCCGCCCTACGGGAGAAACGTCCCGAACGGGTCTCTACCCGGGAGAGGGACACTGCCTGCTACTCCAACATGGGCCGCGTTTCACCCCGTAGGTACGCTCGTTTTATTATCTCTTTTATTACTTTGCATTTAGCCTCTTTGCTCTTTAAACCCTTGCCTTTCCTTTTGCTCTTTAGCATATAGCTTCCTTTTCATTCGAGCTTATAGCTCACATTGCCTCTTGGCCCTTGTCTTTCTTTGCAATTAAGCTTTTAGCTTGTCTTTTAATATACTCATACATTTACCCTAGGTCCATGCCTCAAGATACATAAGTCCCTTAGACTCAATTCTTAACTTTCATTATGCTCAAGTTGAAGTTAAAGTGTAGGTATATTAACCCAACTCCCTATGACAACTCTAGGGATTTCAAATACTTTGGATTTTAACCTCAACTAAACTATGTTTTCCTTAGAGACATAACTCTAAATTAGGCCCTAATTCCATCTACACACTTAATTGACTCAAGTAAACATGCCACTCGTGAAGTCCTATAGTGAATGCCACACATTAGAGCCTAATCTAAGTTTTCTCCTAAGTCAAAATTTCCATATACCACAAACCACTTCTGTACAAGCATGAAAATACTATCCTAGCCACTCTATTAACATGCTTCTAAGAAAAGCAAAAGATAAGGGAAGAGGTCACCCTCGCTCGATAGAATCCCCCACCTCGATGTGCTTTCCGAGTTTCCGAAGGAGACAAGTCTAGCTCTTTATGCCTTTGAGGTTTCCCTACGTTGTAAGGAAGGAAAAATAAGCAATTGTTTTCACGTGACTTACTAAATTTAGCAAAACGGTAAGATTAACCCCTTTTGGCAAGAAAAGGGGAAACAATCCTTATTAGATCACTTTTCTCCACAAAAAGGCTACTTTTTTATTGGTTTATAGAAATGGGAGAAAAATGATCAACCCATGGCCTATTGCCAAAAAAAAACTTGCTCAAATCGATCCGGGGTCAAAATGCCCTAAAAATCCCGAGAAAAGCTCAATTTGAGCAATCCCCCCCCAATTTATCGATTTTGCACTTATGCAAATCGAGAATTTCATTTGTTATATTGGAAGGAAGCCTAATGCTCTCCAAATTTTAGAGGAGCTCAATTTAACCAATTTCCCCTACTTTGCCGATTTTGCATTTGGCGAAAATCGAGAAGTTGCATTTTCCTCGTTGAAGAAAAGAGAAGAGAATAATTCTCTATCTTTTTTCTTTTCTTCTTTTCTTTTCTTTCTTTTCCTTCTCTTTTCTTCTTCTCTTTCTTTCTTTCTTTTTCTCTTCCCCCCCCCCCCCCCCTTTTTTTTTTTTTGTAAGGTTCCCCTGCTGCTGGGCAGCAGCATGTTTAGCTGCTGCCCAAGCAGCAGCTTCTGCTGCAGCTGATGCTGATGCTGATGCTTGCAGCAGCAGCAGCTGCAGCCAGCCAAGGCAGCTGCACAAGGCAGCTGCCAATGCAGCTGCCAAGGCAGCTGCAAGAGCAGCTGCCAGGCAGCTGCCCATTCTTTCTTTCTTTTTTTTTTTTTTTTTTTTTTTTTTTTTTTTTTTTTTTTTTTTTTTTTTTTTGATCATACCAACCTGCTGCTGCTGCTGCTTGTAGCAGCAGCAGCTGCAGCCCAAACAGCTGCGCAAGCAGCTGCCAAGGCAGCTGCTTATGCGGCTGCGCATGCAGCTGCTCAAGCAGCTGCCTATGCAGCTGCTCAAGCAGCCAGCGCAGTTGGCTGCTGCTTGGCTGCAGCAGCAGCCAAGCAGCAGCATGCTTGGCCGCAGCTGAGTGGCTGCTGCTGCTCTCAGCAGCAGCAGCCGCAGCTGCAGCAATGCTTGCTGCTGCTGGCAGCAGCAAGGCTGCAGCCCCTCTACCATTCATCCCCTTTTCTGCCAAGAGAGAGAGAGAGAGAGAGAGAGAGAGAGAGAGAGAGAGGAAGATAGGTTACCTTCTTTCTCCTTCTTCTTCTTTTTCTTCTTCTCTTTCTCTTCTTCTTCTCCTTTTTCTTTCGTTTCTTGCTCCTGCAGGAAAGAGAGAAAGAGAGAGAGAGAAAGAGAGAGAGAAAGAGAATTAATTCCCTGCAGGTGGGTGGTTGGGGAAAAAGGGGGATTTACTAAAATGCCCCTCAATTTCAAAAATATCCCAAAACTGCCCCCTTTTTCCTGCAGTTTTTCCTGCAGTGAGCAATTTCGGGTAGCCCTCTTTCACCACGTTTTCCCGTCAACTGAGAAATCAAAATTGTAATTTTTCTTCGCCCCTTTAATCTACAAATTTTTCTTAAACTTCCTACGATTTTGTTTAAATTTTTGGACTACTCTAAGCCCTCGAAAGAGAGCTCCGAAAAAGCTTCGCGATCATCTTCACTGTCCAAAAACTGCAGTTTCAGAATTCACGAAGCATTTTTCTTCGCTTCGTTCTCCAATTTTTCCTTAATCGCTCACCTAGGTTTTTACCCCTTTTAATTAGAAAACTTTTGTGAGACACCCCACGATTTCTTTTAAATTTTTGGGGCACTCAAAATCTCCGAAACAGGGCTCCGAAAAAGCTTCGCGATAAACTGCACTGTCAAAAACTGCAGTTTCAGAATTCACGAAGCATTTTTCTTCGCTTCGTTCTCCAATTTTTCCTTAATCTCTCACCTAGGTTTTTCACCCCTTTTAATCAGAAAACTTTTGTGAGACACCCCACGATTTCTTTTAAATTTTTGGGGCACTCAAAGTCTCCGAAACAGGGCTCCGAAAAAGCTTCGCGATAAACTGCACTGTCAAAAACTGCAGTTTCAGAATTCACGAAGCATTTTTCTTCGCTTCGTTCTCCGATTTTTCCTTAAACGCTCACCTAGGTTTTTCACCCCTTTTAATCAGAAAACTTTTGTGAGACAGCCCACGATTTCTTTTAAATTTTTGGGGCACTCAAAGTCTCCGAAACAGGGCTCCGAAAAAGCTTCGCGATCACAAATTTCTGGAAATTCCATAATTTGCTAAGTCCTCGGGTTCAAGTCACTTTTCGACCCGATGCCCTTCGCGTCAGCCCGAAACGCACCGAACTCGACTGTAATCATATTTAAAACATGTTACAAGTCTTCTCGCCGAAATTCGCCATTTTGCGAACTTGGCGAACACGAGTCCCAATTTTGCAAACTTGAGGCTTCGCTTCTCAACCACAACTCACTTTTCGACTCAACGGCTTTTGCGTTGATTCGAAACGCTTCTAACCCACTTGTAATCATATTTGAAACGTGTTACAAGTATTTTTACCGAGTTTCGCTATTTCGCAGAAATCGGTGCACTACACACGTGGCGGCCTGTCATTGGCCGGCTCACGCTGCTCGGTCCACGGGGGAAGCGCGCTGGGTGCATAGACCGCGGCGCGGGCCACGTGGCGTGTCTGGGTTGGCGGGTGCGTGCGGCACGGTGCAGGGAAATTGAGCGCAGCCTCGGTGGACCGAGGGGGTGACACCTGGCGGCAGGGCATTGGTGGGCTCACGTTACCCCGGTCCACAGGGTGCGCGGTGGGGTACGGGGCAGCGTGGCGGCTGACACGTGGCGACCGCACTTGTGTGAGCCACGCGTCGCCACCCGCGCAACGCACCCCACCTACCCCGCCGACCGCGGGGAGGGGTACGTGGCGCGCCCGGAGGGCCCTTGCACGGCTGTTTGCTGTTGCGGGCATACGTGGCGGCACCTCAGGAATTCGGGCGCATCGGACGGGGGATGGTCGGACCCTTTGGGCGGATTCGGGCGCTCGAATCTTGCGCCCGAATCCGGCCCAAAGGGGGTAGTGGGCTGGGCCTATAAATAGGCTCTTTGCATTTCTTTTGGGGCTTTTTAGACCCCTTTGCCCTTAGAGTTCTTTAGAAGAAATTTCCCTCTAGCTGAGCCCTTTACTCTGGTGGATTCCCAGGATTTTCGGTGGCACGCATCCCGAGGTTCGCGATTTTACAGCGCGGCGTGACGCTTCTACTTCGACGACCCGTTTCGTCGCATTTTAGTGCGAGGACTCCCCCGACTCACCCCGATCTCCGATTTTTGCGATTCTCGCGCCGTTGGACTCATGACTGGTAGGACTCCAACTTTAGTGTTTTGAGTTTTCTCGTTTTCCATGCAGATTTTGGAGTTTCTTGGGCTTACATTTGACCCATTTTTTCTTCGCGGATTTTTGGACAGCACTATGGAGTTTTGGCTATATCTTCGCACACAGGCATCGGATCGAGGTGATTCAAAAGGAAATTTTCATCTATTTTTCGCAAGGAATCTCCTGGATTTTTCTCAGAATTTTCTGAGTGCTCTTCGAAGGTGAGAATCTTTCTTTTTTTCGAGTTCTTAACACAGTATTTTGGCATAGTTTAGTTTGAGGTGCTTTCCTTGTTGATTTTATATCTCAGAGTAGGAAACTCGGAATTGAGCGTGCAGGTACTCGTTTCGACGGGTTCGTCGCGAGGATCGTGACGGTATTTTTCGTGGATTTTTTCGAGCATTTTCCGCAGGTCAAAACTGTGAAACTTCGGACTGCTGTAATTGGGCAGATTTTGGATGGATTAGTGTATATTTATTTGTGTACGTTCTTTCTGGAAGGTTGCACAGTGCTGAGGATATTACTGGACTGAGCGTGGACTTCACTTCTGAGGCCGGGATTTAGCGCTCGAGGTGGGTACCGTTGTCACCTCTCACTTTTGATTACCCACTAGACTTATTAAGAGATGATCGGAATCATGTTAATCGCAGTGTTAGGGAACTGAAGTTAGCATGCTTGTATGAGATATAGTAAAATGTTCACACTTGCATTGATAATGGAATAAGTAATTCTTAAAGAAAAGGGAGATAAACTATTTACATTATTAAAGGACCATAGACTCACATTATGTCATGCTGTTTACATAGTTAAGAGGACTTATACAGATGTGGAAACTAACGGGGGACATGTTAGTATTTAAGCTATTTAAACAAAGGCATCCATATTAACTCATACAAGAATTGGAAATATCTTGCTAAATAATGAATTTGCATGCTGTATGTTCATTTAGCTAGGCCACCTTTTTCTGCTACACATACATGTTGGAACAGACATAGGAGAAACCTTGTTTTATTCTTTCTCCAGTTACCTAGTTATAGGGGATTATATGCTCAGGTTAGAGCAGGAACTGGAATAGTGCAGCCAGTTATTGGGGAATTGGGGACAGGGTAATTGCGGCAACCGCGGATTCTGGGCGGTTGACCGGACTGTTTTATTGCATCAGATTGAGGGATAGGGGATCGGGATCTCTCTAGTGGATGGGTTTTCCTACTTAGTTAGGGTCTTGATCCAGTCCTACTATACCAGGATACTTGTGGTGACCTATTTCACTCGTGAGGGTCGCCCCCCTCGAGTGCCACTCCGGAGTGTGTGTATTTGGGACCGTGCCGGTTAGGAGCCTGTCTGTTGCCATAGGGGTAGGACCGTGCCGGTCAGGAGCCGGTCTGTTACCCTAGGGGTAGGACCGTGCCGGTCAGGAGCCGGTCTGTTACCCTAGGGGTGGGACCGTGTCGGTCAGGAACCGGTCTGCACCCCACAGCTGAGTTGTGAGCCAGTAGGCGAAGCAGGTAGTGCCGGTGTTCACCGGTGTCTAGATTGGGTTATCCAGGCAGGTTTTTACTCGGATGCATGCATTTTAGCTATTTTGTTAGCTCATTATTTTAGAGGCATCTTAGTGGTAATCTTTACCAGTTGTTCTTATTCATAGCTTACCACCCTTGCTTACTTTGCCTCTTGTAGTCCTAGTGGGCATTTCAGAGTTTTGAGGTTTACCTACTAGGGGAGGCTACTGATTTATAGTAGTTTTGACCCCCACTGTTTTGCTTTCTTTTGTCCCCTTTGTTTTGCAGAGTCATCTGCTGGAGTTGCGGGACCCCCTACCCAGGAGCGAGGTAAGAGGATCGCGGATTAGCTAGCTACTTCCCCGGTGCCGAGTTCTATAGTTTGATGTACCACGGACACTCAGACAGTTGTACTTTTCTTTTATTTTGGGTCTGGCTGTAGCCAGCGGGTTGTATTTACTCCGTGAGCTGGGAGAGACTTATGTATATATTTGAGAGTGTACTGTACTTTTACTTCCAGCTTTTGTCTGAGGTGTATCAGTTTTTAGTATAGCTCTGTTTATGCTCCAGTATTAGTTCATTTATATCTGAGCAGGTTACCAGCGCTTCGTGTACACGGGAAATACCGTGTGCACGGCGGATCTGTGGACGAGTCCGGGTTCTGGTTTACACCCAGGGCGTGACAGATTAGGTTGGTATCAGAGCTTAGGGATAGGTCAGTTGGGACTTAGAAAACCCTAGGCTTTTGGCAGACCCTAGGATGGCAGGGCGTGAGTGACGCGATATTTTGCGAAAGTCGGCAGATTATTATTAAAACTCTTCCTGTGAGAGAAGAGGGACTGGCATATCCTATTTCTGGTAGGCTATTATGTTGGCTGCAGACAACATAAAGTTACAGAAATAGGAGGATGACCATGACTTTCGCTGGATTGGGTCGAGGGTGGTTTTGTTACTGACCCGTGGTTTCTTGTGTGGCAGGATGCCTCCTAGGCGGCAGATTCCTACCCGGGGGACTCCTATACCCCCGGAGGAGCCGGAGCAGACCGGACCTTCTGAGATTGGAGAGCTGAGGGCTATGGTGGCCCAGTTGGCGGAGAGTCACCGCCGACAGGAGCAGAGGATTGAGTAGTTGCTTACTCAGGTTGGGGCACCTCCCCCTACTACTGTAGAGGCCCCTGTACTACCGGTTGTACCGCAGACGATTCCATCAGCCCCTAAGGCACCGTCGTCGAGCAGTGGGGCCTAGAGGGTGTTCAGGCCGTTGACCCCAGCGGAGGAGCAGGAGTTTGCTGACAAACTCACCCAGTTTTGTCAGCGGGGACCGCCTAGGTTTTCAGGGCGGAGCACTCACCCATGGGAGATAGGGTCGTGGCTGGTGGCAATGGAGAAGTTATTTCGAGACTTCTTCATTGATCACAGATACAGAGTGCACATGGCCGTACACTGTTTAGAGGGGGATGTAGATGTCTGGTGGCGTCGAGTTGAGCCGTTGGAGTTCCAGGTTACCCGGCAGCTACCTTGGTTAGGTTCAGACGGATGATCCTTGATACTTATTTCTCCACGAGCGTGAAGAAGAAGATAGAGGATGATCTGAAGAACCTCCAGCAGGGTGATCGCGCAGTGTGGGACTACTTTCAGGAGTTCACGCAGTTACTCAACTACGTGCCCTATGTTGCCAGGGATGGGCCGCACCAGGTGGAGCTTTTTGAGACGGGTTTGCGCCCGGAGATTTATACCTTGGTGCACGCCCAGAGGCTTCAGACCCTATCAGAGGCAGTTGATCATGCACAGTGGGTAGAGAGGGGGGATCACGTTGTCGCGAGACGTGGAGGCCCGGTCGCTCAGAGTTCTGAGAGAAAGCGACCAGCGCCAGAGGATGGGGGACAGGCCAGCTCCTGGAGGCCACCCCGACCGCCACCGCCTCAGTTTACGGGCCGTGGACGTTCGGAGCGGCGAGGGCCTGGGGGATCCCAGAGACCCCCCACAGCAGCAGCAGCAGCCCCAGCGACAGCAGCAGCACTTACAGCAGCAGAGGTCGCAGTCACGACCGCAGGGGTCACAGCGGCAGAGGCAGCAGCAGCAGCAGTCGAGGCAGTCCAGGTCTACTGTTGGGTGTGTCTTTTGCAGGGGTCAGCACCCCTCTGATACTTGTGATTTGAGGTACGGTCGCTGTTACAGATGTGGGCAGTCAGGGCATCTGCGAGCTACTTGTCCTTTTTCGACCTCACCGGCTCCTTCCGCAGCATCAGTACCTTCGGCGCCTCAGCAGCGGCCTTATGCTCCAGCGAGCAGGGGTCCTTCTTCTCACTCTGCAGACTACCGACCTCCAGCTCAGAGCGGGCGAGTCTACGCCGCCCAGGTAGAGGACTCCTCAGCAGCCGACCACGTGGTGGCAGGTATCATTCTACTTTTTGGCACTAGAGCTCGTACTTTGTTTGATACCGGTGCATCACATTCCTTTATTAGTAGATCTTTTGAATCCTCTCATGGACTAGAGTTAGGTCGGTTGCCACATGCATTAGAGGTACAGATTCCTGATCATACATTGCATGTAGAGGAGTGTTGTTGGTCTTGCCCTGTACAGCTTGAGTCTTGGATTTTACCAGCGGACCTGATGGTCCTTAGTCAGCTGCGAGATTTTGACATTGTACTGGGGATGGATTGGCTGGCTCGTTATTTCACGACGATTGATTGCGCTGCGAGGACTATCACCTTTAGCGAGCCAGGCCAGGAGGTGTTTGTGTATAGGGGTTGCCAGAGTTCTTTTTTTGCCTCAGTAGTTTCGACTTCCCGTGCGAGGCAGATGATGCACAGCGGATGCGTGGCCTTTTTGGCTTCTGTGGTTGAGGAGCCTATGGCGGCACCGGGACTCACGGATATCCCTATCGTCCATGAGTTCCCGGATGTGTTTCCTCCAGAGCTGATTTGTATGCCGCCGGATAGGGAGATTGAGTTTTTCATTGACGTAGTTCCAGGAACTGCGCCAATTTCTAAGGCTCCTTACCGAATGGCGCTGGCTGAGTTGAGAGAGTTAAAGGCGCAACTTCAAGACTTAATTGATAAAGGTTTTGTAAGGCCTAGTGTATCGCCTTGGGGAGCGCCGGTGCTATTTGTGAAGAAGAAAGATGGTTCACTTCGACTATGTGTTGATTATAGAGAGCTGAATAAAGTGACCATCAAGAACAAGTACCCTTTGCTGCGCATTGACGATCTCTTTGATCAGCTGCAAGGGTCTTGTGTCTTCTCCAAGATTGATTTACGGTCTGGTTACCACCAATTGAAGGTGAAAGCCGAGGACATTGCAAAGACAGCCTTCAGGATGCGGTACGGGCATTACGAGTTCACCGTCATGCCTTTTGGATTGACGAATGCCCCTGCTGCTTTTATGGATTTAATGAACAGGATCTTTCGACCCTATCTAGATCGGTTTGTGGTGGTATTTATTGATGACATCCTGATCTATTCCCGGAGCGATGTGGAGCACGAGGAGCACCTGAGGATTGTGCTGCAGCTTCTCCGAGAGAAGAAGTTGTATGCCAAGTTATCTAAGTGTGAATTTTGGCTTCGGGAGGTTGTCTTTTTGGGCCATGTGATATCAGCCGCAGGAGTGGCAGTAGACCCGGCGAAGATAGAGGCAGTCCGGGATTGGCCCCGACCGACGACGGTATCTGAGGTCCGCAGTTTCATGGGCTTAGCGGGATATTACCTTCGGTTTGTGGAAGGTTTTGCGAAACTTTCCACACCCCTCACTCGTCTGACTCGTAAAGGGATCAAGTTTATTTGGAGTGAGGATTGCCAGAGGAGCTTTGAGGAACTAAAGAACAGATTGATGTCGGCTCCTATCCTTTCCCTCCCCGTTATGAAAAAAGGATATGTGATTTACAGTGATGCATCGCACAGTGGGCTTGGTTGCGTGCTGATGCAGGAGGGAAGGGTAATCGCTTATGCCTCTCGGCAACTGAAGGATTATGAAAAGAGTTACCCTACCCATGACCTGGAGCTAGTTGCAGTGATTTTTGCACTTAAGTTGTGGCGTCATTACCTGTACGGGGAGCACTGCGAGATTTATACTGACCACAAGAGCTTGAAATATCTGTTCACACAGAAGGAGCTCAACTTGAGGCAGCGCCGATGGCTGGAATTGTTAAAGGACTACGATGTAGACATTTTATACCATCCTGGCAAGGCTAACGTGGTTGCCGATGCACTGAGCAGGAGAGCAGTACATAGTTTATCTTTGTTGATCACCAATCAGGCCCCATTACTTGAGCAGATGCGGCGGTTAGAGCTCGAGGTAGTGTCCCCTAGGGTCTCTGCTAGACTTATGTCTCTAGTCGTGCAGCCCACTCTGTTGGATAGGATTCGAGAGAAACAGAGTGAGGACCCCCATTTGATGAGGATTCGAGAGCAGATTCGGACTGATGTGATAGGGGATTTTTCTGTTGATGCTTCGGGAGTACTACGGTACAGGGACCGAGCTTGTGTGCCTATGGATGCAGAGATTCGAGAGCAGATCTTGAGGGAGGCCCACTATACACCTTATACCATACATCCGGGTGGGACTAAGATGTATAGGGACCTCAAGGCACAGTTTTGGTGGAATGGGATGAAAAGAGACATTGAGAGATTCGCAGCACACTGTCTAACTTGTCAGCAAGTAAAAGCTGAGCATCGGATACCTGCTGGCAAGTTACAGAGTCTCCCAATCCCTGAATGGAAATGGGAGCATGTTACTATGGATTTTATCACCAGATTACCGAGAGCACAGGCTGGGGCATATGTGTGACACCCCCGGAATTTGGATTAGTCCTCTATATAAATGATATAATAGGACTAAATCTCTAACCCGGCTATAGCATTTTGGATGGTAGCAAGATCCAAGAGGAACATGAGAGTTAAGCGTGCTAGAGCTAGAGTAGTTCTAGGATGGGTGACCCCCTGGGAAGTGGGGCGTCACAGTTGGTATCAGAGTCATTCACCAGCCGGAAATGTGAGATGAGTCTCGGCTGAGCCAGGGTTATATAGCGGGTAGAGCGAGGCTCCCCGGCTAATGACCGTTGTGAGTGGAGTGCAGCTCCTCACAAGGTCGGCTAAGGCTAGCGAGACGAGTCTCACATCGCCTGGTGCTTGTGAGTGTGCTTGAGCCTGACGTGGACGTCAGGGCTTAAAGGGGGGAAGAATGTGACACCCCCGGAATTTGGATTAGTCCTCTATATAAATGATATAATAGGACTAAATCTCTAACCCGGCTATAGCATTTTGGATGGTAGCAAGATCCAAGAGGAACATGAGAGTTAAGCGTGCTAGAGCTAGAGTAGTTCTAGGATGGGTGACCCCCTGGGAAGTGGGGCGTCACAATATGCGATTTGGGTGATCGTGGATAGGCTCACCAAGTCCGCTCACTTTGTACCGGTTCAGATGACTTGGCCGATGGAGCGACTAGCACAGGTGTACTTGGCAGAGGTGGTTAGATTGCACGGGGTACCCGTTTCCATCATATCAGATAGAGACCCGAGGTTTGTCTCGCATTTTTGGAGGAGCTTACAGACAGCCTTAGGGACGCAGCTCCGGTTCAGTACAGCATTCCACCCGCAGACCGATGGATAGTCAGAGCGCACTATTCAGACACTTAAGGATATGTTGAGAGCATGCGTTCTGGACTTTGGAGGAGGGTGGTACCGACACTTGGGACTAGTGGAGTTTGCCTACAACAACAGCTATCAAACGAGCATTCAGATGGCTTCGTTTGAAGCGTTGTATGGACGCAAGTGTCGGTCACCCCTTTATTGGAGTGATGTGGGTGAGAGGAAGACTTTGGGCCCTGATCTTCTAGTGGAGGCAGAGGAAAAGGTCAGATTGATACGACGACATCTCGAGACCGCCCAGAGTCGACAGAGGAGCTATGCTGACACACGACGACGAGACTTACAGTTTCAGGTGGGCGATCATGTCTTTTTGAAAGTCTCGCCTTCGAAGGGGATTCGGAGATTTGGGATTTGTGGGAAACTGAGCCCTCGTTATATTGGTCCTTTCGAGGTATTGGAGCGCATAGGGCTAGTTGCCTACAGGCTTGCACTTCCTCCCAGACTCGCAGGTGTTCACGATGTGTTTCATGTTTCGACTCTGAGGAGGTATGTGTATGACCCGTCGCACATCATCGATTACACCCCTCTGGAGATTGCTGAGGACTTGAGCTACGTCGAGCGGCCATTGAGGATCTTGGACCGTGAGGTTAGGCAGTTGCGCAGCCGAGCCATCCCTTATGTGAAGATCCTCTGGAGCAGCCACGATGAGCACGAGGCTACTTGGGTGCTGGAGTCAGCGATGATGGACGCTTACCCCCACCTATTTGAGGCCCCGGCTTGAGGTATGACTTTTGTTTCGAGGACAAAATTTTTTCTTGTAGGGGAGGATGTAGTGGTCCAGATTTTCCATGCAACTTTTCCGGTGAATCCATTGTGTAAAACACCTGATGTTGGTGTATTTGGCCCATGGTGCATCAAAGGGATGCCACAAATGGACCCTGTGAGACATTTTTAGCTGATTTGGCCTTCGGCTGTGTTTGCCGAATTTTAGAAAAGGAATTGGGCCAAACAGAGGTTGGATTTGGATTCAGCACGGAAAAACGCTTGAAAACGGCTATTTGCTTGTTAAATTTGGAGTCCGGATGATCAAAAAGGGCTACCGGAAGTTTTCGGGGAAATCTGGTGCATGGGCAGAGCCACGTGGCGGCCTGTCATTGGCCGGCTCACGCTGCTCGGTCCACGGGGGAAGCGCGCTGGGTGCATAGACCGCGGCGCGGGCCACGTGGTGTGTCCGGGTTGGCGGGTGCGTGCGGCACGGTGCAGGGAAATTGAGCACGGCCTCGGTGGACCGAGGGGGCGACACCTGGCGGCAGGGCATTGGCGGGCTCACGTTACCCCGGTCCACGGGGTGCGCGGTGGGGTACGGGGCAGCGTGGCGGCTGACACGTGGCGACCGCACTTGAGTGCGCCACGCGTCGCCACCCGCGCAACGCACCCCACCTACCCCGCCGACCGCGGGGAGGAGTACGTGGCGCGCCCGGAGGGCCCTTGCACGGCTGTTTGCTGTTGCGTGCATACGTGGCGGCACCTCAGGAATTCGGGCGCGTCGGACGGGGGATGGTCAGACCCTTTGGGCGGATTCGGGCGCCCGAATCTTGCGCCCGAATCTGGCCCAAAGGGGGTAGTGGGCTGGGCCTATAAATAGGCTCTTTGCATTTCTTTTGGGGCTTTTTAGACCCTTTTGCCCAGAGAGTTCTTTAGAAGAAATTTCCCTCTAGCTGAGCCCTTTACTCTGGTGGATTCCCAGGATTTTCGGTGGCACGCATCCCGAGGTTCGCGATTTTACAGCGCGGCGTGACGCTTCTACTTCGACGACCCGTTTCGTCGCATTTTAGTGCGAGGACTCCCCCGACTCACCCCGATCTCCGATTTTTGTGATTCTCGCGCCGTTGGACTCACGACTGGTAGGACTCCAACTTTGGTGTTTTGAGTTTTCTCGTTTTCCATGCGGATTTTGGAGTTTCTTGGGCTTACATTTGACCCATGCACCACGGACACTCAGACAGTTGTCCACGGACACTCAGACAGTTGTACTTTTCTTTTATTTTGGGTCTGGCTGTAGCCAGCGGGTTGTATTTACTCCGTGAGCTGGGAGAGACTTATGTATATATTTGAGTGTACTGTACTTTTACTTCCAGCTTTTGTCTGAGGTGTATTAGTTTTTAGTATAGCTCTGTTTATGCTCCAGTATTAGTTCATTTATATCTGAGCAGGTTACCAGCGCTTCGTGTACACGGGAAATACCGTGTGCACGGCGGATCTGTGGACGAGTCCGGGTTCTGGTTTACACCCGGGGCGTGACATCGGTAAATTTGGGTTTTTGCATGGTTTTCCTATCTTTTGATGTTAGGGTTGTTGCTAAAATGTTTGTACCTTCCGGGTGACCGGTTGTCGCGGTATGTGGTCCGGTGGACTGCTTGTCCTTATCTGAACAAGGATAAAAATTGTTCGGGAATTTGCTTTGATCAGGTTTTGATCGATGCGACAATCGGGACACCGGAGGCAGCTTCTGTTTTGGGATAGAAGGGATTTCTAGTACAGTAGTCGGGACCACTATTTTCGCCTGTTTGGGGTATTGTGTTGATTTGTGTCTTTGGTTTTTTATTAGGCCCGCGTAAGGTTTTGAATGCTTAGAAGGGTCACGGGCGCGGTCGTTTGTCTCCGTTTCAGGTGGGTACCCTTATCCAGGGAAGGGGGAGCCCTCCAGACCCTCCACTATCCTTTTGTTATGATTATTAGTGGTAGCTTTTAATATGTGAGAATGTTAGAGCTGGTTGTATAACACCCCAAGAGTTAAAGCAAGATGGTTCAACCCCGGTTTATTTACTAAGTTCTTAGGCTACATTGGTGCGACTGAGTGTCGCGGGAGGCGTACGACACAGGTTTGACGATTGATATGCTCATGGCGCTTGCACGCACACCAGCGGTTTGGCCACCGTGTCGGTGTACTTTTTCGGAGAGGTGGTCTGATTAGACCCGTAGACCCCACGCAGCTATATGCGTGGGGGCCCCCTTGCGGCTATTTGCGGAACTGTATTCTTACAGTGGAGGGTTTATTGGCACCAGGTCTTGAGCAGGAGATAGATGAACCCCACGAGGTGACGTAGTGGGGGCCCCCTTGCGGCTATTTGCGGAGCTGCATTCATGCAGTGGGGGGTTTCTTTACACCAGGTTCTGAGCGGGACTGTTCCTTTTGCCTGAGGCCCTCGGACCGACATGGCGGTTTTGTGCTTGGGATCCCAGGAGAGATACGATTGGTAGCAGGATGGGGTTGTGGATGCTCAGGGTTACGGTTCGGTTTATTAACATTATTATCAGTACCTTTCTGGCATCAGTTTCTAATCCTATTTGCCTCTACTCTTCATGTCACTGACTCCCACTGTGTGACAGGTTTGGTCGGATCTGGGGATCAGGACGATGGTGAGGACGCTACTTGGTGAGGTGTGAGATTTCCTCGCTCAGGTTCCTATTGTTTTCTTCTTTCATTTATAGTTGGTTATTCCCTTTATGGTCGTTTTCTGTGCATGTGGATGTGTATAATATGGATGGTGTGGATGTTTGGACGGCCTTATGTTTTGTAGAATTATGTTGCAATTCGTGGCTTTATAGACGCGTCGTGTGGACGCGGGTTTTCAAACTTAAAAAGGAATTGCGAAAATGGCTTTAGAAAATTAAGTATCGTGTGGGCACTATTTTCAAAACTTATGGATTTATCCTTTCGAACACATTAACGCACTGGGCGTGCATCGTTTCATGAATTAAGACAGTAGCGTTTTCAAAGTCATACTCTGGTATTTGTAACTTTTAAGGCATGGTGGTTGATGTTTTTATTCGGGCTATGTGTTGTACATAGGGACGCTGTGCATATACAAGGGAGATCTTGTATATGTGGCGGGTCTGTGCACGTGCCACGCGGGAGCCTGTTTCAAATATATATATATATATATATATATATATATATATATATATATATATATATATATATATATATATATATAGGACTGCTTTCCGCTTTAAAATTGCTCCCGGGGCGTGATAGTAGCTACCACCATACATAAGCCCATGGCTCAAAGGAACACGAAACGACTGCACTACCAAAATCTGCATTGAAGGGTCAGAAAGATGGCGAAATTTACCTGGCCAAATGAGCTCCGAATTTAAAAAGCAAGGCGGCCAGAAAAACCAAAAATACTCCAAAAAATTTCATGATCCACGAAAAAAGTTGAATATCAAACTTGTAGATTTACCTCTCGTGGAGATCCCTTCCAAATTTCTGCTCGAAATTCCAAGAAATGAGGTCTAGGAAAATTTTGCACCAAAATGCGAGGGTGAAGCTCCGTAAACAGCACTAATGGTGTGCTACACTCAAGGAAGAAGATGGTCTCCCCAAGTTCCCTTGTGGCCAACAATGGTGGAGGTGAAGATGTAGAAGAGGGAGAGATGTGCTACTGTGAAGGGTCCCAGGTGCACCAGTAAGAGAGGAAGGAGAAGGAGCTGCTACAAGAAGAAGAAGAAGAAAAAGAAGAAAAAAAAGAAAAGAAGGAAAATGAAGAAAGAAAAAAAAAAAAAAAAAAAGGAGCCCCGAGCTACAGTGCTGGGCCATGCCCGGCACCGGCCTGGGTCCAGCCCCTCCCCCGTCCCGGGGCCACGTGGCGCCATCCGGGCGCCCCCGCACTCGTGTGGGAGGCCTGGATGCAGCCGTGTGGCCACAACAGGCAAGCGGGCGCCCTCCAACGGGAGGGCGTCACGTGGCACTGCGCGAGGACGTGCAACGCACGCCAGCTCGCGCATGTCGCGCGCAGCCCAACGCGGGCGCGCCGCATGGCCGAGCTGCGCTAACCCCATGCCGACACCTGTCCAGGCCCCCCTTTCGCTACGCCCGGTGCACCGCCCATGTGTGTAGACCAGCACACAGTGCAAAAATGCCCGGTAAGCCCAAAAATTTTAGAAACAGTCATTTTTAACTGTTTTCACGCGCTGAGTCCGTTTCTAGCATCCATTTGATACACAACGCACCCAAAATACCAATAATAGGCATTTTCTCGCCGCTGGACGCGCGATCAAACCGCCTGGGCAACCAGAACAACCAGGACACCAATACTAGGTGTTTTCTCGCCGCCAGACATGCGGCCAAGCCACACGGGTAACCGAGGCAACCGGGACACCACACTTTAGTGTCCCAGATCCCCGTGTGGCTTTCCCCCATGTTTTGAGGTGTGGAACACTTGTTAGTGGTGTGTTGGGGCCACAACACGTCAAAAGGATGTGTTGGAAGGACTCAGAGAGGGTTTGGGGTCAAGCCTATCTTTCGGCTGCTTTTTCTGAATTTTAGAAGTGGTTTCAGGCTGATTGGATGCTGTATTTGCATTCAGCGTGAAAAAATGCTTGAAAACGGCTATTTATTTATTTTTTTCTGAGTCCAGACGCCCAAAAACGGACACCCGGAAGTTTTCTATGCAAAATGGTGCACAGGGGAGAGGTGTGGACCGACAGGTGACACGTGGCGGCCTGGGATTAGCCGGCGCACGCTGTCTGGTCCAGGGAGGAGTGCCGCTGGTGCACAGTGGACCGACGGGGACACGTGGCGGCCGCCCATTGGCGAGTCCGTGCTCCGCGGTCCACGGGGCAGAGCGATCGGTGCAGTGGATCGGGGCGCGCCACGTGGCGGCCCGGGATTGGGCGGCCCATGCGTGCGCGGTGCACGTGCGAGCGCGCGCCTGCGGCCGTACGCACGTGGGCGCAGGCGGCGCCATGTGGCGCCGCGCCAGTGACGAGTGCCACCAGCCGCGCGGCCCCGCAGGGGACACGTGGCCGCGCCCGGTTCGCCGGGCGCCGCTGTCCCCTGTTCGGGGACAGGTGTCGCGCTCGGGTGAATCCGAGCATGGATTGCTGGGCTGGGCCAGTCCCGAATCTTTCGGGCACCCAAATCCGGAAGCCCATGTGGGGCTGGGCTGGGCCTATAAATACCGTCCTCCCACTGTCTTTTTGCTCTTTCCGAATCCTAAAGAGAGATTAAGAGGGAGAGCCCTTTAGGAAACTTGTTCCTCTTGATATTTTTGATCTCGTGGTGGATTCCCAGGATTTTTGGAGGCTCGACAGCGGTGATCTTGGTTTTACAGTGCGCCTCGACATCTCCCTTTTTCGGCCCGTTTCCGTCGCAGTTCAGTCGAAAAATCACTGTGCGCAAACCAGGTGGAATTTTTGCGCTATTTTCTGCGACAGCGCGTTCCTAAGAGGTAAGGCTTCGATTTTCGTGTTGACCACTTTGCTCCGTTTCGAACTTTTGGCATGGTTCCCGAGGCACCTTTTGACCCCATTTTCTGTGGTGGATTTTTGGACAGTATGGGCTTGTTAGATTTTTATCTCAGTCTACGAGCATCGGATCAAGGCGTATAAATACTTGTTTTGGATCTACTCGTCGGAAGGAACGCAACTGTATTTTTTCTGAATTTTTCAGAGCACTGCATAGAGGTGAAAATCCCTCTTTTTCCATGCTATTTGGAAAAACAGCAAATGCTGTATTTTGGGTATTATATTTACACCGGGTGCGATGTTTTGTGCAGTAGTGCACTGTTTTCGGCGGGTCATGGAGTTAGAGGACTGTGGACAGTGAAGAGCCTTCTTGGGTGTGAATTGCGCATTTCGAGGTAGGTGGTTGTTGCTTACCTCACTTTTGACTTGCTCACTAGGGATATTAGAGAGATCCCCTCAATTAAAAGAAATAATTATCGTCCTAATTGAGAATCGTATTTGTTGACCTCACGAATTAATTGATAGCTTATTTGTGTTAAATTGGGACATTATTGTTGGAACAAGATGTTATAACATAACCTCGCATGCAAAAATGATTTATCATGTTGGGACATCGAGAATTATCCTTTTTAAAAATTAATATTGGACACTTTCCGTTAGTTTTAAAAGAGGACAATAGCATGCTTGTATGGACATCTAGTTAGGCCACTATTTATTGCTACACTATCATATTGGGACTTGACTTAGGAGAAACCATGTTTAGTTGTTCTCCTTTTTATTCAGATGCATGTTGCTCGAGTTAGAGCAGGGGTTTGGAATAGTGTAGTTGAGGCCATTGAGTCTGGGACAGGTTAGACTCGATTATGGATTGTGGGGCATTGTGGTAACCGCGGACATTAGGCGGTTAGCCAGATGTTGATTACTTTATCAGATTTTGGACTTGTGGGGTGTTGCGGCGACCGCGGACATTGGGCGGTTGACCGGATGTTTACTTATGCATCAGATTGGGTATCAGATTTCTCTAGTGGATGGAGTTTCCCACTTATTGAGTACTATTGCATCTGATTGGGGATCTGATTTCTTTAGTGGATGGATTTTCCCACTTTGATCATAGTCGTGATCCAATCCTGCTATATCGTGATACTTGTGACAGAGATACTTGTGGTACTGGTGACAAAGATACTTTACTCGTGTGGGTCGCTCCCCTCGAGTGCCACTCCGGAGTAGGCTTTAGACCATGACGGGTGCCGGTCAGTTGGATAGTTGGTTATATTGAGATCGAGCCGTGTGCCGATCAGTTACTGGGTTCTTGAGTTCGACAGTTTGAGCATGTAGTACCAGTTTTTACTGGTGGCTAGATTGTGTTTATTTGGACAGATACTTTTTTCTAATGCATACATATAGTCATTTCTTTCGATATTGCATTTAGAGGCATAGTAGTGGTAGTTTTTTTTTGTCAGCAGCCTTTATAGCTTACCACTGTTCTTTCCTTTTTGCCTCTAGTAGTCCTAGTGGGTACGTCAGAGTTTGAGGCTTTACCCACTAGGGGAGGCTACTGGTTTATCTAGTAGTTCTCACCCCCATAGTTATTTTCTGTCTCTTCCCCTTTGTTTTGCAGAGTCGTCTGCGGGAGCTGCTGGGCCATCAGCGGCAGATCGAGGTAAGAGGATAGCGCACTAGCTAGATCGTCTGCCCCGACCGTAAGAGTAGCTGGACTTTTATTGTACCCCTTTTTGTATCTCATGCTGTAGTATTTTACTTTTGGGTCTGGCTTTAGCCAGCTGATTGTATTTATTTCAGTGAGCTGGGAGTTTATTGTATCTTTACAGATTGTATCTTATTTCCAGTCTGAGATTATTTGTAGTTCTTTTTAATTCAGCTCTGTATTATGCTCTTTTATTGTTTATCTTATATCTGAGCAGGTTACCAGCGCTTCGTGTACGCGAAAAATTCTGTGTGCACGGCGGATCTGTAGACGGGCCCAGGTTCTGGTTTACACCCGGGGCGTGACACCACATATAGTGTCCAAGCCACCTCTTTATGTGATTTCTCCACTCCTTCCTTTCTTCTTTCCTTCAGGCAGTGGTACAAAGAGCGGAGAAGGAGCTGAGAGCGGGAGAAAGAGCAGGGGAAAACAACACATTGGTTCTGTAGGAACAGGAACTCAAGTAATCTGTGATTTTTTTCGCACCAGAGCTTGCGAGATCGTCAAGAGCACAGAGGGAAATTTCCTGGAAGAGGAAATTTGCAACCTTGAATCTTCTCAGTTGTGGACTTAGGTATGTATTAAATGTTTTGAGTTTTTATAGTTCTCGGGTGTTCTTGTGTTGGTTCTGGTTAGCTGAGGGATTAAAGATTGATTTTAATTGATGTATATGTTAAGGATTTTGTATTGGCGTATTTCGTGAAGTGGTATAAGTCTTGAAGATTGAAGATGAAGAATTGTGGATCAACTACATCAATCTCAAGAAGAATGCATTCGGAATGATCAGGTATGTTTAACTAAATAATTTTGGTGATTCGAATACATTTCAGTAGTTTAGAAACACTTGGATAAGTTTTTATTGCATAAAAATCAAAAACTGGACAACTTGTGTGTTCAGGATCCGGATCAGACCATTCCAGTCCGAACCCCGAACATAGTTTAGTTCATGCGGTTTTTCAGTCCGGACCACCCCTGTTCCAGTCCGGACCCCGAACTGTGTTTCTTCAGAAAATCTTCTGAAAAAGACGACAGTCCGGATCAGACTTAATCCAGTCCGGACCGTCGTGCGGGAAAAAAATCTGTTAAGTCAGTTTTTGATTCTTATCCGCTTCCAAAGGTTTCTAACCTATAAATAAACCCTAATTTCATCTTTTAGGGTTAATGAGAAAATGAGAATTAATCGATTTAATCGAAAAATCGATCGGGAAAAATAATAGAAAAATCCACAAATATAGAGAAGAAAGGAAATCACGTTTAAACTTATGTTTCTTCATCTATATTGTTCAATTTGATTCTAGGGTTTTCAAACACCTATTTTTCGTAGAATCAAATTGAAGAATACTTAGATGGTATTTCCTTATCTATCTTTGATCTAAGTATTCGGAGGATCATCATCAAACAAAAAAACGATCTATCTAGAATCGGCGCGAGAATTCGCGTGACCTTGTGGATTCAAGGTGTGATCGCTCTCGTGGATTCGGAGCGAGGCGCATTCATGTGATTGAGGCGTGCCGCATTGGTGAAGACCGTGGATACGGTTGGACTTCGTGGATTTGGAGTTGGACGCTAATTGTGGATTCGAGGCGCGTCGTGGAGTGAGCGGAGAAAATCAACTAGGAGCGTATGGAAAAGATTGAGTCGTAGGTTTACGGTAAATCACCTTGTACGTGTTTTAATTCCAGTGAATTTCGCCGTGTTATCGGTCCCGTGGTTTTTTACTCCTGTGATGGAGTTTTCCACGTAAATCTTGCGTACTTTATTTATTTTCCGCATTGGGTTATTTTTACGCAACGATTTCGTGTGTTTATTGTTTACCCCTATTCACCCCCCGCTCTATGTGGTTTTTTCCCTATTCAGATCCATATAATCCATAACCCATAAGTGGTATCAAAAAGAAAATAGGGTTGTAAACAATGGTTGAAGGTGGAAACATCAATAGACCACCGTTCTTCGATGGAACAAACTATGCTTATTGGAAAGTACGCATGAGAGCGTTTTTAATTTCCATCGATGAACGGGTTTGGCAATCAATTGAGTTTGGATGGACAAATCTGTAAGACCCGACCTTTATTTTGGCATTTCTTTTTATTTCATTTGTGGCGGTCCGGCGGGGGGATTAATTATTTTTGTGTTTTTCAGACAGTCCGTCGGGGCTCGCGGGCATTTTTAGGCGGTAGAGCTCGCGAAATGGAGAATGGTGACGCGATCGGTTTCGGATTCCGACTCCCGGTTCTCCAAGAATAAATTTGTGAAGTTTGCGGTCTTTTCGGACGCTCTGAAATCCGTGCTGGCGATCTGCACTGTTATCGAGGTAATCCGGACCCCTTATTTTAAATCTTCGATGGGCTGGCTTGTGACCTGGGGATTTTGGGAATTTAACTCTCCAATACGCTCGATCGTGTTAGGTCAGGGGAAGTGATCAAGAGGAGAGGGCGACTAATATTTTATCCCCAACCCTAAGTGATTTGGGACGGTCGAGTAAGGAGAGAAAGGGGAACACATACCGGCACCGTGCTACATCGGGGATATTCAAGAGACGGTCGAGGACTCGGCTGTGGGTGGATCGATCGGGCAAAGGTGGACGATCCCTCTTCCTCCTTCTTACCTCGCGAATCAAGGGGAGTTTTTGGAGGCATTCTTGATTTGTGTAGGGTTCTTTTGCTTTTCGGTTTTGGGAGTCGTCTCGCGATCGGGGATCGCCGCGACGCCGCCACAATGGGCAAGGCGGATGTCGCCGCCGCGGGGCGGCCTGTAGGTGGGGCGCCCGTGCGGGCTGGTGCCGCGCGGGGTCGCCCCGCACCCGCGGGCAGCACGCACGCGCGACTCATGGCCGCGCGGGGCCGCCCGAAGGTGGGGGCGCCCGTGCGGGCTGGTGCCGCGCGGGGTCGCTCCGCACCCGCGGGCAGCGCGCCCGCGGGCAGCGCGCCCGCACGGCTCATGGCCGCGCGGGGCCGCCGCAGGTGGGGGCGCCCGCGCGGGGTGGTGCCGCGCGGGGTCGCCCCGCACCCGCGCGCAGCGCGCTCGCGCGGCTCATGGCCGCGCGGGGCCGCCCGCAGGTGGGGGCGCCCGCGCGGGCTGGTGCCGCGCGGGGGTCGCCCCGTACCCGCGGTCAGCGCGCCCGCGCGGCTCATGGCCGCGCGGGGCCGCCCGCAGGTGGGGCGCCCGCGCGGGCTGGTACCGCGCGGGGTCGCCCCGCACCCGCGTGCAGCGCGCCCGCGCGGCTCCTGGCCGCGCGGGGCCGCCCGCAGGTTGGGCGCCCGCGCGGGCTGGTGCCGCGCGGGGTCGCCCGCACCCGCGGGCAGCGCGCCCGCGCGGCTCCTGGCCGCGCGGGGCCGCCCGCAGGTTGGGCGCCCGCGCGGGCTGGTGCCGCGCGGGGTCGCCCGCACCCGCGGGCAACGCGCTGCGCGACTCGGCGTCGCGCGAGGCCGCCCGCAGGTAGGGCGCCCGCGCGGCCTGAGGTCACGCGGGACGCCGCTACCGCGGCGGGTTGGGGGCCGTTGGGGCTGTCCGCAGGCAGAGCGCGCACCGCACCGGTCGGTGCCGTGCGGGGAACTCCGCCGCGCGGAGCCGGGGATCACGTCAGTCGTCGGTTTTCGGTGTGGAGTCGGTGTCAGTGTTCGGATCTCTTAGTCTTGACATACCATTGTTCCTTCAGGAGTGCGGGACGTTGTAGGCGACAGGCGCACGGGCACGGACGAGTCGAGCGCCGGACGACGCGCACGAGGTGGGTACTTCTCTGGGGATTTTGGGAATAGGCATGTATCGATAGAAATAACATGTTTGGGCAAAGGTGAATAGTATTTGGACCAAGTAATTATCTAACTAACCCTGCTGCACTATTTTTACTTGTTGTTGAATATGAGGCTCTTGTGTTACTGCACGCACACCGGCGGTTTGGCCACCGCAAGGGTGTGCTTTTCCGGAAAGTGGTACGTTGACCCGTGTACCCCACGTGATGGTGACGTAAGAAAGGGGGCCCTCGTGGGTGGGGGTGTGAGCGGTGATGCCGAGGCGGGTGCTCAGCGGCCGAGGCAGGTGCTCGGCGGGAGGACACCGGGGCGGGTGATCGGTGTGGTTGTCGGGAAAGGTGCCCGGTTTTGTTTGCTACAGGGTTTGGTCACGGTTGTTTGTTCTTTGAGGAGGACGGTAGCTCCTGTCAACGTGGTTTGCGTTACTTTTAGCCCTTTTTGCAAATTATGTTATTTCTAGTCACTGACTTCCCACTCCGTGACAGGTTCGTCCAGGGGCGAGTGCTAGGGCACTGGTGAGGCCGCGAGGGTGCTGTTCTGACATTTAGCGACTTCAGACACAGTGACTCTTCTTTCCCTTCTCCTTTATTATTCATGTTAGTTAGTCGTGGATTGCGATACCCCCGTGGGGTCGAAGTAGATGTTGCCTCTTTTTTTTTTCGTATATGGGAATGAATGTTGTTCCTTTCCTTACTTGGCCGTTTTAAACTATGAAAAACAAAGAAAACCATTTGCGAAAACCGCTTTTAAAACGTGGGTGTCGTGTGGGCATCGGTTTTTAAAACCTTGTGGAATTTATGTGGTTTCGAACTGGTTTTACAAAATTCGACATCGGGTGGGTGCCGTTTTCAAAATTCTATGGATTTATGTGGCTTTGAAACGGATTTTCTAAAACAACGGCGTCGAGTGGGCGCCGCTTTCAAAACCCTGTGATTATTTATCCTTTCAAATCGACGGCCTCTTTGTTAGATGTTGAAACTAGTGGTTTATGTGAAATGAGTAGTTGTATGTGTTCGAGACTCCAACTAATGTGGTTAAAGACTGTATGTGATGTACTTTGTGATGCACTTTGTAGTTGAGACGTCATGCATATACAAAGGAGACTCTGCCCGTTTGCAGAGTGAATTTGTATATGCGGCGGGTCTGGGCGCGCGCCGGGGAGTAATGGTTTTCAAAAAAAATATATAGCTGAATTGGGAGCATCGGTGGCTCCTCTTCCGCGCGTTCGAACCCCCGGGGCGTGACAGATTAAGATGGTTTCAGAGAATAAACTTTAACCACAATAGTCGGGGCCCAACATCCATGGGGCGCAATATACTAACTACTGATTAATAAAGTGAACTTGGGGTAGACAAGTAGAACGCGAGTGCTCGTGGGGGAGGTGGAAAGTAGTGTTTTTCTTCCTTTTAGGGTCAGCGTTTGCGGTGTTACTTTAGTTTAAACTAGAAGTAACTGGTTTGTGCATGTGTTCAGATCATGGCCAGAACTAGATCTACCACCGAGGATGCAGGGGCGGACGCAGCGGCGTCGGCGACCGCGGAGAACCAACTCCTGAGGCAGCAGCTACGGGAGATGGCGGGGCAGTTGGCGACCCTTATGGATCATGTGCGCCAACTGACACAGCAACAGCAGGCCGCTGCAACGGTGGTGGTCGCCCAGGGCCCTCTTCCGGGGCCTACTGCACCGGCAACGGAACCACCGGCGATGGAGGCCGAGGCGGGGGCTGCCCCTACCCGGGCCGCGGCGCCCGAGGTACCGTTAACCCAACCGACGGTGCCAGTGGTGGCCCCTTCGGCAGCAGTAGTGGGAACGGCGCCGGCACCGACAGTCAGAGATACTTCAGGGGAGACCGTGGTGTTGCCCACTCCCGCCGCGGCCGCTAATGCCGCAGGGGAAGGGGCAACTCTACTGACCGAGCGGGACCGCGTGCGCGCCAACCTTGCCGACTTCAAGAAGTATGACCCGCTAGTGTTCGAGGGGGAGACGACGGACCCCTGGGTCGTGGAGAAGTGGGTGGATACAATGGAGAAATTATTTGAGGACCTACTGATGGAAGACCACGAGCGGGTTCCCCTGGCTGTCCACTTTCTTGAGGGGAACGCCCGCATGTCGTGGAAGACGGTACGCCCTGACTCCGCGAAGGGTACCGCCCTCCCGTCGTGGACCACCTTTAAGCAGCAGCTGTTCGGGGAGTTCTTTACCAACAGCGTCAAGAAGCAACTGGAGGACGATCTCAACCACATCCGACAGGGAACCCAAACCGTAATGGAGTACCAGCGGGAATTCGTGAGGCTGGCGAACTGCGTCCCTTTTGTCATTCGGGACGAGTCTCATAAGGCGCAATTGTTCGTGGACGGACTGCGGAGCGACATTTTTCAAGTGGTGGATGCGGCAGATCTGCATACCTTCCAGAAGGTGGTCGACCGGGCCACCATCATAGAGCGTGGCTTCGCCGTTACGCCCGCTCGAAGGGATGGCCCCCCTCAGCAGGAAGACAGGAAGCGGTCTCAGCCGTACTCGGGGGGAGGCTCGTCCAGTGGGAGTCGCCCCTCTAAGCGGTGGAGATCCCAGAAGAGGACCAGGGGCGCGCCAGGTGGAGGGCAGCGAACGGACGACAGGCCTTGCGTGATCTGCGGCGGGGCGCACCGGGTGACTGAATTCTCCAAGAGACAAGATCACTGTTTCTGGTGTGGAAAGCATGGGCACTTTCGCTTCAACTGCCCCACGAACCAAGGAGCAGCATCTTCGGCAGTTTCCACGCCAGTACCATAGCTTTCGGGGCGAGGAAAAGCCCCGATGTAGGATACCGAACTTCTAAAAGTAGAAGTTAGACATTAAGTAGAATATGCCCAATTAATTCAAAGAAATCCTAATTAACCATAGGTAAAATGTGCAAGTTCAACTTTTAAAAGAATACAATATAGAAGTTACGGTGGGATATAGTAAGTCAGAAAAATTATTATATAATAAAAATAAAAATAGTGTAAGATACTATTTTTATTGGACTCATAGAAGCATAATATAGGTTGAAAATGACCTGCGCCGAAATCGGAGCGAAAACAGAAGATTTAATATTTTCTGTGAGAGACGGGGCAGATAAATTAGCAGAAAATTCACAGTGTCGGAAAATTCCAAAAAAATTCGGGGAGCTCCGTAATATTATTTTAAGGCCACAGAAAAAGTTTCGTGTTGATCGGATGCCAGATAGTGAGAACGGGCTCCGCCAACAGTGTCGAAAAATTCTGAGAAAATTACGGGAGCTTCGTAATTATGTTTTAAGGTTACAATAAAAGTTTCGCATCAATCGGATACCCGAGCAGTGAGAAAGGTACCTGACAGCGATTTTAAGTACAGCGAGACTTTTGGTGACCCAAAAATAGCCCAAACTGAAAATTTAAAATATCTCATGATAAATTAAGTTGAGATGAGCCTGCCCGTCAAATTTGAGCACAAACGGACATCCAGAAGGGTTCCGCAGGCAAGTATCAGATAAAATTGGACTAAATAGTAAATTAACACTATTGTTGGGGGGTCCTGTATGCATAAAAGCCACTTTCCCTTTTCTTCTTCTTCTCCACCCACGCACCCCACGCACGCACTCATACAGAGCACACCTCCAAGGAAGGCTCTCTCGTTCCTTCTCACCTCACCTTCTCTCTCTAAAATTACTCACTCTAACGCGCACGAAATCGCGGAGCGATTTGCGAGGAGACTAAGGCGAGCGAGGGCGAGCTTTTGAACCAAGAAAAGCTTGGAATCCTAGCTCTTTGAGGTGAGTTTTGTAAAAAATAAATTTGGTTTTGCCGTAATGTTTTTAGATCTAAAATCTATATGATCTTAGAAGAATTCTTGTCGAAGAAATCGGCGAAAATCGTGGAAAAATCATAATGAATGTGTATATGAAACCTAGGGTTAAAAGAGGAGTTTTTGGATTTTCATGGGATTGATCTCATTTGAACCCTTGGAAACCCAATTACTATGTAAAGAAACGTGTTGGCGAAGACGGATCGACATTCCGTCAAACGGTCGAAAAGTTAGAGCCGAAATACGCGCTCTAGGACTTTTGAGGCAAAAAGAGAAATAATTACATTAGTAATTTTGGTGGGGGATTTAAATGGAATCCTTCCATCATGGAGGGGTTTTGGGTAAACCCTTGACGATCCAGGCCACAAATCGTGGAAGTTCGTCGTCTTTCGTCGGCGCTTTTGCGCGCACGTGAAAGCACTAAGCATAGTGCTTGGAGGTTATTAATAGGCCGTTTTGGACTTGTTTAGGACATCCGACTTGAGGCGACCCTTGTGATCGAGACCGGTGCTCTCGTAGATTTTTTGGAGAGCCGAGCCGAGCCAAGGACCCGAGGTGGGTGGTGCTTTTACCGAAGCCGTTGGGCTTCTCTCTATGTCTTAGCCACTTACACTATTGCATATTGCACCATTGCATTGTAGGATAGTATATATTGCCATCTTTATACTTTCCGGTTGATATAGATATTTAGCAAATGTTATGCTAATATGTGGATTGGGAAAGATTGGGTCGATACCGAGGAATCCTATAGTGCGGATTGGGTGTTGGACTTGTGAGTCGACAATAAATGAACGAGTGGCATATATGTAGAAATTGTGAACACCACACAATAAATGAACGAGTGGCATATGAAAAGTAGTGTAGGTAAACCTATCATGACACCTGTGAGACATAGATTGTGTATTATCTATAGGGATCTCAGTTGCCATTAGCCTTATAGATAGGGTATCCTCGTGTGGAGAGGATTGGATCATGCTCATAGTCTGTTTTAGGCTGGTGGAGGTCGCTCCTCTACGGCCGCCTACTCCGGAGTTGGTCACGGGGCACGCCACCCCGAGGGACAGTCAGGTCCCGCAGACGCGTTCGATTGGTAGGTTGAGACATAGTCTCCCTCGTCGTGATAGTGAGCCGTGGGCAACCTTCGGGTGTGCCGTGAGATTTGAGATGAAGTGTTAAAAACCACACTTCTTGAAAATGAGTTAGAGAACAAGTATGAAATAGTACTTCTTGGACATAGTGATATATTTGGATATCTCTCCCCTGAGCATGCATACATGTTTTTCCGTGTTGGGCATAGTAGTGTAGTTATTTACTGCATTTACAGTTTTCAGATATATCTATCTATCTATCTATCTATCTGCTTTTGCCCTCTTGGACCTAGTGGGAAGACCGGTGGAGTCGGTGGCCGAACCCACTGGGAACTATGGACCATAGTTCTCATCCCACTATTATTACAGGGCCGAGTACAGGTACTCCCGGCGAGGATCGCGGTAAGGGCTTGGCGCCCTAGAGACGTTGGTAGCAGCCTCCCTACATCTATAGCTCTTGTCACCTTGTCTTTACATTTTGAGAGTAGATGTTGTATAGGGTGAGGATGTTTTGGATGTGATCTATGTATTATTCATATGCTCGAATGCAATGGTTGTAATAGATAGAGTTTCTCTCTTTGTTGCTTGTATGTTTACTGTTATATACTCGTACCTTGCTCTTATGTTCTTGTTAGCACTGGTTGTGCTCTCGTTGTGATTGTGTATATCTAGAATTAATTCCTGGGTGATTCTTGTACATGATCTTGTTGCTTAGCCTTGGGCGGACAGGGGAGGTTCTGTCCGTTCGGCGTCTGTTCAGCGCGCCCGAACTATGCCAAATTGGTAGCAGTTTCGAGGCGTGACAGATAAAGTGGTATCAGAGCAAGATAAGAGCAAGTAAAGAGAGAGAGTCTAGGATGACTTAGGAAACCCTAGGCTGGTAAACCCTAAGGTTGTAGGGACGTGAGTGAAACGTGAACCCTTGACGTTGGCGGAAGTGAAATCGATTGGGTCAAAGAAGATTATATGTCTCTAATTGAGAATAGAGACGGATTCAAGTGTGCTTGTTCGGTGACACGAAGTGTTATGTCGGCGGCCGACGGCATGATGCTAAGGGTCTAGGACTAGTATGCTTGTATGCTTCCGCCCGATTTATTATTGAGTTGTCTAGTTTCGTAAATGCTAAGGAGCTATCGGGTTAAACTAACTGACTAAGTTCTTGTTTCCAGGAAAGAATGTCAGGGAGACGCCACACTCGTAGGTCCTCTCCGGTGCCGCCTCCAGCGGCGCCCGAGCAGTCGGTATCTGGCGAGGTGTAGGAGCTGCGAGAGCAGGTCGCTGCTTTGGTAGGCGCGATGCAGCGCCAGGGGGCTCAATTGGAGCAGCTCCAGTCACTGTTGGAGCAGCAGGCAGCGTTGGCGGCCGCGACGGCGGCTGGGAGCCGTGATCCGCCTGCACCCTCGACTCACGCGCCGGGAGCGGTTGAGGGTGAGGGCGTGGGGGCCGTTCCACTGTCGGCGTGCCCCCTTCCGAGGAGTGCGCCTCTGGCGGCATCGGGTTCTACTACACCCGATATGACGGCGGAAAAGGCACAGCGGGAGCGCGCATTGGCAGTTCTGATGCAGTTCCTAAAGTTCAAACCTCGGACCTTCGAGGGAGGGAAGATGGAGCCGGCAGTAGTGGACTTGTGGTTAGGCGCTATGGAGACTATCTTTGGAGATCTCCCTGTCCTGGAAAGGGACAAGGTGCCCCTGGCCACGCATAGTTTTGGAGAACCGGCGTTAGTATGGTGGAAGCGGGTGCAGCGTGATCGACCCGCGCATCTTCCTCCGATGTTGTGGGGGGAGTTCAAGAGGACGGTGTACGGGCACTACTTTCCCGACGCCGATAAGCGGGTGATGAAGGAAAAGTTCCGCAAGTTGCAGCAAGGAAATCGCTCGGTGATGGAGTACGAGGAGGAGTTCACCCACATCATCGACTGTGTTCCCGATGTTGTTCGCGACGATGCGGACCGGGCCGATTGGTTTCTGCGGGGGCTTAAGCCCTGGATCTACCGGGCCGTGCAGCTGTTCAAGCTCACGACCTACGCCGAGGTTCTTGATCGAGCGCTGTGGGCAGAGCACGGGGATGCCCATGTGCGCGAGGAGCGCGAGATGGCGGCGGGGTCCAAGGATAAGGGCAAGAAGCGCCAGGGCGGTGGTTCGGGGGCACAGTCTAGCTCCAGGAGGCCCCCGAAGCAACCGAGATCGCAGCCGTGGAGGCAGGGACCACGGCCTTGCATTATATGCGGTAGCAGGGACCACCGGGTGCAGCAGTGCAGGCAGCGTGAGGGCAGATGCTATAGCTGCGGGCAGGAGGGGCACATGAGCCGAGAGTGCCCAGCGAGGGGTTCGCGTGCCCCCTCAACTGCGTCGACTCCGGCAAACCCTGTTCATTATGGAGGCGCTCCTTATGTTCCCGTCTCTGCGGGGCGCGCGATGGCTCCTAGGCAGCAGGAGATGACGCGATCGGCGCCGAGCGGGCGGGTATTCGCCGTTCAGGCCCAGGCCCAGGATCCTGTCGACATCGAGGAGCCCAGTGTCGTGGCAGGTATGGTTCTAATACATGGAGTTCGCTCCAGGGCAATTTTTGATACAGGTGCTACGCATTCATTCATTAGCGGATCATTTGCACGCACTCATGGTATTATCTTGGAGGCAACGGGCAAGTGGCGAGTCGAAGGCCCGGAGTCGTCATCTATTACTTACACGGGGTGCTTATCCTGCCCGGTGCAAGTGGGCGACTGGATTATGCCCGTCCGGTTGCTCGAGCTCAAGAAGTTGGAGGCGTTCGATGTCATCTTGGGCATGGACTGGCTCTCGAAGTATCACGCTGTGATCGACTGCAGGAGGAAGTTGGTCACTTTTCGGGAGCCGGGACAGGAGGAGGTTATCTATCGAGCTCATCAAAGCTCGTGCTTCGTTGCAACGGTGTCGGCGACGAGAGCGAGGAAGTTGGTCCATAGCGGTTGCCCGGCATTTTTGGCGACCGTTGTGGAGGTGGACCGTGCGACTCCGATCATGGAGGAGTTATTGGTGGTGCGGGAGTTTCCTGATGTGTTTCCCGCGGAGTTACCGGGGATGCCGCCGGATCGGGCGATCGAGTTCATCATAGACTTGATTCCCGGGACGGCGCCGATCTCGAAGGCCCCGTATCGTATGGCGCCGGCAGAATTGAAGGAGTTGAGGGATCAGTTGCAGGATCTTCTCGACAAAGGGTTCATTCGGCCAAGTGTATCGCCGTGGGGAGCCCCGGTATTATTTGTGCGCAAGAAGGATGGTTCTTTTCGACTCTGTGTGGATTATCGGGAGTTGAACAAGGTTACCATCAAAAACAAGTACCCGTTACCCAGAATCGACGACTTGTTTGACCAATTGCAAGGGTCGCTAGTGTACTCCAAAATTGACCTCCAATCCGGCTACCACCAGTTGAAAATCAAGCCGGAGGATGTTCAGAAAACGGCGTTTCGCACACGCTATGGTCACTACGAATACACGGTCATGCCTTTCGGGCTTACTAACGCCCCGGCGGCGTTCATGGATCTGATGAACCGTGTGTTCAGGGAGTACTTGGACCGATTTGTCGTGGTCTTCATTGACGACATTTTGGTCTATTCGCGGAGCGACGAGGAGCACGCGGAGCATTTGCGGATAGTGCTTCAAATCCTTCGGGAGGAGAAGCTATTTGCAAGACTAAAGAAGTGCGAGTTTTGGCTCCGCGAGGTGGCTTTCCTCGGGCATATTATTTCTGAGGGGGGGATTTCAGTTGACCCGAAGAAAATTGAGGCGGTTAGGGATTGGCCGCGCCCGACGAATGTCACGGAAGTCCGCAGTTTTGTGGGCTTGGCCGGGTATTATCGACGGTTCGTGGAGGGTTTCTCGAGGATTGTGACTCCACTTACTCGGCTGACGCAAAAGGGCGTCAAGTTCGTTTGGAGCGACGAATGCGACCGGGGTTTCATTGAATTGAAGAAAAGGTTGACGTCGGCTCCTATTCTCGCCTTACCGGTGCAGGGCGAGGACTTCGTGGTGTATAGCGACGCATCCTATCTGGGTCTGGGGTGTGTCCTGATGCAGGGCGGAAAAGTGATCGCTTATGCATCCCGCCAGTTGAAGGACCACGAAAAGAACTATCCCATTCACGATTTGGAGTTGGCGGCGGTGATCTTCGCGCTGAAGTTGTGGAGGCACTACTTGTATGGTGCACATTGCGAGATCTACACCGACCACAAAAGCCTCAAGTACTTATTCACCCAGAAGGAGCTCAATTTGCGGCAACGGCGGTGGTTGGAGCTGCTGAAGGATTATGATGTCGATATCCTTTACCACCCCGGCAAAGCAAACGTGGTCGCCGATGCACTAAGTAGAAAGACGGCGAGGAACCTCGCTATGGACGTCACGAATCAAATGCCGTTATGTTTGGACATGGGGCGGATGAACCTTGAGGTAGTCGCTCCCGGGGTGCCGGCCCTGATGATGGCGCTTATTATTCAGCCGACCTTGTTGGAGAGGATCAAGAATGTGCAGCCTTCCGACTCAAGTCTCCAAAAGGTGCGGCGTGACATCGAGGAGGGCAAAGGCGGCGATTTCCATGTACACGCCGATGGCACACTTCGGTTTCGGAACCGTTGGTGTGTGCCGAAAAATGAGGAGCTCCGCGAACTGATATTGCGAGAGGCGCATCGGTCACCTTATGCCGAGCACCCTGGTGGCACCAAGATGTACCACGAGTTGAAGATGCTCTATTGGTGGCCGGGGATGAAGGCGGACATTGGGCGCTTCGTGGCAAAGTGCCTTACATGTCAACAGATAAAAGCGGAGCGTCGACTCCCGGCGGGGAAACTCCAAAGCTTGCCTATTCCCGTGTGGAAGTGGGAGGACATCTCTATGGACTTCATCGTCGGGTTGCCTCGCTCAACAGGAGGCCACGACTCGATCTGGGTGATTGTGGATCGTCTCACCAAGTCGGCACATTTCTTGCCGGTCCACACCACCTGGGCGGGAGAGAAGTTGGCACAGGTATATCTTGACGAGGTGGTGAGGCTGCACGGGGTGCCGAAGTCGATTGTATCGGACCGAGACCCCAAGTTCACCTCGCATTTCTGGAGGAATCTGCAGGAGGCCCTTGGCACACGGCTCGATTTTAGCACCGCTTTTCACCCTCAGACTGATGGTCAGACAGAGAGAACCATTCAGACCTTGGAGGACATGTTGCGGGCGTGCGTCATCGATTACAAGGGCGGTTGGTGCAAGTACTTGCCGATGGCCGAGTTCGCCTACAACAACAGTTATCACGCTAGTTTGGAGATGGCACCGTTCGAGGCTCTTTATGGACGGAAGTGTCGATCCCCTATCTATTGGAGTGATGTGGGCGAGCGCACGGAGTTCGGGCCGGACATTTTGCGGGAGGCGGAGGAGAAGGTCCGCCTTGCTCGCAAAAGATTGCTTACGGCGCAATCTCGGCAACAAAGCTACGCGGACAAGCGTCGGCGGGATTTGGAATTCGCGGTGGGCGACCGCGTCTTCTTGAAGGTTTCGCCCATGAGGGGCGTGAAGCGATTTGGAGTGCGGGGAAAACTAAGTCCCCGCTATATTGGCCCCTATGAGATATTGGAGCGTGTGGGAACGGTGGCGTACCGGCTTGCATTGCCGCCGAAGTTGGCGGATGTACATAACGTCTTCCACGTCTCCAATCTCCGCAAATATGTACCCGATCCGGAGCATGCGATGCTATATGAGCCGCCGGAGCTTCAGGATGACTTGAGCTATGAGGAGTTCCCGGTGGCGATTATTGCTCGGGAGGTGCGCAAATTGAGGAACCGCGAGATTCCTTATGTCAGGGTCCGGTGGAGCAATCACGACGATCGCGAAGCCACGTGGGAACTTGAGGAAACGATGAGGGCGCACCATCCTCATCTCTTCGAGGAGATGAATTAGAGGTATGAATTTCGATTCGGTTGAATTGCATTAAATTTCAATTTCGCGGACGAAATTGCTTAAGGGGGGAAGAATGTAGGATACCGAACTTCTAAAAGTAGAAGTTAGACATTAAGTAGAATATGCCCAATTAATTCAAAGAAATCCTAATTAACCATAGGTAAAATGTGCAAGTTCAACTTTTAAAAGAATACAATATAGAAGTTACGGTGGGATATAGTAAGTCGGAAAAATTATTATATAAATAAAAATAAAAATAGTGTAAGATACTATTTTTATTGGACTCATAGAAGCATAATATAGGTTGAAAATGACCTGCGCCGAAATCGGAGCGAAAACAGAAGATTTAATATTTTCTGTGAGAGACGGGGCAGATAAATTAGCAGAAAATTCACAGTGTCGGAAAATTCCAAAAAAATTCGGGGAGCTCCGTAATATTATTTTAAGGCCACAGAAAAAGTTTCGTGTTGATCGGATGCCAGATAGTGAGAACGGGCTCCGCCAACAGTGTCGAAAAATTCTGAGAAAATTACGGGAGCTTCGTAATTATGTTTTAAGGTTACAATAAAAGTTTCGCATCAATCGGATACCCGAGCAGTGAGAAAGGTACCTGACAGCGATTTTAAGTACAGCGAGACTTTTGGTGACCCAAAAATAGCCCAAACTGAAAATTTAAAATATCTCGTGATAAATTAAGTTGAGATGAGCCTGCCCGTCAAATTTGAGCACAAACGGACATCCAGAAGGGTTCCGCAGGCAAGTATCAGATAAAATTGGACTAAATAGTAAATTACCACTATTGTGGGGGGTCCTTTATGCATAAAAGCCACTTTACCCTTTTCTTCTTCTTCTCCACCCACGCACCCCACGCACGCACACACAGAGCACACCTCCATGGAAGGCTCTCTCGTTCCTTCTCACTCACCTTCTCTCTCTAAATTTACTCACCTAACGCGCACGAAATCGCGGAGCGATTTGCGAGGAGACTAAGGCGAGCGAGGGCGAGCTTTTGAACCAAGAAAAGCTTGGAATCCTAGCTCTTTGAGGTGAGTTTTGTAAAAAATAAATTTGGTTTTGCCGTAATGTTTTTAGATCTAAAATCTATATGATCTTAGAAGAATTCTTGTCGAAGAAATCGGCGAAAATCGTGGAAAAATCATAATGAATGTGTATATGAAACCTAGGGTTAAAAGAGGAGTTTTTGGATTTTCATGGGATTGATCTCATTTGAACCTTGGAAACCAATTACTATGTAAAGAAACGTGTTGGCGAAGACGGATCGACATTCCGTCAAACGGTCGAAAAGTTAGAGCCGAAATACGCGCTCTAGGACTTTTGAGGCAAAAAGAGAAATAATTACATTAGTAATTTTGGTGGGGGATTTAAATGGAATCCTTCCATCATGGAGGGGTTTTGGGTAAACCCTTGACGATCCAGGCCACAAATCGTGGAAGTTCGTCGTCTTTCGTCGGCGCTTTTGCGCGCACGTGAAAGCACTAAGCATAGTGCTTGGAGGTTATTAATAGGCCGTTTTGGACTTGTTTAGGACATCCGACTTGAGGCGACCCTTGTGATCGAGACCGGTGCTCTCGTAGATTTTTTTGGAGAGCCGAGCCGAGCCAAGGACCCGAGGTGGGTGGTGCTTTTACCGAAGCCGTTGGGCTTCTCTCTATGTCTTAGCCACTTACACTATTGCATATCGCACCATTGCATTGTAGGATAGTATGTATTGCCATCTTTATACTTTCCGGTTGATATAGATATTTAGCAAATGTTATGCTAATATGTGGATTGGGAAAGATTGGGTCGATACCGAGGAATCCTATAGTGCGGATTGGGTGTTGGACTTGTGAGTCGACAATAAATGAACGAGTGGCATATATGTAGAAATTGTGAACACCACACAATAAATGAACGAGTGGCATATGAAAAGTAGTGTAGGTAAACCTATCATGACACTGTGAGACATAGATTGTGTATTATCTATAGGGATCTCAGTTGCCATTAGCCTTATAGATAGGGTATCCTCGTGTGGAGAGGATTGGATCATGCTCATAGTCTGTTTTAGGCTGGTGGAGGTCGCTCCTCTACGGCCGCCTACTCCGGAGTTGGTCACGGGGCACGCCACCCCGAGGGACAGTCAGGTCCCGCAGACGCGTTCGATTGGTAGGTTGAGACATAGTCTCCCTCGTCGTGATAGTGAGCCGTGGGCAACCTTCGGGTGTGCCGTGAGATTTGAGATGAAGTGTTAAAAACCACACTTCTTGAAAATGAGTTAGAGAACAAGTATGAAATAGTACTTCTTGGACATAGTGATATATTTGGATATCTCTCCCCTGAGCATGCATACATGTTTTTCCGTGTTGGGCATAGTAGTGTAGTTATTTACTGCATTTACAGTTTTCAGATATATCTATCTATCTATCTATCTATCTGCTTTTGCCCTCTTGGACCTAGTGGGAAGACCGGTGGAGTCGGTGGCCGAACCCACTGGGAACTATGGACCATAGTTCTCATCCCACTATTATTACAGGGCCGAGTACAGGTACTCCCGGCGAGGATCGCGGTAAGGGCTTGGCGCCCTAGAGACGTTGGTAGCAGCCTCCCTACATCTATAGCTCTTGTCACCTTGTCTTTACATTTTGAGAGTAGATGTTGTATAGGGTGAGGATGTTTTGGATGTGATCTATGTATTATTCATATGCTCGAATGCAATGGTTGTAATAGATAGAGTTTCTCTCTTTGTTGCTTGTATGTTTACTGTTATATACTCGTACCTTGCTCTTATGTTCTTGTTAGCACTGGTTGTGCTCTCGTTGTGATTGTGTATATCTAGAATTAATTCCTGGGTGATTCTTGTACATGATCTTGTTGCTTAGCCTTGGGCGGACAGGGGAGGTTCTGTCCGTTCGGCGTCTGTTCAGCGCGCCCGAACTATGCCAAATTGGTAGCAGTTTCGGGGCGTGACACCGATGACATCAGCTCCCAGACCCCAACACCTCGGCCAGCAGGGGCCGGCCGCCGCGTTAGGAGGCCGGGTTACTCGATGAACACCAGAGCCATACCGTCTAGGACGTGTCGCAGGTATAACCCTTATTTCCGGTTTTTGTGCTAGAACCCTTTTGATACCGGAGCAACCTTCTCGTTTATGTCTTGTGACTTTGCACTAACTCATGGTTTTGAGAGGAGACCCCTACCTAGTTTGATGTCTGTCCAGACCGCGGGGGATCCTTGGAGGCCGCAACCTTATACCTTCCTACCCGATAAGGTTGGGGAGGCTTTACTGCCCCTGGGATTTGGTAGTTATCCCGTTGATGGAGTACGATGTAGTACTGGGAATGGTTTGGCTCACGCGGTATCAAGCGGTGATTGACTGTGAGAAGCGCCAGGTGCGGCTGCTGTATCGGAAGTTCCCTGAGAACGTGTTT
>CM054933.1:17680147-17881806 GCA_029168755.2 Tillandsia fasciculata | reverse complement strand
GTGGATGCTCAGGGTTACGGTTTCGGTTATTAACATGCTTATTCAGTACCTTCTTTCGGCATCAGTTTCTAATCCTATTTGCCTCTACTCTTCATGTCACTGACTCCCACTGTGTGACAGGTTTGGTCGGATCTGGGGATCAGGACGATGGTGAGGACGCTACTTGGTGAGGTGTGAGATTTCCTCGCTCAGGTTCCTATTGTTTTCTTCTTTCATTTATAGTTGGTTATTCCCTTTATGGTCGTTTTCTGTGCATGTGGATGTGTATAATATGGATGGTGTGGATGTTTGGACGGCCTTATGTTTTGTAGAATTATGTTGCAATTCGTGGCTTTATAGACGCGTCGTGTGGACGCGGGTTTTCAAACTTAAAAAGGAATTGCGAAAATGGCTTTAGAAAATTAAGTATCGTGTGGGCACTATTTTCAAAACTTATGGATTTATCCTTTCGAACACATTAACGCACTGGGCGTGCATCGTTTCATGAATTAAGACAGTAGCGTTTTCAAAGTCATACTCTGGTATTTGTAACTTTTAAGGCATGGTGGTTGATGTTTTTATTCGGGCTATGTGTTGTACATAGGGACGCTGTGCATATACAAGGGAGATCTTGTATATGTGGCGGGTCTGTGCACGTGCCACGCGGGAGCCTGTTTCAATATATATATATATATATATATATATATATATATATATATATATATATATATATATATATATATATATATAGGACTGCTTTCCGCTTTAAAATTGCTCCCGGGGCGTGATAGTAGCTACCACCATACATAAGCCCATGGCTCAAAGGAACACGAAACGACTGCACTACCAAAATCTGCATTGAAGGGTCAGAAAGATGGCGAAATTTACCTGGCCAAATGAGCTCCGAATTTAAAAAGCAAGGCGGCCAGAAAAAAACCAAAATACTCCAAAAAATTTCATGATCCACGAAAAAAGTTGAATATCAAACTTGTAGATTTACCTCTCGTGGAGATCCCTTCCAAATTTCTGCTCGAAATTCCAAGAAATGAGGTCTAGGAAAATTTTGCACCAAAATGCGAGGGTGAAGCTCCGTAAACAGCACTAATGGTGTGCTACACTCAAGGAAGAAGATGGTCTCCCCAAGTTCCCTTGTGGCCAACAATGGTGGAGGTGAAGATGTAGAAGAGGGAGAGATGTGCTACTGTGAAGGGTCCCAGGTGCACCAGTAAGAGAGGAAGGAGAAGGAGCTGCTACAAGAAGAAGAAGAAGAAAAAGAAAAAAAAAAAGAAAAGAAGGAAAATGAAGAAAGAAAAAAAAAAAAAAAAAAAGGAGCCCCGAGCTACAGTGCTGGGCCATGCCCGGCACCGGCCTGGGTCCAGCCCCTCCCCCGTCCCGGGGCCACGTGGCGCCATCCGGGCGCCCCCGCACTCGTGTGGGAGGCCTGGATGCAGCCGTGTGGCCACAACAGGCAAGCGGGCGCCCTCCAACGGGAGGGCGTCACGTGGCACTGCGCGAGGACGTGCAACGCACGCCAGCTCGCGCATGTCGCGCGCAGCCCAACGCGGGCGCGCCGCATGGCCGAGCTGCGCTAACCCCATGCCGACACCTGTCCAGGCCCCCCTTTCGCTACGCCCGGTGCACCGCCCATGTGTGTAGACCAGCACACAGTGCAAAAATGCCCGGTAAGCCCAAAAATTTTAGAAACAGTCATTTTTAACTGTTTTCACGCGCTGAGTCCGTTTCTAGCATCCATTTGATACACAACGCACCCAAAATACCAATAATAGGCATTTTCTCGCCGCTGGACGCGCGATCAAACCGCCTGGGCAACCAGAACAACCAGGACACCAATACTAGGTGTTTTCTCGCCGCCAGACATGCGGCCAAGCCACACGGGTAACCGAGGCAACCGGGACACCACACTTTAGTGTCCCAGATCCCCGTGTGGCTTTCCCCCATGTTTTGAGGTGTGGAACACTTGTTAGTGGTGTGTTGGGGCCACAACACGTCAAAAGGATGTGTTGGAAGGACTCAGAGAGGGTTTGGGGTCAAGCCTATCTTTCGGCTGCTTTTTCTGAATTTTAGAAGTGGTTTCAGGCTGATTGGATGCTGTATTTGCATTCAGCGTGAAAAAATGCTTGAAAACGGCTATTTATTTATTTTTTTCTGAGTCCAGACGCCCAAAAACGGACACCCGGAAGTTTTCTATGCAAAATGGTGCACAGGGGAGAGGTGTGGACCGACAGGTGACACGTGGCGGCCTGGGATTAGCCGGCGCACGCTGTCTGGTCCAGGGAGGAGTGCCGCTGGTGCACAGTGGACCGACGGGGACACGTGGCGGCCGCCCATTGGCGAGTCCGTGCTCCGCGGTCCACGGGGCAGAGCGATCGGTGCAGTGGATCGGGGCGCGCCACGTGGCGGCCCGGGATTGGGCGGCCCATGCGTGCGCGGTGCACGTGCGAGCGCGCGCCTGCGGCCGTACGCACGTGGGCGCAGGCGGCGCCATGTGGCGCCGCGCCAGTGACGAGTGCCACCAGCCGCGCGGCCCCGCAGGGGACACGTGGCCGCGCCCGGTTCGCGGGCGCCGCTGTCCCCTGTTCGGGGACAGGTGTCGCGCTCGGGTGAATCCGAGCATGGATTGCTGGGCTGGGCCAGTCCCGAATCTTTCGGGCACCCAAATCCGGAAGCCCATGTGGGGCTGGGCTGGGCCTATAAATACCGTCCTCCCACTGTCTTTTTACTCTTTCCGAATCCTAAAGAGAGATTAAGAGGGAGAGCCCTTTAAGAAACTTGTTCCTCTTGATATTTTTGATCTCGTGGTGGATTCCCAGGATTTTTGGAGGCTCGACAGCGGTGATCTTGGTTTTACAGTGCGCCTCGACATCTCCCTTTTTCGGCCCGTTTCCGTCGCAGTTCAGTCGAAAAATCACTGTGCGCAAACCAGGTGGAATTTTTGCGCTATTTTCTGCGACAGCGCGTTCCTAAGAGGTAAGGCTTCGATTTTCGTGTTGACCACTTTGCTCCGTTTCGAACTTTTGGCATGGTTCCCGAGGCACCTTTTGACCCCATTTTCTGTGGTGGATTTTTGGACAGTATGGGCTTGTTAGATTTTTATCTCAGTCTACGAGCATCGGATCAAGGCATATAAATACTTGTTTTGGATCTACTCGTCGCAAGGAACGCAACTGTATTTTTTCTGAATTTTTCAGAGCACTGCATAGAGGTGAAAATCCCTCTTTTTCCATGCTATTTGGAAAAACAGCAAATGCTGTATTTTGGGTATTATATTTACACCGGGTGCGATGTTTTGTGCAGTAGTGCACTGTTTTCGGCGGGTCATGGAGTTAGAGGACTGTGGACAGTGAAGAGCCTTCTTGGGTGTGAATTGCGCATTTCGAGGTAGGTGGTTGTTGCTTACCTCACTTTTGACTTGCTCACTAGGGATATTAGAGAGATCCCCTCAATTAAAAGAAATAATTATCGTCCTAATTGAGAATCGTATTTGTTGACCTCACGAATTAATTGATAGCTTATTTGTGTTAAATTGGGACATTATTGTTGGAACAAGATGTTATAACATAACCTCGCATGCAAAAATGATTTATCATGTTGGGACATCGAGAATTATCCTTTTTAAAAATTAATATTGGACACTTTCCGTTAGTTTTAAAAGAGGACAATAGCATGCTTGTATGGACATCTAGTTAGGCCACTATTTATTGCTACACTATCATATTGGGACTTGACTTAGGAGAAACCATGTTTAGTTGTTCTCCTTTTTATTCAGATGCATGTTGCTCGAGTTAGAGCAGGGGTTTGGAATAGTGTAGTTGAGGCCATTGAGTCTGGGACAGGTTAGACTCGATTATGGATTGTGGGGCATTGTGGTAACCGCGGACATTAGGCGGTTAGCCAGATGTTGATTACTTTATCAGATTTTGGACTTGTGGGGTGTTGCGGCGACCGCGGACATTGGGCGGTTGACCGGATGTTTACTTATGCATCAGATTGGGTATCAGATTTCTCTAGTGGATGGAGTTTCCCACTTATTGAGTACTATTGCATCTGATTGGGGATCTGATTTCTTTAGTGGATGGATTTTCCCACTTTGATCATAGTCGTGATCCAATCCTGCTATATCGTGATACTTGTGACAGAGATACTTGTGGTACTGGTGACAAAGATACTTTACTCGTGTGGGTCGCTCCCCTCGAGTGCCACTCCGGAGTAGGCTTTAGACCATGACGGGTGCCGGTCAGTTGGATAGTTGGTTATATTGAGATCGAGCCGTGTGCCGATCAGTTACTGGGTTCTTGAGTTCGACAGTTTGAGCATGTAGTACCAGTTTTTACTGGTGGCTAGATTGTGTTTATTTGGACAGATACTTTTTTCTAATGCATACATATAGTCATTTCTTTCGATATTGCATTTAGAGGCATAGTAGTGGTAGTTTTTTTTTGTCAGCAGCCTTTATAGCTTACCACTGTTCTTTCCTTTTTGCCTCTAGTAGTCCTAGTGGGTACGTCAGAGTTTGAGGCTTTACCCACTAGGGGAGGCTACTGGTTTATCTAGTAGTTCTCACCCCCATAGTTATTTTCTGTCTCTTCCCCTTTGTTTTGCAGAGTCGTCTGCGGGAGCTGCTGGGCCATCAGCGGCAGATCGAGGTAAGAGGATAGCGCACTAGCTAGATCGTCTGCCCCGACCGTAAGAGTAGCTGGACTTTTATTGTACCCCTTTTTGTATCTCATGCTGTAGTATTTTACTTTTGGGTCTGGCTTTAGCCAGCTGATTGTATTTATTTCAGTGAGCTGGGAGTTTATTGTATCTTTACAGATTGTATCTTATTTCCAGTCTGAGATTATTTGTAGTTCTTTTTAATTCAGCTCTGTATTATGCTCTTTTATTGTTTATCTTATATCTGAGCAGGTTACCAGCGCTTCGTGTACGCGAAAAATTCTGTGTGCACGGCGGATCTGTAGACGGGCCCAGGTTCTGGTTTACACCCGGGGCGTGACACCACATATAGTGTCCAAGCCACCTCTTTATGTGATTTCTCCACTCCTTCCTTTCTTCTTTCCTTCAGGCAGTGGTACAAAGAGCGGAGAAGGAGCTGAGAGCGGGAGAAAGAGCAGGGGAAAACAACACATTGGTTCTGTAGGAACAGGAACTCAAGTAATCTGTGATTTTTTTCGCACCAGAGCTTGCGAGATCGTCAAGAGCACAGAGGGAAATTTCCTGGAAGAGGAAATTTGCAACCTTGAATCTTCTCAGTTGTGGACTTAGGTATGTATTAAATGTTTTGAGTTTTTATAGTTCTCGGGTGTTCTTGTGTTGGTTCTGGTTAGCTGAGGGATTAAAGATTGATTTTAATTGATGTATATGTTAAGGATTTTGTATTGGCGTATTTCGTGAAGTGGTATAAGTCTTGAAGATTGAAGATGAAGAATTGTGGATCAACTACATCAATCTCAAGAAGAATGCATTCGGAATGATCAGGTATGTTTAACTAAATAATTTTGGTGATTCGAATACATTTCAGTAGTTTAGAAACACTTGGATAAGTTTTTATTGCATAAAAATCAAAAACTGGACAACTTGTGTGTTCAGGATCCGGATCAGACCATTCCAGTCCGAACCCCGAACATAGTTTAGTTCATGCGGTTTTTCAGTCCGGACCACCCCTGTTCCAGTCCGGACCCCGAACTGTGTTTCTTCAGAAAATCTTCTGAAAAAGACGACAGTCCGGATCAGACTTAATCCAGTCCGGACCGTCGTGCGGGAAAAAAATCTGTTAAGTCAGTTTTTGATTCTTATCCGCTTCCAAAGGTTTCTAACCTATAAATAAACCCTAATTTCATCTTTTAGGGTTAATGAGAAAATGAGAATTAATCGATTTAATCGAAAAATCGATCGGGAAAAATAATAGAAAAATCCACAAATATAGAGAAGAAAGGAAATCACGTTTAAACTTATGTTTCTTCATCTATATTGTTCAATTTGATTCTAGGGTTTTCAAACACCTATTTTTCGTAGAATCAAATTGAAGAATACTTAGATGGTATTTCCTTATCTATCTTTGATCTAAGTATTCGGAGGATCATCATCAAACAAAAAAACGATCTATCTAGAATCGGCGCGAGAATTCGCGTGACCTTGTGGATTCAAGGTGTGATCGCTCTCGTGGATTCGGAGCGAGGCGCATTCATGTGATTGAGGCGTGCCGCATTGGTGAAGACCGTGGATACGGTTGGACTTCGTGGATTTGGAGTTGGACGCTAATTGTGGATTCGAGGCGCGTCGTGGAGTGAGCGGAGAAAATCAACTAGGAGCGTATGGAAAAGATTGAGTCGTAGGTTTACGGTAAATCACCTTGTACGTGTTTTAATTCCAGTGAATTTCGCCGTGTTATCGGTCCCGTGGTTTTTTACTCCTGTGATGGAGTTTTCCACGTAAATCTTGCGTACTTTATTTATTTTCCGCATTGGGTTATTTTTACGCAACGATTTCGTGTGTTTATTGTTTACCCCTATTCACCCCCCGCTCTATGTGGTTTTTTCCCTATTCAGATCCATATAATCCATAACCCATAAGTGGTATCAAAAAGAAAATAGGGTTGTAAACAATGGTTGAAGGTGGAAACATCAATAGACCACCGTTCTTCGATGGAACAAACTATGCTTATTGGAAAGTACGCATGAGAGCGTTTTTAATTTCCATCGATGAACGGGTTTGGCAATCAATTGAGTTTGGATGGACAAATCTGTAAGACCCGACCTTTATTTTGGCATTTCTTTTTATTTCATTTGTGGCGGTCCGGCGGGGGGATTAATTATTTTTGTGTTTTTCAGACAGTCCGTCGGGGCTCGCGGGCATTTTTAGGCGGTAGAGCTCGCGAAATGGAGAATGGTGACGCGATCGGTTTCGGATTCCGACTCCCGGTTCTCCAAGAATAAATTTGTGAAGTTTGCGGTCTTTTCGGACGCTCTGAAATCCGTGCTGGCGATCTGCACTGTTATCGAGGTAATCCGGACCCCTTATTTTAAATCTTCGATGGGCTGGCTTGTGACCTGGGGATTTTGGGAATTTAACTCTCCAATACGCTCGATCGTGTTAGGTCAGGGGAAGTGATCAAGAGGAGAGGGCGACTAATATTTTATCCCCAACCCTAAGTGATTTGGGACGGTCGAGTAAGGAGAGAAAGGGGAACACATACCGGCACCGTGCTACATCGGGGATATTCAAGAGACGGTCGAGGACTCGGCTGTGGGTGGATCGATCGGGCAAAGGTGGACGATCCCTCTTCCTCCTTCTTACCTCGCGAATCAAGGGGAGTTTTTGGAGGCATTCTTGATTTGCGTAGGGTTTTTTTGCTTTTCGGTTTTGGGAGTCGTCTCGCGATCGGGGATCGCCGCGACGCCGCCACAATGGGCAAGGCGGATGTCGCCGCCGCGGGGCGGCCTGTAGGTGGGGCGCCCGTGCGGGCTGGTGCCGCGCGGGGTCGCCCCGCACCCGCGGGCAGCGCGCACGCCCGACTCATGGCCGCGCGGGGCCGCCCGCAGGTGGGGGCGCCCGTGCGGGCTGGTGCCGCGCGGGGTCGCTCCGCACCCGCGGGCAGCGCGCCCGCACGGCTCATGGCCGCGCGGGGCCGCCGCAGGTGGGGGCGCCCGCGCGGGGTGGTGCCGCGCGGGGTCGCCCCGCACCCGCGCGCAGCGCGCTCGCGCGGCTCATGGCCGCGCGGGGCCGCCCGCAGGTGGGGGCGCCCGCGCGGGCTGGTGCCGCGCGGGGTCGCCCCGTACCCGCGGTCAGCGCGCCCGCGCGGCTCATGGCCGCGCGGGGCCGCCCGCAGGTGGGGCGCCCGCGCGGGCTGGTACCGCTCGGGGTCGCCCCGCACCCGCGTGCAGCGCGCCCGCGCGGCTCCTGGCCGCGCGGGGCCGCCCGCAGGTTGGGCGCCCGCGCGGGCTGGTGCCGCGCGGGGTCGCCCGCACCCGCGGGCAGCGCGCCCGCGCGGCTCCTGGCCGCGCGGGGCCGCCCGCAGGTGGGGCGCCCGTGCGGGCTGGTGCCGCGCGGGGTCGCCCGCACCCGCGGGCAACGCGCTGCGCGACTCGGCGTCGCGCGAGGCCGCCCGCAGGTAGGGCGCCCGCGCGGCCTGAGGTCACGCGGGACGCCGCTACCGCGGCGGGTTGGGGGCCGTTGGGGCTGTCCGCAGGCAGAGCGCGCACCGCACCGGTCGGTGCCGTGCGGGGAACTCCGCCGCGCGGAGCCGGGGATCACGTCAGTCGTCGGTTTTCGGTGTGGAGTCGGTGTCAGTGTTCGGATCTCTTAGTCTTGACATACCATTGTTCCTTCAGGAGTGCGGGACGTTGTAGGCGACAGGCGCACGGGCACGGACGAGTCGAGCGCCGGACGACACGCACGAGGTGGGTACTTCTCTGGGGATTTTGGGAATAGGCATGTATCGATAGAAATAACATGTTTGGGCAAAGGTGAATAGTATTTGGACCAAGTAATTATCTAACTAACCCTGCTGCACTATTTTTACTTGTTGTTGAATATGAGGCTCTTGTGTTACTGCACGCACACCGGCGGTTTGGCCACCGCAAGGGTGTGCTTTTCCGGAAAGTGGTACGTTGACCCGTGTACCCCACGTGATGGTGACGTAAGAAAGGGGGCCCTCGTGGGTGGGGGGTGTGAGCGGTGATGCCGAGGCGGGTGCTCAGCGGCCGAGGCAGGTGCTCGGCGGGAGGACACCGGGGCGGGTGATCGGTGTGGTTGTCGGGAAAGGTGCCCGGTTTTGTTTGCTACAGGGTTTGGTCACGGTTGTTTGTTCTTTGAGGAGGACGGTAGCTCCTGTCAACGTGGTTTGCGTTACTTTTAGCCCTTTTTGCAAATTATGTTATTTCTAGTCACTGACTTCCCACTCCGTGACAGGTTCGTCCAGGGGCGAGTGCTAGGGCACTGGTGAGGCCGCGAGGGTGCTGTTCTGACATTTAGCGACTTCAGACACAGTGACTCTTCTTTCCCTTCTCCTTTATTATTCATGTTAGTTAGTCGTGGATTGCGATACCCCCGTGGGGTCGAAGTAGATGTTGCCTCTTTTTTTTTCGTATATGGGAATGAATGTTGTTCCTTTCCTTACTTGGCCGTTTTAAACTATGAAAAACAAAGAAAACCATTTGCGAAAACCGCTTTTAAAACGTGGGTGTCGTGTGGGCATCGGTTTTTAAAACCTTGTGGAATTTATGTGGTTTCGAACTGGTTTTACAAAATTCGACATCGGGTGGGTGCCGTTTTCAAAATTCTATGGATTTATGTGGCTTTGAAACGGATTTTCTAAAACAACGGCGTCGAGTGGGCGCCGCTTTCAAAACCCTGTGATTATTTATCCTTTCAAATCGACGGCCTCTTTGTTAGATGTTGAAACTAGTGGTTTATGTGAAATGAGTAGTTGTATGTGTTCGAGACTCCAACTAATGTGGTTAAAGACTGTATGTGATGTACTTTGTGATGCACTTTGTAGTTGAGACGTCATGCATATACAAAGGAGACTCTGCCCGTTTGCAGAGTGAATTTGTATATGCGGCGGGTCTGGGCGCGCGCCGGGGAGTAATGGTTTTCAAAAAAAATATATAGCTGAATTGGGAGCATCGGTGGCTCCTCTTCCGCGCGTTCGAACCCCCGGGGCGTGACAGATTAAGATGGTTTCAGAGAATAAACTTTAACCACAATAGTCGGGGCCCAACATCCATGGGGCGCAATATACTAACTACTGATTAATAAAGTGAACTTGGGGTAGACAAGTAGAACGCGAGTGCTCGTGGGGGAGGTGGAAAGTAGTGTTTTTCTTCCTTTTAGGGTCAGCGTTTGCGGTGTTACTTTAGTTTAAACTAGAAGTAACTGGTTTGTGCATGTGTTCAGATCATGGCCAGAACTAGATCTACCACCGAGGATGCAGGGGCGGACGCAGCGGCGTCGGCGACCACGGAGAACCAACTCCTGAGGCAGCAGCTACGGGAGATGGCGGGGCAGTTGGCGACCCTTATGGATCATGTGCGCCAACTGACACAGCAATAGCAGGCCGCTGCAACGGTGGTGGTCGCCCAGGGCCCTCTTCCGGGGCCTACTGCACCGGCAACGGAACCACCGGCGATGGAGGCCGAGGCGGGGGCTGCCCCTACCTGGGCCGCGGCGCCCGAGGTACCGTTAACCCAACCGACGGTGCCAGTGGTGGCCCCTTCGGCAGCAGCAGTGGGAACGGCGCCGGCACCGACAGTCAGAGATACTTCAGGGGAGACCGTGGTGTTGCCCACTCCCGCCGCGGCCGCTAATGCCGCAGGGGAAGGGGCAACTCTACTGACCGAGCGGGACCGCGTGCGCGCCAACCTTGCCGACTTCAAGAAGTATGACCCGCTAGTGTTCGAGGGGGAGACGACGGACCCCTGGGTCGTGGAGAAGTGGGTGGATACAATGGAGAAATTATTTGAGGACCTACTGATGGAAGACCACGAGCGGGTTCCCCTGGCTGTCCACTTTCTTGAGGGGAACGCCCGCATGTCGTGGAAGACGGTACGCCCTGACTCCGCGAAGGGTACCGCCCTCCCGTCGTGGACCACCTTTAAGCAGCAGCTGTTCGGGGAGTTCTTTACCAACAGTGTCAAGAAGCAACTGGAGGACGATCTCAACCACATCCGACAGGGAACCCGAACCGTAATGGAGTACCAGCGGGAATTCGTGAGGCTGGCGAACTGCGTCCCTTTTGTCATTCGGGACGAGTCTCATAAGGCGCAATTGTTCGTGGACGGACTGCGGAGCGACATTTTTCAAGTGGTGGATGCGGCAGATCTGCATACCTTCCAGAAGGTGGTCGACCGGGCCACCATCATAGAGCGTGGCTTCGCCGTTACGCCCGCTCGAAGGGATGGCCCCCCTCAGCAGGAAGACAGGAAGCGGTCTCAGCCGTACTCGGGGGGAGGCTCGTCCAGTGGGAGTCGCCCCTCTAAGCGGTGGAGATCCCAGAAGAGGACCAGGGGCGCGCCAGGTGGAGGGCAGCGAACGGACGACAGGCCTTGCGTGATCTGCGGCGGGGCGCACCGGGTGACTGAATTCTCCAAGAGACAAGATCACTGTTTCTGGTGTGGAAAGCATGGGCACTTTCGCTTCAACTGCCCCACGAACCAAGGAGCAGCATCTTCGGCAGTTTCCACGCCAGTACCATAGCTTTCGGGGCGAGGAAAAGCCCCGATGTAGGATACCGAACTTCTAAAAGTAGAAGTTAGACATTAAGTAGAATATGCCCAATTAATTCAAAGAAATCCTAATTAACCATAGGTAAAATGTGCAAGTTCAACTTTTAAAAGAATACAATATAGAAGTTACGGTGGGATATAGTAAGTCAGAAAAATTATTATATAAATAAAAATAAAAATAGTGTAAGATACTATTTTTATTGGACTCATAGAAGCATAATATAGGTTGAAAATGACCTGCGCCGAAATCGGAGCGAAAACAGAAGATTTAATATTTTCTGTGAGAGACGGGGCAGATAAATTAGCAGAAAATTCACAGTGTCGGAAAATTCCAAAAAAATTCGGGGAGCTCCGTAATATTATTTTAAGGCCACAGAAAAAGTTTCGTGTTGATCGGATGCCAGATAGTGAGAACGGGCTCCGCCAACAGTGTCGAAAAATTCTGAGAAAATTACGGGAGCTTCGTAATTATGTTTTAAGGTTACAATAAAAGTTTCGCATCAATCGGATACCCGAGCAGTGAGAAAGGTACCTGACAGCGATTTTAAGTACAGCGAGACTTTTGGTGACCCAAAAATAGCCCAAACTGAAAATTTAAAATATCTCGTGATAAATTAAGTTGAGATGAGCCTGCCCGTCAAATTTGAGCACAAACGGACATCCAGAAGGGTTCCGCAGGCAAGTATCAGATAAAATTGGACTAAATAGTAAATTAACACTATTGTTGGGGGGTCCTGTATGCATAAAAGCCACTTTCCCTTTTCTTCTTCTTCTCCACCCACGCACCCCACGCACGCACTCATACAGAGCACACCTCCAAGGAAGGCTCTCTCGTTCCTTCTCACCTCACCTTCTCTCTCTAAAATTACTCACTCTAACGCGCACGAAATCGCGGAGCGATTTGCGAGGAGACTAAGGCGAGCGAGGGCGAGCTTTTGAACCAAGAAAAGCTTGGAATCCTAGCTCTTTGAGGTGAGTTTTGTAAAAAATAAATTTGGTTTTGCCGTAATGTTTTTAGATCTAAAATCTATATGATCTTAGAAGAATTCTTGTCGAAGAAATCGGCGAAAATCGTGGAAAAATCATAATGAATGTGTATATGAAACCTAGGGTTAAAAGAGGAGTTTTTGGATTTTCATGGGATTGATCTCATTTGAACCCTTGGAAACCCAATTACTATGTAAAGAAACGTGTTGGCGAAGACGGATCGACATTCCGTCAAACGGTCGAAAAGTTAGAGCCGAAATACGCGCTCTAGGACTTTTGAGGCAAAAAGAGAAATAATTACATTAGTAATTTTGGTGGGGGATTTAAATGGAATCCTTCCATCATGGAGGGGTTTTGGGTAAACCCTTGACGATCCAGGCCACAAATCGTGGAAGTTCGTCGTCTTTCGTCGGCGCTTTTGCGCGCACGTGAAAGCACTAAGCATAGTGCTTGGAGGTTATTAATAGGCCGTTTTGGACTTGTTTAGGACATCCGACTTGAGGCGACCCTTGTGATCGAGACCGGTGCTCTCGTAGATTTTTTGGAGAGCCGAGCCGAGCCAAGGACCCGAGGTGGGTGGTGCTTTTACCGAAGCCGTTGGGCTTCTCTCTATGTCTTAGCCACTTACACTATTGCATATTGCACCATTGCATTGTAGGATAGTATGTATTGCCATCTTTATACTTTCCGGTTGATATAGATATTTAGCAAATGTTATGCTAATATGTGGATTGGGAAAGATTGGGTCGATACCGAGGAATCCTATAGTGCGGATTGGGTGTTGGACTTGTGAGTCGACAATAAATGAACGAGTGGCATATATGTAGAAATTGTGAACACCACACAATAAATGAACGAGTGGCATATGAAAAGTAGTGTAGGTAAACCTATCATGACACCTGTGAGACATAGATTGTGTATTATCTATAGGGATCTCAGTTGCCATTAGCCTTATAGATAGGGTATCCTCGTGTGGAGAGGATTGGATCATGCTCATAGTCTGTTTTAGGCTGGTGGAGGTCGCTCCTCTACGGCCGCCTACTCCGGAGTTGGTCACGGGGCACGCCACCCCGAGGGACAGTCAGGTCCCGCAGACGCGTTCGATTGGTAGGTTGAGACATAGTCTCCCTCGTCGTGATAGTGAGCCGTGGGCAACCTTCGGGTGTGCCGTGAGATTTGAGATGAAGTGTTAAAAACCACACTTCTTGAAAATGAGTTAGAGAACAAGTATGAAATAGTACTTCTTGGACATAGTGATATATTTGGATATCTCTCCCCTGAGCATGCATACATGTTTTTCCGTGTTGGGCATAGTAGTGTAGTTATTTACTGCATTTACAGTTTTCAGATATATCTATCTATCTATCTATCTATCTGCTTTTGCCCTCTTGGACCTAGTGGGAAGACCGGTGGAGTCGGTGGCCGAACCCACTGGGAACTATGGACCATAGTTCTCATCCCACTATTATTACAGGGCCGAGTACAGGTACTCCCGGCGAGGATCGCGGTAAGGGCTTGGCGCCCTAGAGACGTTGGTAGCAGCCTCCCTACATCTATAGCTCTTGTCACCTTGTCTTTACATTTTGAGAGTAGATGTTGTATAGGGTGAGGATGTTTTGGATGTGATCTATGTATTATTCATATGCTCGAATGCAATGGTTGTAATAGATAGAGTTTCTCTCTTTGTTGCTTGTATGTTTACTGTTATATACTCGTACCTTGCTCTTATGTTCTTGTTAGCACTGGTTGTGCTCTCGTTGTGATTGTGTATATCTAGAATTAATTCCTGGGTGATTCTTGTACATGATCTTGTTGCTTAGCCTTGGGCGGACAGGGGAGGTTCTGTCCGTTCGGCGTCTGTTCAGCGCGCCCGAACTATGCCAAATTGGTAGCAGTTTCGGGGCGTGACAGATAAAGTGGTATCAGAGCAAGATAAGAGCAAGTAAAGAGAGAGAGTCTAGGATGACTTAGGAAACCCTAGGCTGGTAAACCCTAAGGTTGTAGGGACGTGAGTGAAACGTGAACCCTTGACGTTGGCGGAAGTGAAATCGATTGGGTCAAAGAAGATTATATGTCTCTAATTGAGAATAGAGACGGATTCAAGTGTGCTTGTTCGGTGACACGAAGTGTTATGTCGGCGGCCGACGGCATGATGCTAAGGGTCTAGGACTAGTATGCTTGTATGCTTCCGCCCGATTTATTATTGAGTTGTCTAGTTTCGTAAATGCTAAGGAGCTATCGGGTTAAACTAACTGACTAAGTTCTTGTTTCCAGGAAAGAATGTCAGGGAGACGCCACACTCGTAGGTCCTCTCCGGTGCCGCCTCCAGCGGCGCCCGAGCAGTCGGTATCTGGCGAGGTGCAGGAGCTGCGAGAGCAGGTCGCTGCTTTGGTAGGCGCGATGCAGCGCCAGGGGGCTCAATTGGAGCAGCTCCAGTCACTGTTGGAGCAGCAGGCAGCGTTGGCGGCCGCGACGGCGGCTGGGAGCCGTGATCCGCCTGCACCCTCGACTCACGCGCCGGGAGCGGTTGAGGGTGAGGGCGTGGGGGCCGTTCCACTGTCGGCGTGCCCCCTTCCGAGGAGTGCGCCTCTGGCGGCATCGGGTTCTACTACACCCGATATGACGGCGGAAAAGGCAGAGCGGGAGCGCGCATTGGCAGTTCTGATGCAGTTCCTAAAGTTCAAACCTCGGACCTTCGAGGGAGGGAAGATGGAGCCGGCGGTAGTGGACTTGTGGTTTGGCGCTATGGAGACTATCTTTGGAGATCTCCCTGTCCTGGAAAGGGACAAGGTGCCCCTGGCCACGCATAGTTTTGGAGAACCGGCGTTAGTATGGTGGAAGCGGGTGCAGCGTGATCGACCCGCGCATCTTCCTCCGATGTTGTGGGGGGAGTTCAAGAGGACGGTGTACGGGCACTACTTTCCCGACGCCGATAAGCGGGTGATGAAGGAAAAGTTCCGCAAGTTGCAGCAGGGAAATCGCTCGGTGATGGAGTACGAGGAGGAGTTCACCCGCATCATCGACTGTGTTCCCGATGTTGTTCGCGACGATGCGGACCGGGCCGATTGGTTTCTGCGGGGGCTTAAGCCCTGGATCTACCGGGCCGTGAAGCTGTTCAAGCTCACGACCTACGCCGAGGTTCTTGATCGAGCGCTGTGGGCAGAGCACGGGGATGCCCATGTGCGCGAGGAGCGCGAGATGGCGGCGGGGTCCAAGGATAAGGGCAAGAAGCGCCAGGGCGGTGGTTCGGGGGCACAGTCTAGCTCCAGGAGGCCCCCGAAGCAACCGAGATCGCAGCCGTGGAGGCAGGGACCACGGCCTTGCATTATATGCGGTAGCAGGGACCACCGGGTGCAGCAGTGCAGGCAGCGTGAGGGCAGATGTTATAGCTGCAGGCAGGAGGGGCACATGAGCCGAGAGTGCCCAGCGAGGGGTTCGCGTGCCCCCTCAACTGCGTCGACTCCGGCAAACCCTGTTCATTATGGAGGCGCTCCTTATGTTCCCGTCTCTGCGGGGCGCGCGGTGGCTCCTAGGCAGCAGGAGATGACGCGATCGGCGCCGAGCGGGCGGGTATTCGCCGTTCAGGCCCAGGCCCAGGATCCTGTCGACATCGAGGAGCCCAGTGTCGTGGCAGGTATGGTTCTAATACATGGAGTTCGCTCCAGGGCAATTTTTGATACAGGTGCTACGCATTCATTCATTAGCGGATCATTTGCACGCACTCATGGTATTATCTTGGAGGCAACGGGCAAGTGGCGAGTCGAAGGCCCGGAGTCGTCATCTATTACTTACACGGGGTGCTTATCCTGCCCGGTGCAAGTGGGCGACTGGATTATGCCCGTCCGGTTGCTCGAGCTCAAGAAGTTGGAGGCGTTCGATGTCATCTTGGGCATGGACTGGCTCTCGAAGTATCACGCTGTGATCGACTGCAGGAGGAAGTTGGTCACTTTTCGGGAGCCGGGACAGGAGGAGGTTATCTATCGAGCTCATCAAAGCTCGTGCTTCGTTGCAACGGTGTCGGCGACGAGAGCGAGGAAGTTGGTCCATAGCGGTTGCCCGGCATTTTTGGCGACCGTTGTGGAGGTGGACCGTGCGACTCCGATCATGGAGGAGTTATTGGTGGTGCGGGAGTTTCCTGATGTGTTTCCCGCGGAGTTACCGGGGATGCCGCCGGATCGGGCGATCGAGTTCATCATAGACTTGATTCCCGGGACGGCGCCGATCTCGAAGGCCCCGTATCGTATGGCGCCGGCAGAATTGAAGGAGTTGAGGGATCAGTTGCAGGATCTTCTCGACAAAGGGTTCATTCGGCCAAGTGTATCGCCATGGGGAGCCCCGGTATTATTTGTGCGCAAGAAGGATGGTTCTTTTCGACTCTGTGTGGATTATCGGGAGTTGAACAAGGTTACCATCAAAAACAAGTACCCGTTACCCAGAATCGACGACTTGTTTGACCAATTGCAAGGGTCGCTCGTGTACTCCAAAATTGACCTCCAATCCGGCTACCACCAGTTGAAAATCAAGCCGGAGGATGTTCAGAAAACGGCGTTTCGCACACGCTATGGTCACTACGAATACACGGTCATGCCTTTCGGGCTTACTAACGCCCCGGCGGCGTTCATGGATCTGATGAACCGTGTGTTCAGGGAGTTGTAGTAACCGCTGGTTTAAAATAATTACTTGGGTCCACCTTTGGTTTTAATTATTTCCAATTAGACCCGGAGGGTGATCCATAATTTCTTGTTCCCGGTCAGACCGTCGGGACTCGCGGGTATTTTTAGTTAATAAAGCTCGCGAAACGGAGAATGGCGGTGCAATCGGATTTGAATTCCGACGTCGGGTGCTTCCAGAATAAATTCCGGAAGTTGGCTAACGATTCAGGCAACCAGCACGGTTTTTGAGGCGGACCGGACCCCGGTTCGTACCCGTATTAATTACCCGCGTTGATTTAAATTTGGTTAATTCCCATTTCTAACCGCTCCCGCTTCCTAACCGCTCCCGCGTTTTCCCGTCGACTCCCCCCGAACCGCTCCCAACTCCCCACCACTTTTCCCCCCACGACTTCCCACTAACCGCCCTAACTTCCCCAACTACCGGCAACTCCCCTTAACTTCCCCTGCGTACAAAACCCCAAAGGAACGAAAAAAAAAAAAAGGAAACCCAATTCCCCAAACTTCCAGTTTCCCAACCGAGCGTACCCTTTCCCCAATCGATCGAGAGGAGAAGCAAGGCGGAGTGGGTGAGGAGAAGGAAGATCGCCGGCATACCTTTCACCCAAGAACAGGACGATCATCCCCTAGATCAACCCTAGCCGACGAAACCAAGGTGAGCTTAAGTTAAGGTTGTATTTAGCAATTCTTGGTCCCTTCTTGGAAGAGGGAAGAAGAAGGGTCGGCAACACCACCGGAGCCGGCGCACGCGGAGCCGCGCTTGCGGGAAGCGCCGCGTGCGGGCGGCGCTCGCATGCGGGCAACGCCGCATGCGGCGGCGCCGCATGCGGGCGGCGCCGCATACGGGCGGCGCCGCATGCGCCCGCATGCGGACAGCACCGCATGCGGGCGGCGGCGCCCGCACCCGCACGCGGCCAGCGCCGCGTGCGGGCGGCGCCGCACCCGCCCGCGCGCGGGCAACTCCGCGCGCGGGCGGCGGCGCCCGCACCCGCACGCGGCCAGCGCCGCGTGCGGGCGGCGCCCGCACCCGCCCGCGCGCGGCAACTCCGCGCGCGGGCAACTCCGCGCGCGGGCGGCGGCGCCCGCACCCGCACGCGCCAGCGCCGCGTGCGGGCGGCGCCCGCACCCGCCCGCGCGCGGGTAACTCCGCGTGCGGGCGGCGGCGCCGCACCCCCCGCGCGCGGGCAACTCCGCGCGCGGGCGGCGGCGCCCGCACCCGCACGCGGCCAGCGCCGCGTGCGGGCGGCGCCCGCACCCGCCCGCGCGCGGGCAACTCCGCGCGCGGGCGGCGGCGCCCGCACCCGCGCGCGGCCAGCGCCGCGTGCGGGCGGCGCCCGCACCCGCCCGCGCGCGGGCAACTCCGCGCGCGGGCGGCGGCGCCCGCACCCGCACGCGGCCAGCGCCGCGTGCGGGCGGCGCCCGCACCCGCCCGCGCGCGGGTAACTCCGCGTGCGGGCGGGCGGCGCCCGCACCCGCCCGCGCGCGGGCAACTCCGCGCGCGGGCGGCGGCGCCCGCACCCGCACGCGGCCAGCGCCGCGTGCGGGCGGCGCCGCGCCTCCATGCGGGCAATGCCGCATGCGGGCAATGCCGCATGCGGGCAGCGGCGCCCGCACCCGCCGCGTGCGGGCATTTCCACGCACGGGCGGCGGCACCGCACCTCCATACGGGCAGCGCCGCACATGTGCGGGTGTTCCAGTCCTTTTAGCCTGACGGAGTCCTGAGTTACCAATTCCTGTATCACAGGTGCGTGGAGGTCAGGGCGGACCCACCAAGACGCAGAGGAGCCTAGTGTCGGTCAGGAGCGCGACAACGATAAAGGTGGGTTTTTCTCCCGAGGTTTAGTAATGTTAGTGTTCCGGGGAGGATGTTAAATATTATGTTGACCTGTACTAACACTGACGGCTTCTATGATTTACTATATTACCCCGTGTTTTGTTACTATGCTCGAGTGCGACACGCGCATCCGCGGTTTGGCCACCGCAAAGGGTGCTCTTTTCCGGAAAGGCGGTCTCTGACCCGTGTTTACCCACGAGGTGACGTAGTGGGGCCCCCGTAGATGTGGGGTTTGAGGCACAAAGGTGTGAGCGGTGCGACCGTCGGGATTGGATCCCGATGAGGTCAGGTGTTAAAGGTGTTACAGGGGTAAAGGTGATAAAAGTGTTACAGGTATTACAGGTGTTACAGGTGTTACCCGTTTGAGAGGAGTGGTTGCTCCAGCTAGACTTACTTTATGGTTTGGTACTACTTTACTGCTTTAGTACTTCTTTTATGATAGTGTCGCTGACTACCCACTCTGTGACAGGTACCTCCAGGGGGTAGAGGTAGGCGACGGTGAGGCCGAGGTGGTAGCAGTCGGGCCGAGGGGGCCCTAGTATGCTGTTTTATTTACCTTGCTCTGCATTTCATTTGGAACTGTAGGTTATTATGTGGTTCTCGATACCCTCGTGGGGTCGTGTGGATGTTGAGTACTTTCATTTCCTTTACGCATTACCGTTTCCTTTATTATTCCCGGTCGGCCGTTTTCTAAACAAACCAACTAGAAAGCAAAAGAAAAAGGACTTTGTAAACTGTTTTCAAAAACCTCAGGCCGTGTGGGCCTGTTTTCAAAACAGTGAGTTTATACTTTCAACTTGACTGGCCACGGGTGTTGTTTAATCTTCATGCACCGTACCACCTCGAACTGTTGTGATTAAATGGAAAATGATTGCTTGTGTTTGACGGTGGTAATAGCCGCGACGCCGTGCATATACAGAGGAGACTCTGCCCGATTTTCGAGTAAATCTGTATATGTGGCGGGTCTGGGCACGCGCCGGGGAAGGAGGTTTTAAAGAAAAAAATTTTGTACGCACCTTACGCTTACCTTCGTGTACCGTTTCCGCTAAAATTAAAACCCCCGGGGCGTGACAGATTTAGATGGTATCAGAGACTTTGCTTTAATCACAACAGGGACGGCCCAACATCCACCGAGACATCACACTTAACTACGAATAAATGAAATATGCAGGGTTTAAGGGTTAGGACGTGAGAGAGCGGGGAGGGGATTAGTAGATAACGTTTTCTTTTCCTTCTTGATATTACGGTGGTTCTTTCTAGCGGAGTTGAGTGCTAAGTCTGGGTGGTGTGTCTGTACAGACAATGGTCCGAACCAGAGCATCGGCAGAGGATGTAGGGGCGGATGCGACGACACCAGCGGCTGCAGAAAACCAGCTCCTGCGGCAACAATTGAGGGAGATGGCGGGGCAGTTGACGATCCTTACGGAACATGTGCGTCAACTGACGCAACAGCCACCAGTCACTCCTGCCCCTCCACAGGGACCGATTTCACCGGCCACAGCACCGCAAGCGACCGGGGCTGGGGTAGGGGCAGCCCCTCTACCGGCAGCAACGGCCGGACTAGCACCTACCCAGACCACGGCGCCGACGGCAGCACCTGCAACAGCGCCCGCAGGGCCGGCGCCGGGGACCCTCGGCGGGAGTACCTCCGCGGCCGCCGCCACCGCTGGGGGAGGGATGGTTACGCGAACGGAACGGGAACGAGTGAGGGCCAACCTGGCGGATTTTATGAAATTCGAACCGCCCACGTTCGAGGGGGAGACGACTGATCCCTGGGTCGTCGAAAAATGGGTGGGATCGATGGAAAAGTTGTTCGAGGACTTACTCATCGAGGACCCCGAGCGCGTCCCCCTGGCAGTTCACTTTTTGGAGGGTAACGCTCGTCTATGGTGGAAAACGGTGCGCCCTGACCCCACCACGGGCACCGTGCTTCTATCATGGACGACGTTCAAACAGGAATTGTTTGGGGCCTTCTTCACCAATAGCGTCAAGAAGAAACTGGAGGACGACCTAAACCACATTCAGCAAGGGAACAAGACGGTTATGGAGTATCAGCGCGAATTCGTGCGCTTGGCAAATTGCGTCCCTTTTGTCATAAGGGACGAACCCCACAAGGCGCAACTGTTCGTGGATGGGTTGCGAAGTGATATATTCCAGGTGGTTCAGGCCGCTGACTTGCATACGTTCCAGAAAGTGGTCGATCGGGCCACTGTTGTAGAGCGTGGGTTCGCCGTTACCCGTGCTAGGAAGGAGGCCTCGACATATCATGAAGACAGGAAGCGGCAGCAGCAGAGCTACGGGGGGGGACCAACTGCAGGGAGCCGGCCCCCCAAACGGTGGAGGACACCGTCGGGAGCACGGAGCGCACCTACGGGAGAGCCGAGGCCAAGAGACAGGCCTTGTGTGATCTGCGGGGGAGCGCACCGAGTGTTGGAGTGTCCCCAGAGAGGCGACCATTGCTTCCGTTGCGGCAAGCAGGGGCACTTCCGCCGCAGCTGCCCCCTTGTCGTGGGATCAGCCTCCTCCGCCGCTTCCACGCCTTCACCACAACTCACGGGGCGGGGAAAAGCTCCTATGGGGTCGACCTCTAGGACCCCGGCTACGCGGCGTGAAGAGGATAGGCAGCCTCAACCGGGTGGGCGAATTTATTCCATGGGCCGCCAGGAATCGGACCCGCCGGCTGACGTACTCGCAGGTATAACTTCTGTTTCAAATTTTCGTTCTAGAACCCTCTTTGATACTGGAGCAACGCACTCGTTCATTTCCCGCGATTACGTATTCTCACACGACCTCGAGGAAACACCTCTCCAAAACTGTTTGACAGTTCAGACAGCGGGTGGGACACTAGAGGCGACTAGTTTAGTGGCCACCTGCCCGATTAAGCTGGGGCGACTGCATTGCCCTTGGGATTTAGTGGTGATTCCCCTGAAAGAGTATGACGTTGTTCTGGGCATGGACTGGCTCTCAAGGTACCAAGTACTTATTGACTGCGAGAAGCGGATGGTGCAATTACAAGAGCCAAGTTTCCCTAAGAATGCGTATTTGGCGTGTAAGAGCACCTCCTTCCCGGCGGTCATCTCAGCGGCTCGAGCCAGGAGTCTGGTAGAGGGTGGGTGTGTGGCCTACTTAGCGTCGGTGGATCTGGTTACCCGACCCTCGATGACACCTTCAGATATCCCAGTGGTAGGGGACTTTCCCGATGTTTTTCCGAGGGAGCTGCCCGGGATACCCCCTGAACGGGAGGTGGTATTTCCCATTGAACTCTTGCCCGGTACTCAACCTATAACAAAGGCGCCCTACCGAATGGCCTTCACGGAGTTGAAGGAGTTGAAGGCGCAACTGGAGGACCTTTTGGACAAAGGGTTTATCAGGCCGAGTGTGTCACCCTGGGGCGCACCGGTGCTCTTCGTACGGAAGAAAGATGGAAGCCTGCGACTCTGCATTGACTACAGAGGAATAAACAAGGTCACGGTGAAAAACAAGTACCCTCTGCCCAGAATTGACGACCTCTTCGACCAACTTCGAGGAGCGACGGTCTTCTCAAAGATTGATCTGCAGTCAGGCTACCACCAGCTCCGGGTTCGGAACGAGGACATTCCGAAGACCGCATTCCGGACCCGGTATGGCCATTACGAGTTTACGGTCATGCCATTTGGACTTACGAACGCTCCCGCGGTCTTTATGGACATGATGAACCGGATCTTCAGACCGTTTCTTGACCGGTTCGTGGTGGTCTTCATCGATGACATACTAATCTATTCATCCACCGATGAGGAACACAAGGACCATTTACGAACAATTCTCCAAACCCTCAGAGAGCAGAAGCTGTTCGCGAAGCTCAAAAAGTGTGAATTCTGGCTACGCGAAGTGGGGTTCCTGGGGCATGTGATCTCGGCGAAGGGAATCGCCGTGGACCCCAAGAAGGTGGAATCGGTGATTGATTGGCAGCCGCCCACGACGGTAACAGAGATCCGCAGTTTCTTGGGGCTGGCAGGGTATTATAGACGTTTTGTCGAGGGTTTCTCGAAGATTGCGGCCCCTTTAAACCGGTTGACCAAGAAAGGAGAAAAGTTTGTGTGGACGACCAAATGCCAAGAAAGCTTTGAAGAACTCAAAAGAAGGTTAACCAATGCACCAATTCTTGTACTACCAACCCCCGGAGAGGACTATGAAGTGTACTGCGACGCTTCGAGAATCGGCCTTGGGGGTGTTTTAATGCAGCAGGGGAAGGTGATAGCCTATGCGTCTAGGCAACTAAAAGACTATGAGAGAAATTACCCAACACACGACTTGGAGCTGGCTGCGGTGGTCTTCGTCCTGAAGTTATGGAGACACTATCTCTTTGGTGTTCATTGTAACATCTTCTCAGATCACCAGAGTCTTAAATACCTATTCACCCAAAAGGAACTAAACCTGCGGCAGAGGCGGTGGCTTGAGTTACTGAAGGATTACGACCTAACAATTCAATACCACCCTGGGAAAGCAAACGTGGTAGCGGACGCTTTGAGCAGGAAGGGGCGACCGGAAGGGGAATCAGCAGGTGCGATAACTGGCAGAACAGTTTGATCGCAGAATTCTCACGACTAGGGTTGGAAGTAGTGCCAGCAGGCACGGTTGCGCAACTTCTAACCTTGGTGGTTAAGCCAACCCTACTCGAGAAGATACGAGAGGGGCAGCAGGCGGACTCATATTTACAGCTCGTAAGAGACAAGATCGCACTGGATCGGGAAGGAGATTTTTCGGCAGAAGACGACGGCACCCTACGATTTCGCGGACGGATCTGCGTGCCGGATACCCCGGAATTGAAGAAGGAAATTCTATATGAGGCACATAGCGCCCCTTACGCAGCGCATCCAGGAGGCACAAAGATGTACAAGGACCTCAAACAGACCTTCTGGTGGCCCAAGATGAAGGGAGATGTGACTCGATATGTAGCTCACTGCTTGGTGTGCCAACAGATAAAGGCGGAACATCAACGGCCGGCGGGAAAGTTACAACCCTTACCGATACCGGAGTGGAAATGGGATCATATCACCATGGACTTTGTCACCGGATTTCCGCGCTCACAACAAGGACATGACACAATATGGGTCGTGGTGGACCGGCTAACCAAGTCAGCGCACTTCCTGCCGATTCACACAACTTGGACCAGGGAGCGGTTGGCCCAAGTCTACCTCAGCGAGATTGTGAGATTACATGGAGTACCGGCATCGATCACATCAGACAGAGACACGCGTTTCGTATCAAAGTTTTGGCAGAGTCTGCAACGAGCCTTAGGGACCAAGTTGCAGTTCAGTACAGCCTTCCACCCTCAGACAGACGGGCAGTCAGAGCGAGTGATACAGACGTTAGAGGACCTGCTTCGGGCCTGTGTACTTGATTGGGGAATCGGTTGGGAGCGTTACCTGCCACTTGTAGAATTTGCTTACAACAATAGTTACCAGGCCAGCATTCAGATGGCACCCTACGAAGCCTTATACGGGAGACGCTGCCGATCCCCGATCTGTTGGGACGACTTGGGAGAACGAAAATTTTTGGGACCCGATTTGGTGGAGGAAACAGAAGGGAAGGTGCGCCTCATCAGACAGCGCTTACTAACCGCCCAGAGTCGACAAAAGAGCTATGCGGATCGGAGACGCCGCGACTTAGAATTCCAGGTGGGGGAACACGTGTTTTTGCGGGTCTCGCCGTCGAAGGGAATCAGGCGATTCGGGTTAAAAGGCAAACTGAGCCCGCGGTTTGTGGGGCCATTCGAAGTCTTGGAACGGATTGGCCCAGTAGCCTATCGCCTTGCCCTACCACCGAACCTCGATCGGATTCACGATGTGTTCCACGTTTCGATGCTTAAGAAATACCTTCCCGACCCGTCGCATGTCCTGGACGTCTCGACGCTCGAACTAAAGGAGGACCTAAGCTTCGAAGAAACCCCGGTTCGGATCCTAGCAAGAGAAAGCAAGACACTTCGAAACCGAGTCATCCCCTACGTGAAAGTGCTCTGGAACAATCACGAGGAGCGGGAGGCGACGTGGGAGCTGGAATCGAAGATGAGGGAGGGTTACCCCCATCTCTTCAGCGAGAACCAGGAATGAGTTTCGAGGACGAAACTCGCTTTAAGAGGTGAGTGATGTAGTAACCGCTGGTTTAAAATAATTACTTGGGTCCACCTTTGGTTTTAATTATTTCCAATTAGACCCGGAGGGTGATCCATAATTTCTTGTTCCCGGTCAGACCGTCGGGACTCGCGGGTATTTTTAGTTAATAAAGCTCGCGAAACGGAGAATGGCGGTGCAATCGGATTTGAATTCCGACGTCGGGTGCTTCCAGAATAAATTCCGGAAGTTGGCTAACGATTCAGGCAACCAGCACGGTTTTTGAGGCGGACCGGACCCCGGTTCGTACCCGTATTAATTACCCGCGTTGATTTAAATTTGGTTAATTCCCATTTCTAACCGCTCCCGCTTCCTAACCGCTCCCGCGTTTTCCCGTCGACTCCCCCCGAACCGCTCCCAACTCCCCACCACTTTTCCCCCCACGACTTCCCACTAACCGCCCTAACTTCCCCCAACTACCGGCAACTCCCCTTAACTTCCCCTGCGTACAAAACCCCAAAGGAACGAAAAAAAAAAAAGGAAACCCAATTCCCCAAACTTCCAGTTTCCCAACCGAGCGTACCCTTTCCCCAATCGATCGAGAGGAGAAGCAAGGCGGAGTGGGTGAGGAGAAGGAAGATCGCCGGCATACCTTTCACCCAAGAACAGGACGATCATCCCCTAGATCAACCCTAGCCGACGAAACCAAGGTGAGCTTAAGTTAAGGTTGTATTTAGCAATTCTTGGTCCCTTCTTGGAAGAGGGAAGAAGAAGGGTCGGCAACACCACCGGAGCCGGCGCACGCGGAGCCGCGCTTGCGGGAAGCGCCGCGTGCGGGCGGCGCTCGCATGCGGGCAACGCCGCATGCGGGCGGCGCCGCATGCGGGCGGCGCCGCATGCGCCCGCATGCGGACAGCACCGCATGCGGGCGGCGCGCCCGCACCCGCACGCGGCCAGCGCCGCGTGCGGGCGGCGCCGCACCCGCCCGCGCGCGGGCAACTCCGCGCGCGGGCGGCGGCGCCCGCACCCGCACGCGGCCAGCGCCGCGTGCGGGCGGCGCCCGCACCCGCCCGCGCGCGGGCAACTCCGCGCGCGGCGGCGGCGCCCGCACCCGCACGCGGCCAGCGCCGCGTGCGGGCGGCGCCCGCACCCGCCCGCGCGCGGGTAACTCCGCGTGCGGGCGGCGGCGCCCGCACCCGCCCGCGCGCGGGCAACTCCGCGCGCGGGCGGCGGCGCCCGCACCCGCACGCGGCCAGCGCCGCGTGCGGGCGGCGCCCGCACCCGCCCGCGCGCGGGCAACTCCGCGCGCGGCGGCGGCGCCCGCACCCGCGCGCGGCCAGCGCCGCGTGCGGGCGCGCCCGCACCCGCCCGCGCGCGGGCACTCCGCGCGCGGGCGGCGGCGCCCGCACCCGCACGCGGCCAGCGCCGCGTGCGGGCGGCGCCCGCACCCGCCCGCGCGCGGGACTCCGCGTGCGGGCGGCGGCGCCCGCACCCGCCCGCGCGCGGGCAACTCCGCGCGCGGGCGGCGGCGCCCGCACCCGCACGCGGCCAGCGCCGCGTGCGGGCGGCGCCGCGCCTCCATGCGGGCAATGCCGCATGCGGGCAGCGGCGCCCGCACCCCCGCGTGCGGGCATTTCCACGCACGGGCGGCGGCACCGCACCTCCATACGGGCAGCGCCGCACATGTGCGGGTGTTCCAGTCCTTTTAGCCTGACGGAGTCCTGAGTTACCAATTCCTGTATCACAGGTGCGTGGAGGTCAGGGCGGACCCACCAAGACGCAGAGGAGCCTAGTGTCGGTCAGGAGCGCGACAACGATAAAGGTGGGTTTTTCTCCCGAGGTTTAGTAATGTTAGTGTTCCGGGGAGGATGTTAAATATTATGTTGACCTGTACTAACACTGACGGCTTCTATGATTTACTATATTACCCCGTGTTTTGTTACTATGCTCGAGTGCGACACGCGCATCCGCGGTTTGGCCACCGCAAAGGGTGCTCTTTTCCGGAAAGGCGGTCTCTGACCCGTGTTTACCCACGAGGTGACGTAGTGGGGCCCCCGTAGATGTGGGGTTTGAGGCACAAAGGTGTGAGCGGTGCGACCGTCGGGATTGGATCCCGATGAGGTCAGGTGTTAAAGGTGTTACAGGGGTAAAGGTGATAAAAGTGTTACAGGTATTACAGGTGTTACCCGTTTGAGAGGAGTGGTTGCTCCAGCTAGACTTACTTTATGGTTTGGTACTACTTTACTGCTTTAGTACTTCTTTTATGATAGTGTCGCTGACTACCCACTCTGTGACAGGTACCTCCAGGGGGTAGAGGTAGGCGACGGTGAGGCCGAGGTGGTAGCAGTCGGGCCGAGGGGGCCCTAGTATGCTGTTTTATTTACCTTGCTCTGCATTTCATTTGGAACTGTAGGTTATTATGTGGTTCTCGATACCCTCGTGGGGTCGTGTGGATGTTGAGTACTTTCATTTCCTTTACGCATTACCGTTTCCTTTATTATTCCCGGTCGGCCGTTTTCTAAACAAACCAACTAGAAAGCAAAAGAAAAAGGACTTTGTAAACTGTTTTCAAAAACCTCAGGCCGTGTGGGCCTGTTTTCAAAACAGTGAGTTTATACTTTCAACTTGACTGGCCACGGGTGTTGTTTAATCTTCATGCACCGTACCACCTCGAACTGTTGTGATTAAATGGAAAATGATTGCTTGTGTTTGACGGTGGTAATAGCCGCGACGCCGTGCATATACAGAGGAGACTCTGCCCGATTTTCGAGTAAATCTGTATATGTGGCGGGTCTGGGCACGCGCCGGGGAAGGAGGTTTTAAAGAAAAAAATTTTGTACGCACCTTACGCTTACCTTCGTGTACCGTTTCCGCTAAAATTAAAACCCCCGGGGCGTGACAGGAGTACTTGGACCGATTTGTCGTGGTCTTCATTGACGACATTTTGGTCTATTCGCGGAGCGACGAGGAGCACGCGGAGCATTTGCGGATAGTGCTTCAAATCCTTCGGGAGGAGAAGCTATTTGCAAGACTAAAGAAGTGCGAGTTTTGGCTCCGCGAGGTGGCTTTCCTCGGGCATATTATTTCTGAGGGGGAGATTTTAGTTGACCCGAAGAAAATTGAGGCGGTTAGGGATTGGCCGCGCCCGACGAATGTCACGGAAGTCCGCAGTTTTGTGGGCTTGGCCGGGTATTATCGACGGTTCGTGGAGGGTTTCTCGAGGATTGTGACTCCACTTACTCGGCTGACGCAAAAGGGCGTCAAGTTCGTTTGGAGCGACGAATGCGACCGGGGTTTCATTGAATTGAAGAAAAGGTTGACGTCGGCTCCTATTCTCGCCTTACCGGTGCAGGGCGAGGACTTCGTGGTGTATAGCGACGCATCCTATCTGGGTCTGGGGTGTGTCCTGATGCAGGGCGGAAAAGTGATCGCTGATGCATCCCGCCAGTTGAAGGACCACGAAAAGAACTATCCCATTCATGATTTGGAGTTGGCGGCGGTGATCTTCGCGCTGAAGTTGTGGAGGCACTACTTGTATGGTGCACATTGCGAGATCTACACCGACCACAAAAGCCTCAAGTACTTATTCACCCAGAAGGAGCTCAATTTGCGGCAACGGCGGTGGTTGGAGCTGCTGAAGGATTATGATGTCGATATCCTTTACCACCCCGGCAAAGCAAACGTGGTCGCCGATGCACTAAGTAGAAAGACGGCGAGGAACCTCGCTATGGACGTCACGAATCAAATGCCGTTATGTTTGGACATGGGGCGGATGAACCTTGAGGTAGTCGCTCCCGGGGTGCCGGCCCTAATGATGACGCTTATTATTCAGCCTACCTTGTTGGAGAGGATCAAGAATGTGCAGCCTTCCGACTCAAGTCTCCAAAAGGTGCGGCGTGACATCGAGGAGGGCAAAGGCGGCGATTTCCATGTACACGCCGATGGCACACTTCGGTTTCGGAACCGTTGGTGTGTGCCGGAAAATGAGGAGCTCCGCGAACTGATATTGCGAGAGGCGCATCGGTCACCTTATGCCGAGCACCCTAGTGGCACCAAGATGTACCACGAGTTGAAGATGCTCTATTGGTGGCCGGGGATGAAGGCGGACATTGGGCGCTTCGTGGCAAAGTGCCTTACATGTCAACAGATAAAAGCGGAGCGTCGACTCCCGGCGGGGAAACTCCAAAGCTTGCCTATTCCCGTGTGGAAGTGGGAGGACATCTCTATGGACTTCATCGTCGGGTTGCCTCGCTCAACAGGAGGCCACGACTCGATCTGGGTGATTGTGGATCGTCTCACCAAGTCGGCACATTTCTTGCCGGTCCACACCACCTGGGCGGGAGAGAAGTTGGCACAGGTATATCTTGACGAGGTGGTGAGGCTGCACGGGGTGCCGAAGTCGATTGTATCGGACCGAGACCCCAAGTTCACCTCACATTTCTGGAGGAATCTGCAGGAGGCCCTTGGCACACGGCTCGATTTTAGCACCGCTTTTCACCCTCAGACTGATGGTCAGACAGAGAGAACCATTCAGACCTTGGAGGACATGTTGCGGGCGTGCGTCATCGATTACAAGGGCGGTTGGTGCAAGTACTTGCCGATGGCCGAGTTCGCCTACAACAACAGTTATCACGCTAGTTTGGAGATGGCACCGTTCGAGGCTCTTTATGGACGGAAGTGTCGATCCCCTATCTATTGGAGTGATGTGGGCGAGCGCACGGAGTTCGGGCCGGACATTTTGCGGGAGGCGGAGGAGAAGGTCCGCCTTGCTCGCAAAAGATTGCTTACGGCGCAATCTCGGCAACAAAGCTACGCGGACAAGCGTCGGCGGGATTTGGAATTCGCGGTGGGCGACCGCGTCTTCTTGAAGGTTTCGCCCATGAGGGGCGTGAAGCGATTTGGAGTGCGGGGAAAACTAAGTCCCCGCTATATTGGCCCCTATGAGATATTGGAGCGTGTGGGAACGGTGGCGTACCGGCTTGCATTGCCGCCGAAGTTGGCGGATGTACATAACGTCTTCCACGTCTCCAATCTCCGCAAATATGTACCCGATCCGGAGCATGCGATGCTATATGAGCCGCCGGAGCTTCAGGATGACTTGAGCTATGAGGAGTTCCCGGTGGCGATTATTGCTCGGGAGGTGCGCAAATTGAGGAACCGCGAGATTCCTTATGTCAGGGTCCGGTGGAGCAATCACGACGATCGCGAAGCCACGTGGGAACTTGAGGAAACGATGAGGGCGCACCATCCTCATCTCTTCGAGGAGATGAATTAGAGGTATGAATTTCGATTCGGTTGAATTGCATTAAATTTCAATTTCGCGGACGAAATTGCTTAAGGGGGGAAGAATGTAGGATACCGAACTTCTAAAAGTAGAAGTTAGACATTAAGTAGAATATGCCCAATTAATTCAAAGAAATCCTAATTAACCATAGGTAAAATGTGCAAGTTCAACTTTTAAAAGAATACAATATAGAAGTTACGGTGGGATATAGTAAGTCGGAAAAATTATTATATAAATAAAAATAAAAATAGTGTAAGATACTATTTTTATTGGACTCATAGAAGCATAATATAGGTTGAAAATGACCTGCGCCGAAATCGGAGCGAAAACAGAAGATTTAATATTTTCTGTGAGAGACGGGGCAGATAAATTAGCAGAAAATTCACAGTGTCGGAAAATTCCAAAAAAATTCGGGGAGCTCCGTAATATTATTTTAAGGCCACAGAAAAAGTTTCGTGTTGATCGGATGCCAGATAGTGAGAACGGGCTCCGCCAACAGTGTCGAAAAATTCTGAGAAAATTACGGGAGCTTCGTAATTATGTTTTAAGGTTACAATAAAAGTTTCGCATCAATCGGATACCCGAGCAGTGAGAAAGGTACCTGACAGCGATTTTAAGTACAGCGAGACTTTTGGTGACCCAAAAATAGCCCAAACTGAAAATTTAAAATATCTCGTGATAAATTAAGTTGAGATGAGCCTGCCCGTCAAATTTGAGCACAAACGGACATCCAGAAGGGTTCCGCAGGCAAGTATCAGATAAAATTGGACTAAATAGTAAATTAACACTATTGTTGGGGGGTCCTGTATGCATAAAAGCCACTTTCCCTTTTCTTCTTCTTCTCCACCCACGCACCCCACGCACGCACTCATACAGAGCACACCTCCATGGAAGGCTCTCTCGTTCCTTCTCACCTCACCTTCTCTCTCTAAAATTACTCACTCTAACGCGCACGAAATCGCGGAGCGATTTGCGAGGAGACTAAGGCGAGCGAGGGCGAGCTTTTGAACCAAGAAAAGCTTGGAATCCTAGCTCTTTGAGGTGAGTTTTGTAAAAAATAAATTTGGTTTTGCCGTAATGTTTTTAGATCTAAAATCTATATGATCTTAGAAGAATTCTTGTCGAAGAAATCGGCGAAAATCGTGGAAAAATCATAATGAATGTGTATATGAAACCTAGGGTTAAAAGAGGAGTTTTTGGATTTTCATGGGATTGATCTCATTTGAACCCTTGGAAACCCAATTACTATGTAAAGAAACGTGTTGGCGAAGACGGATCGACATTCCGTCAAACGGTCGAAAAGTTAGAGCCGAAATACGCGCTCTAGGACTTTTGAGGCAAAAAGAGAAATAATTACATTAGTAATTTTGGTGGGGGATTTAAATGGAATCCTTCCATCATGGAGGGGTTTTGGGTAAACCCTTGACGATCCAGGCCACAAATCGTGGAAGTTCGTCGTCTTTCGTCGGCGCTTTTGCGCGCACGTGAAAGCACTAAGCATAGTGCTTGGAGGTTATTAATAGGCCGTTTTGGACTTGTTTAGGACATCCGACTTGAGGCGACCCTTGTGATCGAGACCGGTGCTCTCGTAGATTTTTTGGAGAGCCGAGCCGAGCCAAGGACCCGAGGTGGGTGGTGCTTTTACCGAAGCCGTTGGGCTTCTCTCTATGTCTTAGCCACTTACACTATTGCATATTGCACCATTGCATTGTAGGATAGTATGTATTGCCATCTTTATACTTTCCGGTTGATATAGATATTTAGCAAATGTTATGCTAATATGTGGATTGGGAAAGATTGGGTCGATACCGAGAAATCCTATAGTGCGGATTGGGTGTTGGACTTGTGAGTCGACAATAAATGAACGAGTGGCATATATGTAGAAATTGTGAACACCACACAATAAATGAACGAGTGGCATATGAAAAGTAGTGTAGGTAAACCTATCATGACACCTGTGAGACATAGATTGTGTATTATCTATAGGGATCTCAGTTGCCATTAGCCTTATAGATAGGGTATCCTCGTGTGGAGAGGATTGGATCATGCTCATAGTCTGTTTTAGGCTGGTGGAGGTCGCTCCTCTACGGCCGCCTACTCCGGAGTTGGTCACGGGGCACGCCACCCCGAGGGACAGTCAGGTCCCGCAGACGCGTTCGATTGGTAGGTTGAGACATAGTCTCCCTCGTCGTGATAGTGAGCCGTGGGCAACCTTCGGGTGTGCCGTGAGATTTGAGATGAAGTGTTAAAAACCACACTTCTTGAAAATGAGTTAGAGAACAAGTATGAAATAGTACTTCTTGGACATAGTGATATATTTGGATATCTCTCCCCTGAGCATGCATACTTGTTTTTCCGTGTTGGGCATAGTAGTGTAGTTATTTACTGCATTTACAGTTTTCAGATATATCTATCTATCTATCTATCTATCTGCTTTTGCCCTCTTGGACCTAGTGGGAAGACCGGTGGAGTCGGTGGCCGAACCCACTGGGAACTATGGACCATAGTTCTCATCCCACTATTATTACAGGGCCGAGTACAGGTACTCTCGGCGAGGATCGCGGTAAGGGCTTGGCGCCCTAGAGACGTTGGTAGCAGCCTCCCTACATCTATAGCTCTTGTCACCTTGTCTTTACATTTTGAGAGTAGATGTTGTATAGGGTGAGGATGTTTTGGATGTGATCTATGTATTATTCATATGCTCGAATGCAATGGTTGTAATAGATAGAGTTTCTCTCTTTGTTGCTTGTATGTTTACTGTTATATACTCGTACCTTGCTCTTATGTTCTTGTTAGCACTGGTTGTGCTCTCGTTGTGATTGTGTATATCTAGAATTAATTCCTGGGTGATTCTTGTACATGATCTTGTTGCTTAGCCTTGGGCGGACAGGGGAGGTTCTGTCCGTTCGGCGTCTGTTCAGCGCGCCCGAACTATGCCAAATTGGTAGCAGTTTCGGGGCGTGACACCCGATGACATCAGCTCCCAGACCACCAACACCTCGGCCAGCAGGGGACAGGCCGCCGCAGTTAGGAGGCCGGGTCTACTCGATGAACCACCAGGAGCCATACCCGTCTGAGGACGTTGTCGCAGGTATAACCCTTATTTCCGTTTTTCGTGCTAGAACCCTTTTTGATACCGGAGCAACCTTCTCGTTTATGTCTTGTGACTTTGCACTAACTCATGGTTTTGAGGAGAGACCCCTACCTAGTTTGATGTCTGTCCAGACCGCGGGGGGATCCTTGGAGGCCCGCAACCTTATACCTTCCTACCCGATAAGGTTGGGGAGGCTTTACTGCCCCTGGGATTTGGTAGTTATCCCGTTGATGGAGTACGATGTAGTACTGGGAATGGTTTGGCTCACGCGGTATCAAGCGGTGATTGACTGTGAGAAGCGCCAGGTGCGGCTGCTGTATCCGGAGTTCCCTGAGAACGTGTTTTTGGCGTGCATGAGCGTTTCCTTTCCTTCTATCATACCGGCGTCGCGAGCCAGGAAACTGATCGAGGGAGGGTGCGTGGCCTATTTAGCGTCGGTGGCCCTGGCCACGAGACCCTCTACGGCACTCTCCGACATCCCAGTGGTGAGGGACTTCCCAGATGTCTTCCCTACCGAACTGCCGGGGATGCCCCCCGAGTGAGAGGTGGTTTTTCCGATCGAGCTCCCACCCGGCACCCGACCGATCATGAAGGCACCCTACAGAATGGCCTTTACAGAACTGAAGGAACTTAAGGCGCAGCTGGAAGATCTTCTGGACAAGGGATTCATCAGACTGAGTGTGTCACCTTGGGGCGCACCGATGCTCTTTGTGCGAAAGAAGGACGGAAGCTTGCGGCTGTGCATCGACTACCGAGAAATCAACAAGGTCACAGTGAAGAACAAGTACCCCTTACCCAGGATTGATGACCTCTTTGACCAACTGCGGGGAGCAACGGACTTCTCAAAGATTGACCTGCAGTCGGGCTACCACCAGCTCAGAGTTCAAGACGAGGATATTCTGAAGACGGCCTTCCGGACTCGGTATGGCCACTACGAGTTCACGGTAATGCCGTTCGGGCTTACTAACGCCCCAGCGGTATTCATGGACATGATGAACCGGGTTTTCAGACCCTTCCTGGATCAGTTCGTAGTGGTCTTCATCGACGACATCCTGATCTACTCAACCACCGACGAGGAGCACGAGGAGCATCTACGGATTGTTCTGCAGACTCTCAGGGATCAGAGTCTATTCGCCAAACTTAAGAAGTGTGAATTTTGGCTTCGCGAGGTGTGATTTCTTGGGCACGTCATTTCAGCAGCAGGAATCGCAGTGGATCCTAAGAAAGTAGAGTCGGTGACCGACTGGCCCTAACCGACTACGGTGACAGAGGTTCGGAGCTTCCTGGGCCTTGCAGGATATTATAGACGTTTTGTCGAGGGTTTCTCGAAGATTGCAACCCCCCTGAACCGCTTGCCCCGGAAAGGAGTAAAGTTCATTTGGACGGCCCAATGCCAAGAAAGTTTTGAAGAACTTAAGAAGCGGTTAACAAGAGCGCCTGTGCTTGCATTACCAACACCCGGGGAAGACTACGAGGTTTACTGCGATGCATCGCGGATAGGATTGGGAGGAGTACTAATGCAGCAAGGAAAAGTTATAGCCTATGCCTCAAGGCAACTTAAAGATTACGAGCAGAACTACCCGACACACGACCTGGAGCATGCCGCGGTCGTCTTTGTCCTGAAACTATGGAGGCACTATCTCTTTGGTGTCCATTGTAACGTGTTCTCGGACCACCAAAGCCTTAAATACCTTTTCACCCAGAAAGAGCTGAACCTACGGCAGAGATGGTGGTTGGAATTACTGAAGGATTACGACCTAACTATTCAGTACCACCTGGGAAAAGCAAATGTGGTAGCAGATGCCCTGAGCTGGAAGGGACAGGCCGAAGGGACTTCAGCGGGCACGATCACACAGCAGGACGACTTGATCGCGGAATTCTCGCGATTGAGATTGGAGGTGGTACCAGCAGGGACGGTCGAGCGACTAATGTCTTTAACAGTCGTGCCGACCCTATTTGAGAGGATTCGAGAAGGCCAAGGTGCTGATCCACAGCTGCAGCTGGAACGGGATAAGATTTCCCCAGAGCAGAAGGGAGACTTTGCAGTGGGGACAGATGGCACTCTTCGGTTTCGAGGACGGATTTGCGTGCCCGATTTGCCAGACCTGAAGAAGGAAATCTTGACTGAAGCGCACTGCGCCCCCTACGCGGCGCACCCTGGGGGCACCAAGATGTACAGGGACCTCAGACAGACCTTCTGGTGGCCAAAGCTAAAAGGGGACGTGACGCGATTCGTAGCGCACTGCCTGATTTGCCAGTAGGTGAAAGCCGAGCATCAGAGGCCAGCGGGGAAATTGCAGCCACTACCAGTGCCAGAGTGGAAATGGGAGCGAATCACCATGGATTTTGTCACCAGATTTTTGCGTTCGCAGCAGGGGCACGACGCCATCTGGGTCATCGTAGACCGGCTAACGACTGGCTCAAGTCTACATCGGCGAGATTGTGAGGCTACACGGGATACCGACATCTATTACTTCAGACAGAGACACAAGGTTCGTCTCGAACTTTTGGCAGAGTCTACATCGAGCCTTAGGGACAAAGCTACACTTCAGCTCAGCCTTTCACCCCAAACGGATGGACAATCCGAGCGGGTGATCCAAATCATCGAGGACATGCTCCGAGCTTGCGTACTGGATTTGGGAGACGGATGGTCGCGCCACCTACCCCTTGTGGAGTTCGCCTACAACAACAGCTACCAGGCGAGTATCCGGATGGCGCCGTACGAAGCATTGTACGGCAGGCGCTGTAGGTCCCCGATTTGTTGGGACGATCTGGGGGAGCGGAAGTTTTTGGGACCGGACTTGGTGGAGGAAACCGAAGAAAAGGTGCGCCTTATCAGACGGCGATTTGCAACTGCCCAGAGCCGACAAAAGAGCTACGCAGACCGGAGGCGCCGCGATTTGGAATTCCAGGTGGGAGAGCACGTGTTACTGCGGGTTTCGCCGTCAAAGGGGGTGAAGCGGTTTGGGTTGAGAGGCAAGTTGAGCCCACGGTATGTGGGGCCTTTTGAGATACTAGAGCGCATCGGCCCGGTGGCCTACCGCCTCGCCCTACCGCCGAACCTTGACCGGGTTCATGATGTGTTCCACGTATCCCTGCTTCGGAAGTATCTTCCAGATCCATCGCGGATACTCGGCGTCACTGCAGTCGAGCTTAAAGAGGACCTGAGCTTCGAGGAAGTACCAGTGCAGATCCTAGCTCGAGAAGACAAAAAGTTACGAAGTCGGACAATCCCCTATGTGAAGGTGCTTTGGGGCAATCAGGAGGAGCGCGAAGCGACTTGGGAACCGGAGTCAAAGATGAGGGAATGCTACCCTGATCTTTTCGCCGCGGGCGAGAGTTAAGTTTCGGGGACGAAACATATTTTTAGTGGTGAGTGATGTAAGACCCGACCTTTATTTTCGCTTTTCTTTTTATTTCATTTGTGGCGGTCCGGCGGGGGGATTAATTATTTTTGTGTTTTCCGGACAGTCCGTCGGGGCTCGCGGGCATTTTTAGGCGGTAGAGCTCGCGAAATGGAGAACGGTGACGCGATCGGTTTCGGATTCCGACTCCCGGTTCTCCCAAAATAAATTTGTGAAGTTTGCGGTCTTTTCGGATGCTCTGAAATCCGTGCTGGCGATCTACACGGTTATCGAGGTAATCCGGACCCCTTATTTTAAATCTCCGATGGGCTGGCTTGTGACCTGGGGATTTTGGGGATTTGACTCTCCAATACGCTCGATCGTGTTAGGTCAGGGGAAGTGATCAAGAGGAGAGGGCGACTAATATTTTATCCCCAACCCTAAGTGATTTGGGACGGTCGAGTAAGGAGAGAAAGGGCAACCCATACCGGCGCCGTGCTACATCGGGGATATTCAAGAGACGGTCGAGGACTCGGCTGTGGGTGGATCGATCGGGCAAAGGTGGACGATCCCTCTTCCTCCTTCTTACCTCGCGAATCAAGGTGAGTTTTTGGAGGCGTTCTTGATTTGCGTAGGGTTCTTTTTCTTTTCGGTATTGGGAGTCGTCTCGCGATCGGGGATCGCCGCGACGCCGCCACATTGGGCAAGGCGGATGTCGCCGCCGCGGGGCCGCCCGCAGGTGGGGGCGCCCGCGCGGGCTGGTGCCGCGCGGGGTAGCTCCGGACCCGCGGGCAGCGCGCCCGCGCGGCTCATGGCCGCCCGGGGCCGCCGCAGGTGGGGGTGCCCGCGCGGGCTGGTGCCACGCGGGGTCGCCCCGCACCCGCGGGCAGCGCGCCCGCGCGCTCATGGCCGCGTGGGGCCGCCCGCAGGTAGGGGCGCCCGCGCGGGCTGGTGCCGCGCGGGGTCGCCCCGCACCCGCGGGCAACGCGCCCGCGCGGCTCATGGCCGCGCGGGGCTGCCGCAGGTGGGGGGCGCCCGCGCGGGCTGGTGCCGCGCGGGGTCGCCCCGCACCCGCGGGGAGCGCGCCCGCGCGGCTCCTGGCCTCGCGGGACCGCCCGCAGGTGGGGCGCCCGCGCGGGCTGGTGCCGCGCGAGGTCGTCCGCACCCGCGGGCAGCGCGCCCGCGCGGCTCCTGGCCGCGCGGGGCCGCCCGCAGGTGGGGCGCCCGCGCGGGCTGGTTCCGCGCGGGGTCGCCCGCACCCGAGGGCAACGCGCCGCGCGTCTCGGCGCCGCGCAGGGCCGCCCGTAGGTAGGGTGCCCGCGCGGGCTGACGTCACGCGGGACGCCGCCACCGCGGCTGGTTGGGGGCCGTTGGGGCTGTCCGCAGGCGGAGCGCGCACCGCACCGGTCGGTGCCGTGCGGGGAACTCCGCCGCGCGGAGCCGGGGATCACGTTAGTCATCGGTTTTCGGTGTGGAGTCGGTGTCAGTGTTCGGATCTCTTAGTCTTGACATACCATTGTTCCTTCAGGAGTGGGGGACGTTGTAGGCGACAGGCGCACGGGCACGGACGAGTCGAGCGCCTGACGACACGCACAAGGTGGGTACTTCTCCGGGGATTTTGGGAATAGGCATGTATCGATAGAAATAACATGTTTGGGCAAAGGTGAATAGTATTTGGACCAAGTAATTATCTAACTAACCCTGCTGCACTATTTTTACTTGTTGTTGAATATGAGGCTCTTGTGTTACTGCACGCACACCGGCGGTTTGGCCACCGCAAGGGTGTGCTTTTCCGGAAAGTGGTACGTTGACCCGTGTACCCCACGTGATGGTGACGTAAGAAAGGGGGCCCTCGTGGGTGGGGGGTGTGAGCGGTGATGCCGAGGCAGGTGCTCGGCGGCCGAGGCAGGTGCTCGGCGGGAGGACACCGGGGCGGGTGCTCGGTGTGGTTGTCGGGAATGGTGCCCGGTTTTGTTTGCTACAGGGTTTGGTCACAGTTGTTTGTACTTTGAGGAGGACGGTAGCTCCTGTCACCATGGTTTGCGTTACTTTTAGCCCTTTTTGCAAATTATGTTATTTCTAGTCACTGACTTTCCACTCCGTGACAGGTTCGTCCAGGGGCGAGTGCTAGGGCACTGGTGAGGCCGCGAGGGTGCTGTTCTGACATTTAGCGACTTCAGACACAGTGACTCTTCTTTCCCTTCTCCTTTATTATTCATGTTAGTTAGTCGTGGATTGCGATACCCCCGTGGGGTCGAAGTAGATGTTGCCTCTTTTTTTTTTCGTATATGGGAATGAATGTTGTTCCTTTCCTTACTTGGCCGTTTTAAACTATGAAAAACAAAGAAAACCATTTGCGAAAACCGCTTTTAAAACGTGGGTGTCGTGTGGGCACCGATTTTTAAAACCTTGTGGAATTTATGTGGTTTCGAACTGGTTTTACAAAATTCGGCATCGGGTGGGTGCCGTTTTCAAAATTCTGTGGATTTATGTGGCTTTGAAACGGATTTTCTAAAACAACGGCGTCGAGTGGGCGCCGCTTTCAAAACCCTGTGATTATTTATCCTTTCAAATCGACGGCCTCTTTGTTAGATGTTGAAACTAGTGGTTTATGTGAAATGAGTAGTTGTATGTGTTCGAGACTCCAACTAATGTGGTTAAAGACTGTATGTGATGTACTTTGTGATGCACTTTGTAGTTGAGACGTCATGCATATACAAAGGAGACTCTGCCCGTTTGCAGAGTGAATTTGTATATGCGGCGGGTCTGGGTGCGCGCCGGGGAGTAATAGTTTTCAAAAAAAATATATAGCTGAATTGGGAGCATCGATGGCTCCTCTTCCGCGCGTTCGAACCCCCGGGGCGTGACAAAATCCTACTGAGATTATTGTCGATGTTGTCACCATCAAACCTAGGTCGAAATGGACCAAGGAAGAAATTGATTCTTCTTCTTACAACGGCAAAGGAATTAACGCTTTATTTAATGTTTTGTCGCAAACCGAATTCTCTCGCGTCTCGGCATGTGAGACTGCGAAAAAAATCTGGGATGTTCTACAAGTTACACATGAGGGAACAAGTTTAGTAAAGATTTAAAACTGCAAATGCTTACGAGCAAATTTGACTCAATTTTTATGGCAGAAAATGAATCGCTCACAGATTATTATACATGATTGTAAGATATCGTTAATACATGTGCTAACTTGGGAGAGAAAATTCCAGAATCAAAAGTTGTAAGAAAAATTTTGAGGACTCTTCCAGAAAGATTTCGCCCTAAGGTCGCAGCCATTGAAACAGTAAAATACCCGGACGAATTCAAAGTAGAAGAATTAATTGGTGCACTTCAAACGTATGAAATGACTTTTCCTACTAACTATTCTTCTGGAAAGCCTTCATCTTCTTCTAAGTCTTCAGGTTTTGCATTGAAATCAACAAAAGAAGAAGACGCGGATTCATCCTCCTCAGATGCTGATGATAATCTATCCATGGAGGATTTCGAGAAACAACTTGCACTCTTGACGAGAAAATTTCGGCGAAACTTTCGAACGAGAAATTCAAGCAAATCCTCATCCTTCGTTAATTCCAAGAAAGGCAAGGGATCTTCAAGCTTTAAGTCAAGAAAGCAAGAGGGTTCTTCAAATGACAAGAAGAACTCTGAGGGACAAATTCAATATTTCAAGTGCCGAGGTTATGGCCACATCTCAACGGAATGTCCCAACAAGAATCCGTCAAAGAAGAAGGCTATGCAAGCCGTCACTTGGGATGACACTTCCACTTCCAATGAGTCATCTTCCAGTGATGAGGACGATAACGCCACAGCATTACACGCGTCCACAACTTCACCTTACATGTGCTTTTCAGCGACTTCCTCTGGTTCATTATCCAACACCTTGCAACGGACGATGAACCAAGCGATTCCAAAGGTGAAGACTTTGCTTTTGCCTATCATAAACTATTAAAAGATTCAAAGAAATTGGCAAAGCAAAACAAGAGTTTGAGGAGAAGCTTGCGGGATCTTGAAGAACAATCTAAAGAAGCAACTTCTCTCTCAAACGCTCTTGAAGCGGAAAAGGATAACTTGGTTAAAATCAATGTTTTCCTTCGAGAGAAGAACGAGCATTTCGAGAAGGAGCATATTAAATTGGCGGATAAAGCTAACTACTTCTTGAAGCTCTACTCCGAGACTCGACAAGAAAAATTGGAGATGACGAAGACCATATTCCAACTTAAGGACGATTTGAAGCGATTTTCTTCTGGAATGAGCAAGTTGGACAAGTTGCCTGGTCTCGGTCAAACGAATCGGTTGGGTCTTGGATACACTCGAACCAGCAATGATCCAAGTTCGAGTAAAATGGTTTTTGTGCCCCAGTCGGTTTCTCCTCCTCCGACAAAAATCACTGCATCCAATGTGAACAAGCCTATCTCATCTACTTCGGGTTCCCCATGCATAAAGGTATGTTTTCGTTGCGGTTTTGCAGAGTACACAAGACAAAATTGCAAGAATGGAGCGAAGCGATCAAATCAAGCGCCTTTTGCAACAACTACCAACAAGTTCATCCCCCCGGAAATCAAAGAAGAATCTTTCAAAGGTAAAGAACCTTGGTAGTACACCTAACAAGATGACGTCATCATGGATTCCAAAGAAAAGTGATCAAGCGAACAAGACGCATTCACCAAGGAAATCAATGTCACAATCATTGCCGACGTATTCCAAAACTTGCAAGGTTTGGGTGCGCAAAGGTAAAGTCTTCCCTTGTCTTGTTATTCATACATCACTTTATGCATATGACAATTCGTCTTGGTATCTAGATAGTGGTTGCTCACGCCACATGACCGGAGATAAAAACGTTTTTCAAACCCTTGAGAAAACCTCCGGAGGACATGTAGTTTTTGGAGATGGACAATCTTCAAAAATTGTCAGCAAAGGAACCATTGCTATTCCAGATGGTCCGGCTTTAAACAATGTTTTGTTTGTTGAAGGCCTTAAGACTAACCTCATAAGCATTAGCCAACTTTGTGATGATGGTTTTTTAGTTAATTTTTCTTCTGTAGAATGTCTTGTAACTGATGTAAATCATTCATTCATTTTGAAAGGGGTTAGGTCACAGAACAATTGCTATGTAGTTCCTGGTAAAACAAGTCAAAATTATAACCTAGTGTCACTTGATAATGAAACGCTTTGGCATGAAAGACTAGGTCACATTAACTTTAAGAAACTATCTAGAATTTCTAACAAAGACATAGTTAGAGGTGTTACTAAACTGAACTTCAAGGAAAACCTTGTGTGTGGTCGTTGCCAAAAGGGAAAACAAACGAGATCCACTCACAAGAATTTGAACCATGTAGGAACAAAACGCCTATTAGAATTATTACATATGGATTTAATGGGGCCAACTCGTCAACCTAGTTTAGGTGGAAAATGGCATATTTTTCTTTTTGTTGATGATTTCTCTAGATATTCTTGGGTAGAATTTTTAAAAGAGAAAGCGGATATTTTTGACTCTTTTCATGATATATGTCATCGTATTATGATTGAAAAAAATAAAAAGATTGTCCGTATTCGCAGTGATAGAGGTGGAGAATTCATTAATTCAAAATTCATTGATTTTTACTCTTCAAATGGCATAAAACATGAATTCTCTGCACCTTATACATTGCAGCAAAACGGTGTAGTCGGGCGCAAAAATAGAGTTGTTCAAGAGATGGCACGTGTTATGCTTCATAGCCGGAAACTCCCTTTATATTTTTGGGCTGAAGTAATTAACACTGCTATCTATGTAATCAATCGCATCTATTTGCGCCCGGGTACTTTGAATACCCCATATGAGCTATGGTTTAATAGAAAAGCTAATATCAAATATTTTCGTATCTTCGGGAGTCGCTGTTATATTTTACGTGATCGAGAAAATCTTGAAAAATTCGACTCTCGAAGTGATGAAGGAATTTTTATGGGTTATTCTACAAATAGTAGAGTATATCGAGTATACAATCTTGAATCAAAAATGATGATTGAATCAATTAATGTTAAAGTAGATGAAGCTTCTCATTTGTCTTCTGACAAATCTACTCTTAATATGTCTCTTGATGATGAATCTCCTGCTAATGATATTGCATCTTTGCATGATAAATCTTCTGAAAATTTTGAAGCATCTCATGATTCTTCTACTTCATCTAATGTGCAGGAATCATCACAAATTCCCCCGAGTACTCCGTTACCTCAAACGCTACGAATCTCCAAGGACCATCCGGAATCAAACATCATTGGAGATCCTCAAAAATGAGTTAGGACTCAGAGACAATTTGTCACGCCCCGGGTGTAAACCGGAACCCGGGCTCGCCAACAGATCCGCCATGCACACGGGATTTCCCGCGTACACGAAGCGCTGGTAACCTGCTTAGATATAATATAACAATAACGGAGCATAATACAGAGCTGAAATAGAAGAACCACATAGTACCTCAGACTGGAAGTACAAATAAAACTGTAATAAGTACAATAATCTCCCCAGCTCACCAAATAGTACAACCAGCTGGCGGAAGCCAGACCCAAATAAAAGGAGAATATCACAGTCTCAGTGAAGGGTACAGCATCTATCTACAGCTCTCAGTCTCACAGGAGATCTATCTATTCGGCGATCCCCTTACCTCGATCCGCTGCCGATGGCCTAGCAGCTCCCGCAGATGACTCTGCAAAATAAAGGAGAGGGAAGAGACAGAAAACAACAATGGGGGGTGAGAACTACCAGATAAACCAGCAGCCTCCCCTAGTGGGTAAAACCTCAACTCTGACGCACCCACTAGGACTACTAGAGGCAAAAGGGAAAAGGTGAAGTGGTAAGATACATAAGATGCTGAAACAGGTAAACTACCACTACTATGCTGTCAAAACTGTATGCATGCATCAGAAACAGTATCTGTCCAAATAAACCCAATCTGGATACCAGTAACAACTGGTGTTGCCTGCTCAGCGGAATCTGCACACAAGGCTCGAAACCGCGGGATCGGCCCGCACGGCTCGCATCCCAAAACCAGTATCAGACCAGCACACAAGGCTGGGTCCGAAAAAGCCCACCTCCGGAGTGGCACTCGAGGGGAGCGACCCACACGAGTAAAGCATCTCTGTCATCAGTATCTCAAGTATCTCTGTAGCACATATCTCAATATAGCAGGACTGGATCATAACTATGATCAAAGTGGGAAACTCCATCCACTACAGAAACCCAATCCCCAGCTGATGCAATAAACCAGACTCAACCCCAATCTGATGCAAGGATAACATATGGTCGACCGCCTACTGTCCGCGGTCACCGCAATACCCCACAAATCCACAATCTAATGCAATCTCGACTACACTATCCCAAACCCCTGCTCATACTTGAGCAACAAGCATCTGGATGCAAAGGACAACAATGAAACATGTTCAAATCCCAATAGTGTAGCAATAAATAGTGGCTTACCAGATGAGCAAGCAAGCATGCAATTATTTAAAAGCTGTAGAAAAGTGTCAAATATTATTTTAAAAAGATTGATTGTTATAAAAATTATTTGCATGCGAGATTATAGCCTTTGTCCCAAACACAGTGTCCCAATATAAGTCATCCTATAATCTGTGGGGTTATATTAAATTTTAGGAGAGTTCATCCCAGCGGTTCTCATCAATTGTCCTGTTAGTTTGTCCTGTTAGTTGTCCTGTTAGTAGTTCTGTTAGTTGTCCTGTTAGTAGTCCTGTTAGTTGTCCTGTTAGTTTGTCCCAATGGTTCTCATCAATTGTCATGTTAGTTTGTCCCAATGGTTCTCATCAATTGTCATATTAGTTTGTCCCAATTGTTCTCATCAATTAAATTTTAGGGGAGTTCCAGTAATCCCAGTGAGCTTGTCAAAAATGAGGTAAGCAACAACCGCCCACCTCGAGCAGCTCACACCACACCCCAGGTAGTCTCCTGGTTGTCCACAGTCCTCAAATCCTGCAAATCAACGCTCCCGGTATAAATACAAATCCCAAAAAGCACCATATTTGCTATTTTTCAAACAGCACAGGAAAAGAGGAGGTTTTCACCTCTATACAGTGCTCAGGAAATTCCAGAAAAATTATGGTTGCGTTCCTCGCGAAGAGTAGATCAAAATCGACTCTTTAAACACCTCGATCTGATGCTCCTACGCCAAGATAAAAATCGGAGAAGTCGAGGCTGTCCAGAAATTTCCACAGCAAAAAGGGGGGTCAAAGAGGCCTCGAGAAACGTGCCAAAGTATGAAATGGAGCAAAGTGATCAACATGGAAATCGAAGCCTTACCTCTTAGGAACGCGCTGTCGCAAAAATCGTCCAAAAATTCCTCCTGGTTAGCACACAGGGAATTTTCGACTGAACTGCGATGGGAAATGGGCCGAAAAAGAAAACCGTCGCAGTGCGCCGCGTCGCAGATAACTCACTAACTGTAACTCCAAAAATTCTGAAATTCTGAGAAGAGGGAGAAGAGAGAGAGAGGAAGAAATTTCGTAGAGGGCCCATACTCTGGTTCTCTCTCTAAGGCACGGAAAACGAGGTGGGAATGAGAGGAGGTGAGGGGTTCTATTTATAATGGCCCAAGGAATCTCCCACACAGGATCCGGGCAGAACAGGAAACAGCAAAATGGGCCAACCAGATTGTGCCACGTGTCCACAAAACAGGAAATAGCCTGTGCAAGTCCACTGGGAATTTGCCACGTGTCCACGTGGTGCACGTGGTTGCTCCGCGCTCCGGGTTTTCCTGAGAATGTCGGCCAACGGGGTGCTGCCACGTGTCACCTTCCCACGTGCTTCTAGATGCCGGCCAGCCAATGAGGGAACGCCACGTGGCAACACTCTTCTTCGGTGCTCCCGGTGCACGACCAGCCGTGGACCGCGCACCCGAGCCCTGCCCGCGCCTGCCCGCGCTGCCCGCGCCGCGCGCCTCCGCACTCTGCCGCTGCGCCGCCGCTGCGCCGCTGCCCGCCGCCGTGCGCCGCCGCCCGCCGCCGCTCGCCGGTCGCCGGAACAGTAATTCCGGCGGCCGGAGTTACTGTTCCGGCGTGAACAGTACCCATGTGCCAAAAAAATAAGGTGAATACACCTTTTTGACCGTTTTCGCGCGCTGAGTCCAAATCCGCCGTCCGTTTCGCCAAATTCTCATCCGAAATTTTGCAAAAAGCTCCCGGAAAATTCCATTTGCTCCGATTTTCACGCCGGGTCTATTTTAAATATCCAATTTCGATTCTACGAGCTCCGTCTCACCGTATGAGCTCCCTACTGTTTAATGTTGCACAGTTCCTGCGGGAGTCCGGATCATCACATCCTCCCCCACTAAAAGAGTTTCGTCCTCGAAACGAGACTAAACCATAATCCTCAGTCCGATGTCTCGAATAAGTAGGGATGAGCATCCCTTATCTCCGACTCGAGCTCCCATGTAGCCTCGCGCTCGTCATGATTGCCCCATTGGATTTTCACATAGGGAATGGCCCGATTGCGCAATTCTCTCACCTCTCGATCCAGAATTCGCAGTGGGCGCTCCTCATACCTCAAATCCTCGCTGATCTCAAGCGGTGTGAAGTCGATGACGTACGATGGGTCGAAGACATACTTCCTTAAAGTAGAGACATGAAATACATTATGGACACCAGCAAGCCTCGGAGGAAGTGCAAGTCGGTAGGCAACTGGCCCGATACGCTCCAATATCTCAAAGGGTCCAATGTATCGGGGGCTAAGCTTTCCACGAATGCCGAATCTCCTGATTCCTTTGGACGGCGAGACTTTCAGGAATACGTGCTCTCCAACTTGAAATTCTAAGTCTCGTCGCCGAACATCGGCATAACTCCTTTGTCGGCTTTGGGTGGTCTGAAGATGCTTCCGAATCACTCGGACCTTCTCTTCTGCCTCTAACAACACATCTGGTCCCAAGGCCCGCCTCTCGCCCACGTCACTCCAATAAAGTGGTGATCGACACTTGCGTCCATACAACGCTTCAAACGGAGCCATCTAAATGCTCGCTTGAAAGCTATTGTTGTACGCGAACTCTGCCAAGGATAAGTGTCGAATCCACCCTCCGCCGAAATCCAAGACGCAAGCCCTAAGCATGTCCTCCAGGATTTGTATCGTCCGTTCTGACTGCCCATCCGTCTGCGGATGAAAAGCAGTACTGAACCTAAGCTGAGTCCCCAAGGCTGTCTGCAAACTCATCCAGAAACGCGAAACAAACCTCGGGTCTCTATCTGATACAATGGAGGCTGGTACTCCATGTAATCTCACTATCTCATCTAGATAAAGCTGGGCTAGTCGCTCGAGTGACCAAGTAGTCTGCATGGGCAGAAAGTGCGCCGACTTGGTAAGTCGATCTACAACTACCCAGATAGCATCGGCTCCTCCCTGCGCCCTCGGTAGTCCGACCACAAAGTCCATTGTAATGTGGTCCCATTTCCACTCGGGAATTGGGAGACTTTGTAACTTGCCGGCTGGCACTCGATGCTCAGCCTTCACCTGTTGGCAAGTTAAACACTGAGCCACAAATCTCCCGATATCCCTTTTCATGCCATTCCACCAAAAGTGTGCCTTGAGGTCCTTATACATCTTAGTCCCACCAGGATGTAGGGTATAAGGTGTATAATGGGCCTCTCGCAATATCTGCTCTCTGATCTCCGCATCCACTGGCACACAAGCTCGGTTCCTGTACCTCAGTACTCCCGAGGCATCCACCGTAAAGTCCCCAGACTGATCACTCAGAATTTGATCTTTAATCCTAATCAAGTAGGGGTTATCATTCTGTTTCTCCCTGATCCTGTCCAGCAGAGTGGGTTGCACGACTAAAGACGTCAGCCTAGCAGTGACCCCAGGGGACACAACCTCTAACTCGAGTCGTCTCATCTCCTCTAATAGCAGTGCCTGGTCTGTGATCATCATAGACAAACTTTGCACCGCCCTCCTACTCAAGGCGTCAGCGACCACATTAGCCTTACCTGGGTGGTAGAGAATATCTACATCATAATCCTTTAATAGCTCTAACCACCTACGTTGCCTCAAATTTAGCTCCTTCTGCGTGAACAGGTATTTTAGGCTCTTGTGATCGGTGTAGATTTCACAGTGCTCTCCATACAGATAATGACGCCAAAGCTTTAGTGCAAACACTACAGCAGCAAGCTCTAAGTCATGGGTAGGGTAATTCTTCTCATAATCCTTGAGTTGCCTTGATGCGTAAGCAATTACCCTCCCTTCCTGCATCAGCACACAACCAAGTCCGCTGTGTGATGCATCACTATAGATCACATATCCTTTTCCCATAGCAGGAAGGGAAAGGATAGGAGCGGTCATCAGTCTATTCTTCAGCTCCTCAAAACTCCTTTGACAGTCCTCACTCCAGATAAACTTCACTCCCTTATGCGTCAAGCGAGTGAGGGGTGTGGAGAGCTTTGCAAAGCCTTCCACAAACCGACGGTAATACCCAGCTAGACCCATAAAGCTACGAGCCTCAGAAACCGTCGTCGGTCGGGGCCAATCACGGACTGCCTCAATCTTCGCTGGGTCCACTGCCACACCTGCGGCGGAAATCACATGGCCCAAGAAGACTACCTCCCGAAGCCAAAACTCGCACTTTGCCAGCTTGGCATACAACTTCTTCTCTCGCAGAAGTTGCAGCACAATCCTTAAGTGCTCCTCATGCTCAGCATCACTTCGGGAGTAGACCAAGATATCATCAATGAACACCACCACGAACCGGTCTAAGTAAGGTCGGAAGATCCGGTTCATCAAATCCATGAACGCGGCAGGGGCATTAGTTAGCCCAAAAGGCATAACTGTAAATTTATAATGCCCATACCATGATCTAAATGCCGTTTTCGGAATATCCTCGGCCTTCACCTTCAACTGGTGGTAATCGGACTGCAGATCTATCTTAGAGAAGACACAAGACCCTTGCAGCTGATCAAAGAGATCATCGATGCGCGGCAAAGGGTACTTGTTCTTGATGGTCACTTTATTTAATTCTCTATAGTCCACACACAGTCGAAGTGACCCATCTTTCTTCTTCACGAATAGCACCGGCGCTCCCCAAGGAGACACACTCGGCCTAATAAAGCCCTTGTCCATCAAATCCTGAAGTTGCGCCTTAAGCTCTCGCAGCTCAGCCGGTGCCATCCGGTAAGGAGCCTTTGAGATTGGCGCAGTTCCTGGAACTACGTCAATCACGAACTCAATTTCCCTATCTGGCGGCATGCTAGTCAGCTCAGGTGGGAAAACATCCGGGAACTCGCGGGCAATAGGGATGTCCCCGAGTCCCGACGCCGCCGTAGGCCCCTCAACAACACTAGCCAAAAAGGCTACACATCCTCGACGGATCATCTGCCTTGCTCGGGAAGTCGAAATCATAGAGGCAAAGAAAGCACTCTGACACCCCCGATATACCAACATCTCCTGGCCTGGCTCTCTAAAAGTGACAGTCCTTGCGGCACAGTCAATAGTCGCGAAATACCTAGCCAGCCAGTCCATCCCGAGAACCACATCAAAGTCCCTTAACTGTCTCAAGACCAACAGGTCTGCTGGCATAATCCAGGACTCGATTTGCATCGGGCAGGACCAACAGCACTCCTCCACGTGCAAAGTGTGATCGGGAACCTGAACCTCTCGTGCACGTGGTAAAGTCCTACCTCTATCCCATGTAATGATGCAAATGATTTACTAATAAAAGAATGCGATGCTCCAGTATCAAATAATGTACGAGTCCTAATGCCAGAAAGTAAGGTGATACCTGCTACCACGTGATCTGCTGCCGAAGAGTCCTCTACCTGCGCAGCATACACTCGCCCACTCTGGGCTGGAGGGCGATAATCCGTGGGATGGGAAGAAGATGGCCTGCTTGCTGGAGCATATGGCCGCTGAGCCGTCGACCGCTGCTGCGATGAAGATGGAGCAGATGCTGAAGAAGGGGTGGTGGGGGCCGAAAAGGGGCACGAAGCTCGAATGTGCCCGGGTTGTCCACATCCATAACAGCGACCCCACCGCTGGTCGCAGGTGTTGGAAAAATGCTGACCTCCACAGAAAATACAATTGCCGGGGGCCCGTGGTTGTCGTGACTGCTGTTGCTGTTGAGACTGCCGTTGTCGCTGAGGCTGCCGCTGCGACCCACGCTGCGACGACTGGGATCTCTGCTGCTGCTGCCGCTGCTGGGGCCTCTGGGGTCCACCAGGCCCTCGCCGCTCAGACCGTCCCTGGCCGGGAAACTGTGGCTGCGGCGGTCGTGGCGGCCTCCACGAACTAGATTGTCCCCCAACTTCCGGTGCCGGTCGTTTCGCCCCCGGGATCACTACGGGAGCTGGAGCTACCTCCTCCATCACTACTTCCCCGCACTCAACGTAGAGTGCCTGCTCCATTGAGGCCTCCAAGGTCTGCAACCTACGCGAACGAACTAACTGAAAAAGGTCTCGGTGCAACCCTCGCTCGAACATGTAGATCCGGTGCGCCTCATCCCTGGCCACGTTCGGTACACATGCCAACAATTGATTGAAATTGGCAATGTACTCGTGAACGGGCCGATCTCCCTGGCGAAGGTTTTTCAACTGCTCCTCTAACCTCTGCCGGACGCTTTCTGGGAAGAAAGCCCCGAGAAGGAGATTGCGGAACTCCGCCCAGGCCAAGAGCTGAGCCCCAAGCGGACCCGCTGGTCGAACACACCGCCACCAGGCCTCGGCGTTGCGTTCCAAAAAGTTCGTTGCTAATAACACCTGGTATCGCTCCTCGATGAACAATGTCTCAAAACGTCGCTCCATTGCCGTGACCCACGATTCTGCCTCCCACGGCTCCGCATTCTGCCCTGAAAAATGGGGTGGGTCAAACTGGCGAAACCTCATCAACAAGTCAACCATTTCTCGCTGCTCTGCCGGGGTCAGAGATCCCGTCAACCCAGACGATTGTCTACCAGTACCCCGAGCAACAGGGGATGCCGGGGTCACTGGTACAACAGGGGGATTCACAGCAGGGGAAGAAGGTACGGGAGAATTCTCTGGAGGTGCTACAACAGGCTGAGCCCTCTGCTCTAACATCTGCGTCAGCCGACCCATAGCCTCCTCTTGACGCCGAACAGCTTCTGACATCTGGGCCATCTGGGCCTGCAGCTCTTGCACCTCACTCTGCTGGCCCTGCCCGGACTCCTCCTGATCGGGTTCAGGGGAATCAGGCTGGGAGCGCGTCAACATCCTACGTCGCGGAGGCATCCTACCACAAGAAACCACACTCAGTATCATAACTCCACACGACCCAATCTAGCAAAAGTCAAAGACATCCCCCTATTTCTGTGACTTTATGTTGTCTGCAGCCAACATAACTGTTCACCAGAAATTGGGTATGTCGATCCCTCTTCTCTCACTAGAAGAGTCCAACAAATAAATCAACAACTTTCGCAAAATATCTCGTCTCTCGCGCCATATAATCCTAGGGTCTGCAAAAAGCCTAGGGTTTTCTAAGTCCCAACTGACCTATCCCTAAGCTCTGATACCAACTTTAATCTGTCACGCCCCGGGTGTAAACCGGAACCCGGGCTCGCCAACAGATCCGCCATGCACACGGGATTTCCCGCGTACACGAAGCGCTGGTAACCTGCTCAGATATAATATAACAATAACGGAGCATAATACAGAGCTGAAATAGAAGAACCACATAGTACCTCAGACTGGAAATACAAATAAAACTGTAATAAGTACAATAATCTCCCCAGCTCACCAAATAGTACAACCAGCTGGCGGAAGCCAGACCCAAATAAAAGGAGAATATCACAGTCTCAGTGAAGGGTACAGCGTCTATCTACAGCTCTCAGTCTCACAGGAGATCTATCTATTCGGCGATCCCCTTACCTCGATCCGCTGCCGATGGCCTAGCAGCTCCCGCAGATGACTCTGCAAAATAAAGGAGAGGGAAGAGACAGAAAACAACAATGGGGGGTGAGAACTACCAGATAAACCAGCAGCCTCCCCTAGTGGGTAAAACCTCAACTCTGACGCACCCACTAGGACTACTAGAGGCAAAAGGGAAAAGGTGAAGTGGTAAGATACATAAGATGCTGAAACAGGTAAACTACCACTACTATGCTGTCAAAACTGTATGCATGCATCAGAAACAGTATCTGTCCAAATAAACCCAATCTGTATACCAGTAACAACTGGTGTTGCCTGCTCAGCGGAATCTGCACACAAGGCTCGAAACCGCGGGATCGGCCCGCACGGCTCGCATCCCAAAACCAGTATCAGACCGGCACACAAGGCTGGGTCCGAAAAAGCCCACCTCCGGAGTGGCACTCGAGGGGAGCGACCCACACGAGTAAAGCATCTCTGTCATCAGTATCTCAAGTATCTCTGTAGCACATATCTCAATATAGCAGGACTGGATCATAACTATGATCAAAGTGGGAAACTCCATCCACTACAGAAACCCAATCCCCAGCTGATGCAATAAACCAGACTCAACCCCAATCTGATGCAAGGATAACATATGGTCGACCGCCTACTGTCCGCGGTCACCGCAATACCCCACAAATCCACAATCTAATGCAATCTCGACTACACTATCCCAAACCCCTGCTCATACTTGAGCAACAAGCCTCTGGATGCACAGGACAACAATGAAACATGTACCAATCCCAAGATGATAGTGTAGCAATAAATAGTGGCTCACCAGATGAGCAAGAAAGCATGCAATTATTTAAAAGCTGTAGAAAAGTGTCAAATATTATTTTAAAAAGATTGATTGTTATAAAAGTTATTTGCATGCGAGATTATAGCCTTTGTCCCAAACACAGTGTCCCAATATAAGTCATCCTATAATCTGTGGGGTAATATTAAATTTTAGGAGAGTTCGTCCCAGCGGTTCTCATCAATTGTCCTGTTAGTTTGTCCTGTTAGTTGTCCTGTTAGTAGTTCTGTTAGTTGTCCTGTTAGTAGTCCTGTTAGTTGTCCTGTTAGTTTGTCCCAATGGTTCTCATCAATTGTCATGTTAGTTTGTCCCAATGGTTCTCATCAATTGTCATATTAGTTTGTCCCAATTATTCTCATCAATTAAATTTTAGGGGAGTTCCAGTAATCCCAGTGAGCTTGTCAAAAATGAGGTAAGCAACAACCGCCCACCTCGAGCAGCTCACACCACACCCCAGGTAGTCTCCTGGTTGTCCACAGTCCTCAAATCCTGCAAATCAACGCTCCCGGTATAAATACAAATCCCAAAAAGCACCATATTTGCTGTTTTTCAAACAGCACAGGAAAAGAGGAGTTTTTCACCTCTATACAGTGCTCAGGAAAATCCAAAAAAATTATGGTTGCGTTCCTCGCGAAGAGTAGATCAAAATCGACTCTTTAAACACCTCGATCTGATGCTCCTACACCAAGATAAAAATCGGAGAAGTCGAGGCTGTCCAGAAATTTCCACAGCAAAAAGGGGGGTCAAAGAGGCCTCGAGAAACGTGCCAAAAGTACGAAATGGAGCAAAGTGATCAACACGGAAATCTAAGCCTTACCTCTTAGGAACGCGCTGTCGCAAAAATCGTCCAAAAATTCTTCCTGGTTAGCACACAGGGAATTTTCGACTGAACTGCGACGGGAAATGGGCCGAAAAAGAAAATCGTCGCAGTGCGCCGCGTCGCAGATAACTCACTAACTGTAACTCCAAAAATTCTGAAATTCTGAGAAGAGAGAGAAGAGAGAGAGAGGAAGAAATTTTGTAGAGGGCCCAAACTCTGGTTCTCTCTCTAAGGCACGGAAAACGAGGTGGGAATGAGAGGAGGTGAGGGGTTCTATTTATAATGGCCCAAGGAATCTCCCACACAGGATCCGGGCAGAACAGGAAACAGCAAAATGGGCCAACCAGATTGTGCCACGTGTCCACAAAACAGGAAACAGCCTGTGCAAGTCCACTGGGAATTTGCCACGTGTCCACGTGGTGCACGTGGTTGCTCCGCGCTCCGGGTTTTCCGGAGAATGTCGGCCAACGGGGTGCTGCCACGTGTCACCTTCCCACGTGCTTCTAGAAGCCGGCCAGCCAATGAGGGAACGCCACGTGGCAACCCTCTTCTTCGGTGCTCCCGGTGCACGACCAGCCGTGGACCGCGCACCCGAGCCCTGCCCGCGCCTGCCCGCGCTGCCCGCGCCGCGCGCCTCCGCACTCTGCCGCTGCGCCGCCGCTGCGCCGCTGCCCGCCGCCGTGCGCCGCCGCCCGCCGCCGCTCGCCGGTCGCCGGAACAGTAATTCCGGCGGCCGGAGTTACTGTTCCGGCGTGAACAGTAGCCATGTGCCAAAAAAATAAGGTGAATACACCTTTTTGACCGTTTTCGCGCGCTGAGTCCAAATCCGCCGTCCGTTTCGCCAAATTCTCATCCGAAATTTTGCAAAAAGCTCCCAGAAAATCCCATTTGCTCCGATTTTCACGCCGGGTCTATTTTAAATATCCAATTTCGATTCTACGAGCTCCGTCTCACCGTATGAGCTCCCTACTGTTTAATGTTGCACAGTTCCTGCGGGAGTCCGGATCATCACACAATTGGAATGTGGAGTCGCATGCTACGTCTCCATGGTAGAACCAATGAACGTTGATGAAGCTCTTCAGGACGATTATTGGATTGAAGCAATGCAAGAAGAGCTCAATCAATTCGAAAGGAACAAAGTCTGGGAACTAACGAAGCCCCCAAAGCAACAAAACATCATCGGTACAAAATGGATTTTCAAGAACAATAAAAATGAAGAAGGTACCGTTATTCAGAACAAAGCAAGATTAGTTGCTCAGGGCTATTCACAAGTTGAAGGTATAGACTTCGATGAAACTTTTGCCCCGGTAGCCCGTCTCGAGTCAATTCGTATTTTATTTGCTATTGCTTGTCACTTTAAAATAAAACTTTTTAAATGGACGTTAAGAATGCATTTTTAAATGGTTTTCTAAATGAAGAAGTCTATGTTGCTCAACCGAAAGGTTTCATTGATCATAAACTTCCAAACCATGTTTTTCAATTGAAAAGGGCTCTTTATGGTCTAAAACAAGCACTGCGAGCATGGTACGAAAGACTGACTGTGAGGACCCGAATCCCCACTTAAGGGTTTATTGATGGATTAGTGGCTTCTGGGAGTGTTTGTGCACGTGTCGTGCCCAAGAAAAGGATTTCTGGTGAAATGGGAGCAAGATTGCTTATCAGGAGGCCCATATTGGGTGATTGAGATTTTTGCGCGCGTATTGGAACCAAGGAATTGACCCGGCACGAAAAATAGATCAAGTTCACTTTTTCGAGAATTTTTGAGAAATTTTAGAAGTGGAATTGGGCCAAACGGACATCGTATTTGGATTCAGCGCGCGAAAACGGTCAGGATGGACTATTTACTTGTATTTTTCGGTGCCCAGATGCGAAAACACGGATTTCGAGGTTCGGCGGCACTGTTCCGGCGACCGGAGAGGCGAAGCGCGGCGGCGGCGGTTGGCGGCGAAGCGCGGCGGCGGGCGGAGGCGCAGCCGTGCGGTCCACCGCGGAAGCGTGCACCGGGCGCTAGACACGTGGCGGTTCCCAATTGGCCGGCGCAGCGGGCGCGGTCCACGGAAAAAGGCGCGGGTGTACAGTGGACCGAGGGGTGGACACATGGCGGCTCATGGTTGGCGGGTCCTTGTGCGCGCGGTCCACGCGGCGGCGGGGGCAGGTGTCCGTACGGACAGGGTGTCGTCGGTGGCAACGTGGGGGTGCCACGTGGCGCCCCGCGGTTGGCCGAGTGCAGCCGCGCACGCCCGCGTGTTGGGACACGCGGCGCTGCGCGGTTGCCGGGCGCGCGTGCGCCGGGCCCGGGCGGTGACGGCGGGACGCATGGTGGGCCCTGGTGATTTCGGGCGCGCACAGTGTTGGGCCGGGCCCAACACTGTAGCGGCCCGAAAGTTCCGGGCGCCCAGTTTTGGGCCCAAAAAGTCCAAACTTGGTTTATTTTTGGGCTGGGCCTATTTATTCCCTCTTCCAGCCCTTGTGAGAGGCTTTTCCCGAGCTCCCCTGCCCCTGGACCCTTCTGCAAAGTTGGAGATCTTCGTGTTGCGCATCTTCTGGCAGAGGCTCAGAATTTTTAGAGGCCGCAGCGTCGACGATTTCGGCATCGTAGCGCGGAGCGACGATCTTTCATCGGAGGCCCGTTATCGCCGCATTTCGGTCTGAGAGGTCCACAGAGCTACTCCGACAGTATTTTTGAACGATTTTTGTGGCGTTAGATTCACGAGAGGTACGTCTTCGACTTTCGTGTTGATCACCTTGCTGGATTCTGAGTTCGTGGCACGATTTTCGAGATATTTCTAAGCCACTATTTGCTGGTGGAGTTTTTGGACAGCAGCCCCTTGCCGGAATTTTATCTCTGCGCTCGAGCGTCGGATCGAGACAAGCCTTTACACTTTTTGCATCTACTCGTCGCGAGGATTATCGTCGTATTTTTTGGGGATTTTTCTGATGCTTTCCCGAAGGTATACTATTTCCCCTTTTACTGTGCAGAGTTTTACAGCTGTGTGGTTGTGAGTTTTTGCGCGCCTGTACTGTGGAATTTGTAACTCGGCCTATGGGGCTTGGAATTGGACGTGCAGGTTCCCGTTTCGAAGGTCTCGACGCGACGTTCGCCGTAGTATTTTTATTGGAATTTTTGGAGCATTGTTTGCAGGTGAAAAAGTGACATCTTTGTGGCTGAATTCAGATTGTAACTTATTTGGGTAAATTGTGGAATTAAGTGTAACTATTAGCTTTGTGTTGTACCCAGGAGGGTTTGCGAGTATTGCTGGACCCGTTGGATTTGGACATATCAATTTCCTGATATTTTCAGCTGTGGAACCTTGGACAGTTAGCATTTTCAGGTGGGTGGCCCTGTCTCCAAGATTGATGGACTGTACTTTAAGCCTGCTATTGTAGGGCTATGCATGATAGTGAATTCTTGTAGAGCATGCTAGAATGTAGGAATCGCTATTCCTTATTTTACCTAATGATTTTGTCATCTCCTTGCTTTCTACCATATGTAAAATTGTTGTTATCTTGGATGACCTAGCACCCCCGTCATATGCTGCATGTGTAGCCAGACCAGTAGAAAACTCCAACTTGGGCTAGGTTTATTCTGCTTTAGACATCCACACTTCTTTTCTTTCCTGGACATAGTGTTACTCGCCCGGGTAGTGGGCCGAGTAGTCGGGATTCCTTTAGTGTGGGATGCATTTTACACTCGTGCTTGGGAGCAGAGTGGAGTCTGGTAGATGTAGTTGATCGATCATCTGTGGCGGGAGCCGTTTCGGTAGACGGCGGTCCCGAGATGTTCCATTTTCTTGTTTTATCTTTCGCTGCTATGTTAGTGGCAGCGGTTTATCAGTGATAGTAGGACCTTGAACCCAGAACCTTTTTTTTGGACACACATATGATTTTAGTTAACCAAATATTTTCTTCCAAGCCTTGTAGGGTTGCCTAAGTCTGTTCTTGTTTGATTGAACGAAGGCATTAGCTCTTGAGGTTTGGATATAAAACTTGTTTTCAACTGTTTTCCTAAAAAGAACTAAAAATCATTAAAAATGGATTTCTTCCAGATCAAATAGCTTTCAGTAAGAAATGTCACCTTTTTCCTATAAATTTAACCACTCGAGATGATTCGAGTGGTCTGGGTTCCAAGGGCTGTATTTTTCTTTGGGACGAGAACAACGAGAGGCTATGCCTAGAGTGTAGAGTACCGGGACTTCGGACAGCGCGCCGACCACATATGATGGCCTGGAGTGGTGAGATTGCCTCGGACATGTTGCATCTGAGTTTACAGTTGATGCCGGGTTGATTTGGATCAACGCAGAAGCTCCAGCTCGATTCGGGATTTTTCCGGGCTTTGTATGCCGATTGTGGATGAGATTTGGGAATTACCGACTTCACAGTGGAGCACCGGAAATTTAGGAACACTTGGAACAAGTATATATTCAGTTTACAGCGAAGTTCGGGAGGTTCCGGACTGACGCGAAGGATCCGGGGGCAAAAAGTGAGTCGGAACTGACAGTTTCGAAGCCGGTTTTTGAATTGAGCACCCTGACTCAACGGATGAGCTTTTTGAAGAGAAAAAGCTGTGGACACGTGTATTTTCAAATTACAGCGGAGTTCGGGAGGTTCCGGGCAGCGGCGGAGGGCTCGAAGGCAAAAAGTGAGTTGGAAGGGGCCAATTTGGAATATTTTATTAATATAATTAATGGAATTGACTTTTGAGTTGGGCTCTTGGCTGGGTGGCAGGGTGTATGGAGTGAGGTACATGGAACTTTTGGACTTAATTAAGTTGTGAAGGGGTTTTAATTAAGGTTGGGCTTAATTAGTGGGTTAATGTGTTGGTTGTAGCCTTTGGGGAGGTAACCTCACCTTGGGGTTACCTCACCTTCATCTTCACCAACCCATTTCCTCCCTCTGTAGCTCCCACGAAGCAAGGAAAAAAAAAGAAAAGGAAAGAAAGAGAGAGAGGAAGAAAGGGAAAGAGAGAAAGAAAAGAGAAAAAAGAGAGAAAAAGAAAGAAGATGAGGGAGAGGAAGATGATCAAGATGGTTTTGGAGTGGCTTTTGGGTTTCGGTTTTCCCCTTGGTGGCCATTGGAGCTCGTGGGTGTGCATCGAGCAACTTTGAGTTTGCAGTGTAGTTTTAGCATCTGACTGGGACGCGACCTTGTGACTCCGTTTTGCGTGCGGGTTCCGGCATCGTACTTCGGGTTGCGTTCGGACCTCGTGGAGACAAGGTAAGCCCGCTGAGCCCAATTGCAAGTGTCGACAAGCAATTGGGGGCGATCAGAGGTGGGTTGGTTTTCTCTCCAAGTCTACGGACTTCCTTCTAATTCTATTATGATAGGATTGCATGCTAGTTTAAGTGTTTCTTGGAACTTGACTAGCACCCCCGTCATATGTTGCATGTATTCAACCAGACCAATAGAGAACCTTAATCTGGGCTAGGTTCTATTATGCTTTAGACATTCCACACACTGCATTTCCTTCTGGACATTGGGTTCCTCGCCCGGGTAGTGGGCCGAGTGGTCAGAGTTTTGTGGGATGGGTGTTTCACTCGGGCCTGGGGGCTGAGTGGGGTCTGGTGGCTGTGTTAGGCCAGTGTTGGTGGTTTGGGAACCGTTTAGAGTAAACGGTGGTCCCGGGTTTCTAGTTGTTGCATCGTTTTCTCGTCACTACCACGTTGTGATCGTGGGGTACGTGAGTTATCAGGACCTTGAACCCAGAATGCTTTTGAACTCTCATGATTTTGGTATACCAGTGTTTTTCCTTCCGTATTCCTAAGGGTCGCCGGAGCTTGCTCTTGTTTGATTGGGCGAAGGTGTCACCCTTGGGAGTTCGGGAAACAAACTCGTTTTCAACTGATTTTCTCCAGAACTAAAATCCATAAAAGCTGGTTTTTCTCAATTTAAGATAGTTTTCAAAAGGGGTAAATTTTACCCTCACCCCAAGGGGGCTGAGGAGAAATGATATTTCTTTATAAAGGTCATCTTTTTTACTAAATTTCCTCATCCGCCAGGGGCGGGGGATCTGGGTTCTAAGGGCTGGTTTCGTCTTGGGCCGAAAACAACGGGAGGCTACACCTATAGCCGGTTCTTGTTTGATTGGGGTCGTAGGTAGTAGACTCCCGGGGTTTTCGGACTCTGTGCAGTTCTTGCTGTGGAGCATCTCCAGCCGTGAGTTATGAGTTTGAGCTGAGATAGTTTCCCACTTTAACCGTGAGGGGCCGGAATCCCTGAACGGTAAAAGATCGAGAACTTCGATAGGCTGAGCCTAGAGTCTGTTCTTGTTTGATTGGGGTTTTAGGCACCGGTCTATCGGGATTCTCGGACCTTTGCCGCGTCAGTCGACTCCTCTCGCTTATGAGTGGGGTGTCGTTGTGGGAGCCGTTGGGAGTGGCGGCGGTCCCAGCCTTGTGGTACTTGTAGCTGTGTAGTTAGCTCTGTGAGCTTGAGCCGTAGAGGGTTCTCCGACATAGCTGAGATAGTGTTGTGAGATTGAGTTGTGTTTGAGCATCGTGATTCCGATCGGTTTGATCGTGGACTATAGCCTGCTGAGCCTGGCTTTTTGTCAGTTATGAGATACTTGAGTTACTTGAGTTCGGTGGGGTCGCTCCCCTCGAGCTACGCCCCGGGTGCGATGATGATACCGAGCCTGACGAGGCTGCGATGATGCGACTAGTTGATACACTAGAGTTCGCTTGAGATAGTCGGACAGGACGCCCCACGTAAATCCCGTCCTCATGTGGATGTGTGGTGGTGGGTAGGTGCGATCCTAGTCGACAGGCGCAGGCTTGACTGGACCCTATGTGGCAGTCATAGAGATTGGGTGTTATGTGAGAGAGTATGCATATCATGTGTCATAGATCGGTTATACCTTTGAGCATAGTACTTATGACATAGTGTCAGTATTGATTGGATGCATACCATCATCTGTGTTCTTTCTCGTTGAGCATAGTAGATAGAGGCATGATAGCTGTAGATATTTCTAGCTTATCCTTTCATTATTTCTGTTTCTTTCTGTTATCTTATGCCTCTAGTAGACTTAGTGGGCAGACCGTGGTTCTTGGAGACGGTACCCACTGAGAGCTACTGTAGGATGTAGTTCTCACACCCTCTGTCGGTGACAGGTTGCTGAGGCTTTCTTCCGTTCCTGCCCGAGCTGGCTTGACGGACCGAGGACAGGGAGTCGCATGATAGTTCCCTACCAGCATTATTACTTTAGAGTGAGGTAGATGTACCATCCCAGACTGTGGGAGTTGATCATGTATTGATTTTCTAGTCTTAGCTATCTCCCCTGTGGATTTGTAGATGTTGTATAGGTTGTTTTCTATTTGTATCATCTTGTATTCGGGAGATAGACTTGTATTTATGTTCAGCTTTTAGTAGTGAGATTTTATATTACAGCTTTTATTACCCGCTCTGATATCTGTATAGCTGTAGTTCTATCTTTTGCAGGTTAGACGCTTCGTCTGTACGGCAGTTTCCGTACAGATGGCGGATCTGTTAGCGAGCCCAGGTCGCAGTTTCGACCCTGGGGCGTGACATAGAGCCTGTTCTTGTTTGATTAGGGTGGTAGGTTCTAGTCTTTCGGAGTTCCCGGACCCTTTATTGTGTCTGTTGTGGAGTTTATCCTGTCAGTGAGTCTGCAGGTTGGGTTGATGTTCTGTTGTTGGAAACCGTTGGAGTTAACGGTGGTCCCGGGTCATTGAGTGTTGTCCGACCAGTTTGTTAGCCCTGAGTGGTGGGTTGATCCCGGCTGTGGAGTATCTCCAGCCAGTGTGTCGTATGCTGTGAGTTGTTGGAGAGGCTAGTGTCTCGTGATTCGAGAGAGCTGATCAGTTGAGTCATCGTGAGTGCTCCGACCGTTGTGCAAGATGTTTGAGGATTTTGAGTCTTTCCGTTCAGAGCGTGAGCGTGGATTTTGGACTATAGTCTGCAGTGCCACCTGAGCGACAGAGTGTGGGGATACCTTTTCCTCGGTGGGGTCGCGCCCCTCGAGAGCCACGCCCGGGGTGGATCTGTTACCTTTGTATCGCGACTTGTCGACACAGTCCCTCTGGCTGGCCAGTTTTGGCAGCTACGGACGCCCTACGTAAGTCCGGTCCTCCGGGATGTAACGGCAGTAGGTAGGCGCAGGTTTGACTGGACCCGAGGAGGCAGTCAGGTAGATTGGGTTATCTGAGTTGAGGGATAGTAGATGCACCATGTTTTCATCTGTTCCACTTTTTGAGCATCTAGTTAGGGGCATAGTAGCTGTAGAGTCATTCCTTTCCAGCTCTTTCTTCCAATATTTCATTTGTTACTTCATGCCTCTAGTATACTTAGTGGGCAGACCGTTGGGCTTGTTAACGGCACCCACTGAGAACTACTGTGGGATGTAGTTCTCACACCCGTCGTGGTGTCTTTTTCCCCAGGGACGTCTGCTCCTGTTCCTGCTGCTCCAGCTGCTGCTTCTTCAAATCGAGGTAAGGGAGTCGCGAGCTAGATCCCTACCAGTCGTCGTCCAGAGAGTAGATGTACCCTTATTATTTTGAGAGTTTCTTGTTGAGAGACCCTTGTAGTGAGGTATAGAGTTGTACTTTTCTGTTTTTGCTGAGAGACTTATGTACTTTTGGTGAGGACTTTGAGTTGTATATATTTTATTTCAGCTTTTACTTTCAGCTCTGATATCTGTATGGCTGTAGTATCTATCTTTTGCAGGTTGGACGCTTCGTCTATACGGGGTTCACCGTATGGGCGGCGGATCTGTTAGCGAGCCCGGGTCGCAGTTTCAACCCCGGGGCGTGACACTGACAAAGCACCTTTTGGAAAAGTGCTATACTCGAGGCGGAGCCGATCGGACACTCTTTGTGAAGCACTTTCAAGATCATTTCATTGTTGCACAAATCTATGTCGATGATATTGTGTTTGGTGCTACAAGGAATAATGATGCTTCAAAATTCGCTAAAACAATAGAAAGCGAATTTGAGATGTCCATGATGGGCGAGTTGACATACTTTCTTGGATTGCAAGTAAAACAAACTGAAGATGGCATTCATTTATGTCAATCCAAGTATGCAATGGAGTTGGTCAAGAATTCGGATTAGAGAACTCTAAAGACTTTCCGACTCTCATGGGAACTAGCAATAAAGGACTTGGATGTGAATCTCACGGAGAAAAAGTAGACGAGAAACTCTATCGAAGCATGATTGGAAGTCTACTTTACCTTAACGGCTAGTCGCCCGGACATTGCCTTCAGTGTAGGGATTTGCGCGAGGTATCAATCTGCACCAAAGGAAATTCACCTAAAAGCGGTGAAACGGATCATCCGGTACGTCAAAGGTACACAAAATTTCGGAATTTGGTATCCTATGGGCACATCTCTCGACATAATAGGATATTCGGATGCTGATCGGGCTGGATCAGTGGATGATCGAAAGAGCACGAGTGGTGCATGCTTTTATCTTGGCCATTGTCTTGTTGCATGGCATAGTAAGAAGCAAAACCGCATTGCTCTCTCGACTGCCAAAGCGGAATACATTTCAGCAGGAAGTTGTGCAACTCAATTGATTTGGATAAAAAGCGTATTGAGCGACTTCCGAATTTCTGCGACTTCGGTAACAATACTTTGTGACAACACTAGTGCCATTAATATTTCAAAAAATTCTGTGTTGCACTCAAGAACAAAACACATTGAACTTAGATTTCATTTTCTTAGAGAGCTAGTTGAATCAAGTATTTTACAAATTTCTTATGTTTCAACTGAAGATCAATTAGTCGATATTTTGACAAAACATTTGGATCAAAAATGTTTTATTCACTTGCGTAAGCAATAGGAATGCTTTCTTTGAAATAACAATTTTTGAACATTTGCTTAGGTTAGGTTTTGTTGTGTGTTTTTGTTCTTTCTATTTGTTTGTATATATATATAACATTAACTGAGCATTAGTTAATTGACTTTAATTGCATCCTTTCATACTTTAAAAAATCTATTATGATTTGAATATCATGATAATTCATTTAATGCGATGATCATTTATGTCAATTAGTTCATCTTTAATTGATCAAAGTCAATTTCTCTCAATGATCTCTTGGTATAGTTTTTATCTTATTTGATAGTTAAGTCAAGTATGAACACGAGATCAATTTTTGGTTGAATACTTCATATCTTAAATAATTGATAGCCATTTGAGGGGGAATTTATTTATTAAAGTTTCATGCTCAAAAGATGTGGAAAGAGTTACATCCTTAAGTGGAGTGTGAAAACTACCACCACATGGAGGAATGAGCTACCACCTCGGTCGTCCGAGTACTATGTGCAGCTACCACATGGTTACCAAGCATGATTTTTCTTGTTGATTAGATAAAATGCTTTTTGGAATACTTGACTCTGTCGAATTCCAAGTTTGGTATAAGGTGGGATTTTTATTGAAAGATGCTCAAAGAGCCACTCCCTACAATAAAATTTGACTAAATATATTTTTTAATTTATTTGGTATTTCAAACATCTATCGATCTTTGTGCTTCATTTTCTTTACTAAATTGATGATTTGATAAACGCATTACTCATGTCACGCCCCGGGTGTAAACCAGAACCCGGGCCCGTCCACAGATCCGCCGTGCATGCGGTATTTCCCACATGCACGAAGCGTCGGTAACCTGCTCAGATATGAAATAATAATAAAAGAGCATAATAATAATCAGAGCTGAAATAAAACTACAGTATCTCAGACAGAAGCTGGAAATAAAAGTACAACAGTAAAATAAATACAGTGTCTCTCCCAGCTCACAACTACAAAATACAAAAGCTGGCAGAAGCCAGACCCCAAAAGAAAAGAAAGAAAAACTGTCTGAGAAGATCTGGTACCCAAAAGTCAAGCAGCTACGACCCTCGGTAGGCTCTCTAACTAGTCAGCGATGCGCTTGCCCCGATCAGTTGCTGATGTCCCAGCAACTCCCACAGAGGACTCTGCAAAACAAGGGAAAAGAAGGGAACAAGAAAAACAATGGGGGTCAGTACTACTATAAACAGTAGCCTCCCCTAGTGGGTAAAGCCTCAGCTCAGATATGCCCACCAGGTGCACCGAGGCAAAAAGGAAAGAAGAAGGGAAGGGATGCTAATAAATAAAGCGACTGATAAAAATGCTATCCCTAATATGCCTCTACATGACCAACCAATAAGGATGGGAAAAGTGATGCATCAGAATCAAGTAGCCTGTCATAAAGACCCAATCTGACTGCCAGTGAACACTGGCACTGCCTGCTCTGCCAATCGAACTCAAAAACCCAGCCTGGTGCCCGGCGCTCACACCGTGGAACTCAAGAAACTAGCATGGTGCCCGGCGCTCACACCGTGGAAAGCCTACTCCGGAGTGGCACTCGAGGGGAGCGACCCACACGAGTACAAATAATACCACTGTATCAACATCTCTGTAACCACTGTCTCATAATAGCAGGACTGGATCGAGACTCAAGAAGTGGGCACAACCCTCCACTAAAGTAAGCCCGATCCCCGAACGCCCAATCTGATGCAATAAAACAATCCGGTCAACCACCCAAGATCCGTGGTCGCCGCAACCCCCTGACCACTCAGCCTGTCCCCAATTCCCCAATACCTGCCTACACTGTCCACTATACGCTCGAACCTGAGCGAGTAAGCCGCTAATGCCAACAATGAAAGGAGAAAGAGAAAAGCATGGTTTCTCCTAAGTCAAGTTCCAAAATAGTGTAGCAGTAAAAGATGACAATCATCAGGTGATCAGTTAAATCATGCAATGTTCCAATTTCCAAGTATAACAGTTGAAGTGATATAGGCTAGGATGACCGTTTCACATGAATAAACCTTGGTTTTGCAGTCCTCTAATTCTATGTTGTCACGGGGTATAAGTTCCAGAATTAATAAGCGATTCCCTAGAGCATGCAAGTCTAACAATCAACACGTTCAACATTGTTATAACAAAGTACTCTGACATTCCTAGTGGGCATACAAAAAGAGGAGTACAACAACCACCCACCTGAAGCGCAACTGTCCCAACTTGTACAGTCAGAAAATACCAAAAATCCAAATCCGCGCCCCCACAATACTCCTGGTACAACAAGGAATCCACTAATTACACTAGGGTCCCAATCACAGCACTAATTACCACATACAAACACAAGTACTAAACTGTCAAATTATCACCTGCAACAAATGTCCAGAAAATTCTAATAAAAATATCACGGCGATCCTCGCGTCGATAGCTTCGCAACGGTACCTTGCACGCCCAAATCCGAGTTCTGTACACCAAGATAAAAATTCAGCAAGTGGACACTCTCAAACACTAATCATGATTAAGGGTAGATTACTATTCACAGAGAAATCCTTAATTATCACCTCGAAGGAAAATTCACAAAAATCCACTAAAAATACGAGCGCGTTCCTTGCGATCCGTAGATGAAAAAGTTGTATAAGCTCGTTTCCATCAGACGCTCGTGCGCGAAGATAAGGCTGAAACACTCCACTGCTGTCAAGAATTCCATACAGAAAAAGGGGGTCACTTGTAGCCTCGAAAACCGTGCCAAAACCTCGAAACGGAAAAGCGCGACCAAAACGAAAGATGAAGTCCTACCTCTTAGGAGTCCACTGGTGCAAGAATCACAGGAAAATGATGTCGGGGTAGCCCAGGGGAGCAAAAACACGAACGCTGCGCCGAAGGAAGAACACAAGTAAGCAACGTCGCGCCGCACCGTAAAATGGGGAACCTCGGGATTCGTGCCACCAAAATTCCTAAGATTTGGTAGGAAGATCCAGGACAAAAAGATGCAAAATTTTGCTAGAAATAGGCATTTGCAGATTTGGCTCGGTTTGGGAGAACAATAGAGGAGAAGAAGGCTCGGACTGTGCATTATATAGAGGCTGAAAAACAATTCGGAAAATACCCTCTGTGTCCCCACTTTCGGGCGCTTGGGGATTTTCGGGCGGCTACAGTAACGGGCCGGCCCAGATTTCCGGGCGCGCACAGTGCGGCCCGGCCCACAGCACAGCCCAGCCCACTAAGCCCAAAAACCCCGCTGCACCCGGTGCACCAGAGCCAGCCACTGGCGGCGTGCCACGCGTCCCCGACAAGCCGTGCACCGCGCACGACGGCCGTGCACCGCGCACGTCGGCCGGCTGCCCCGGGCGTACGGTCACCTGCCCCGGCCATCGCGTGGACCGCGCGCACCAAGTCCCGCCAATCCCGATCCGCCACGCGTCCACCCGGTCCACCGTGCACCCGGCCCAAAACTCCGTGGACCGCGAATGCTGCACCGGCCAACCGGAAGGCGCCACGTGGCCCGCCTCCGGTGCACGCCCCGCGCGGTGGACCGCGCGCCTGCCCGCGGCCTGCCCGCGCCCTGGGCCGCCGCCTGCCGCCTGCCCGCGGCGGCGCCGCCGCCCGCCGACGCTGCCCGCCGCCGCCGGCCGCCGCCGGCGATCGCCGGCGACACTGTTCCGGCATGAACAGTAACCCAAGCTCAAATTTGACCAGCAAATAGCCCATCTTGACCGTTTTCGCGCGCTGATTCCAAAAACGAGGTCCGTTTCGCCAAATTCCGCCTCCAAAATTTGCCGGAGGCTCCCGCAAGCGCCAAAAACTGTCAAAACTTCCGGGTGTCCGCTTTTGGGCATCCGGACTCCGAATTGGGCAAACCAAAAGCCAATCTCAAGTGTTTTTCCGCGCTGAATCCAAATCCACCCTCCGTTTGGCCTAAATCCTTTTCTAACATTCGGCATAAGCAGCCGAAGGCCAAAACAGCTAACAAAGCTCACAGGGTCCATCAGTGGCATCCCTTTGATGCACTATGGGCCAGATACACCATCAACAGGTGTCTAAACAGTGGATTCACGGGAAAAAGCTGCATGGGGGTTCGGAATACTACATCCTCCCCCACTAAAAAAAGTTTCGTCCCCGAAACGAAAATAAACAAGCAGACGTACCTCAAACTGCGGCCTCGAACAAGAAGGGGTAGGCATCTCTCATCTCTGTCTCCAGCTCCCAAGTAGCCTCTCGCTCCTCATGATTGCTCCATAGGATCTTCACATAAGGAATGGCCCGATTGCGCAATTCCCTCACCTCACGAGCAAGAATCCGCAACGGGCGCTCCTCGTAGACCAAGTCCTCGCCGATCTCCAACGAAGTGAAGTCAATCACGTGCGACGGGTCAAAAACATACTCCTCAGAGCTGAGACGTGGAAGACATCATGAACTCCGGCCAGGCGCGGGGGTAAGGCAACTCTGTATGCCACAGGACCAACTCTATCCAGTACCTCAAAGGGTCCAATAAAGCGGGGACTGAGCTTCCCCCGTACTCCAAATCTCCGGACCCCTTTCGAGGGCGAGACCTTCAAGAAGACATGATCACCAACCTGAAACTCCAGGTCTCGCCGTCGAGTATCCGCGTAGCTCCTCTGACGACTCTGGGCTGTCTCAAGATGCCGGCGAATAATCCTGACCTTTTCCTCTGCCTCCAAAAGTAACTCCGGTCCCAAAGTCCTCCTCTCACCCACGTCACTCCAATATAAGGGGGACCGACACTTGCGTCCATACAACGCTTCAAACGGAGCCATCCGGATGCTCGCCTGATAGCTGTTGTTGTACGCGAACTCAACCAAAGATAAGTGCCGGTACCACCCTCCTCCAAAATCCATAACGCACGCTCTAAGCATATCCTCGAGGGTCTGTATGGTGCGCTCTGACTGCCCATCGGTCTGTGGGTGGAAAGCGGTGCTAAACCTGAGCTGAGTCCCCAAAGCAGAATGCAAACTCCCCCAAAAGCGTGATACGAATCTCGGGTCCCGATCTGACACAATCGAAGCAGGGATACCGTGAAGCCTCACTATCTCATCCATATATAACTGTGCCAAATGCTCCAATGACCAAGTCATCTGAACTGGTAAGAAGTGCGCCGACTTGGTGAGTCTGTCAACAATAACCCAGATCGCATCTGCCCCGCTCTGCGCCCTCGGCAATCCAGTGACGAAATCCATAGTGATGTGGTCCCATTTCCACTCGGGAATTGGAAGACTCTGCAACTTGCCAGCAGGAACGCGATGCTCTGCTTTCACTTGCTGACAAGTTAAACAATGAGCTACGAATCTCCCAACATCCCGCTTCATTCCGGGCCACCAAAACTGTGCCTTGAGGTCCTTATACATCTTAGTACCTCCAGGGTGGATAGTATAAGGTGTATAGTGGGCCTCTCTCAAAATCTGATCTCTAATCTCCTGATCCATAGGCACACACACTCGGTCCCTGTACCGCAGTACTCCCGAGCTATCCACAGAAAAATCCCCTGTCTGATCCGCCTGAAGCTGCGTCCTGATCCTCGTCAAGTGGGGGTCCTCACTCTGAGTGTCCCTGATCCTCTCCAACAGAGTGGGCTGCAAGACCATAGACATGAGTCTAGCAGAGACCCCAGGGGATACTACCTCCAGCTGTAATCGCCTCATCTGCTCGACCAACGGCGCCTGCTGCGAGATCAATAAGCTCAGACTCGTCCTCCTGCTCAAAGCATCCGCCACAACATTGGCCTTGCCGGGGTGATAAAGGATACTCAGATCATAATCCTTTAGCAGCTCCAACCACCGGCGTTGCCTCAAATTCAGCTCCTTTTGAGTGAACAGATACTTCAAGCTCTTGTGATCAGTATAAATCTCGCAATGCTCACCATACAAGTAATGCCGCCACAGCTTCAGAGCAAACACCACCGCTGCCAACTCCAGATCATGAGTAGGGTAATTTTTCTCATAATCCTTTAATTGCCTCGAAGCATAGGCAATTACCCTACCCTGCTGCATCAACACACAGCCCAGACCACTATGTGAGGCATCACTGTAAATCACAAATCCTTCCCCCATAACAGGGAGGGCAAGGATTGGAGCGGTCATCAACCTCTGCTTCAGCTCCTCAAAACAGCTCTGGCAAGTCTCGCTCCAGACAAACTTAACTCCTTTCCTGGTCAGACGAGTGAGGGGGGAAGAAAGCTTCGCAAAGCCTTCCACAAAGCGCCGATAGTAGCCCGCCAAACCAAGAAAGCTCCGCACCTCAGTGATAGTCGTCGGCCTCGGCCAATCTCGAATAGCATCCACCTTGGCCGGATCCACCATCACTCCAGCAGCTGAAACGACATGACCCAGAAAAGCAACCTCCCGAAGCCAAAACTCACACTTTTTGAACTTAGCATACAGCTTCTTCTCTCGCAGAAGCTGTAGCACGGTCCTCAAGTGCTCCTCGTGCTCCAAATCACTCCGGGAGTAGATCAGAATATCATCTATAAACACCACCACAAACCGGTCCAAAAACGGCTGAAAAATCCTGTTCATCAAGTCCATGAATGCGGCAGGGGCATTGGTCAACCCAAAAGGCATCACAGTGAACTCATAATGCCCGTACCGCGATCTGAAAGCCGTCTTGGAGATGTCCTCGGCCCTCACCCTCAGCTGGTGGTAACCGGACTGCAGATCAATCTTCGAGAACACCGATGCTCCCTGTAACTGATCAAACAAATCATCAATCCGGGGGAGGGGATACTTGTTCCGGATGGTCACTTTGTTCAATTCCCGATAATCCACACACAACCGCAGTGATCCATCCTTCTTCTTCACAAACAACACAGGCGCTCCCCACGGAGAAACACTGGGTCGAATGAAGCCCCTATCCAACAGATCCTGAAGCTGGGCCTTCAACTCCCTCAACTCGGCTGGCGCCATCCTATAAGGTGCCTTTGAGATTGGTGCAGTTCCAGGAACTACATCAATCACGAACTCAATCTCCCTCTCCGGCGGCATCGTCGTCAACTCAGGGGGAAATACATCTGGGAACTCGCGGACAATAGAGATATCCTCGAGTCCCAGTGCCGCCGTAGGCACCTCCACCACAGTGGCCAAAAAGGCAGTGCAACCCCTACTCATCATCCTCCTAGCTCTGGCCGAGGAAATGGTCGCTGCGAACAGCGTGCTCTGGCAGCCTCTGAAAATGAACTCCTCCTGTCCTGGCTCGCGAAGAGTCACCGTCCTCTCTCTGCAGTCGATAGTGGCGAAGTACCGCGACAGCCAATCCATCCCAAGTACCAAATCAAAATCCTGGAGCTGCTGCAAAACAAGCAAGTCTGCAGGCAAAATCCAAGGCCCCAACTGCACTGGGCAAGCCACACAACGCTCCTCGACATGCAGAATATGATCAGGAATCCGCACCTCTACTGAATAAGATAAGGACTCTACCTCTAGACCATGCAGGGATGCAAATGCTCGACTAATGAAGGAATGAGATGCTCCAGTGTCGAATAAGGTACGAGCCCGAATATCAAAGAGTAGAATAATACCTGCCACCACCTGGTCTGCCGCTGAAGAATCCGCCAACTGGGCGGCATACACCCGCCCGCTCGGTGCTGGAGGTCGAGAGTCTACAGGATAAGAAGTGGACGGCCTGCTCGCTGGAGCATAAGGCCGCTGAGCTGGTGGCCGCTGCTGCTGAGGGGGAAAGGGAACCGATGCCGAAGACGGTGCCGAGGAAGTAGAAAGGGGGCAAGTGGCTCGCACATGCCCAGGCTGCCCACAACGGAAGCATCGACCCCATCTCTGATCACAAGTAATGGCGGCATGCTGACCTCCACAGAAAATACATCGGTCAGAAGGTCGGGGCTGTCTCGGCTGCTGCTGCTGTCTCGAGGACTGCTGCTGAGACCTCTGCTGCCTCTGCTGTGGTCTCTGCTGCTGGTGCTGCTGCTGTGGATGCTGCTGCGGTCTCTGGGGTCCCCCAGGCCCTCTCCTATCAGATCGACCACGGCCAAAAGACTGAGACTGCGGCGGCCGTGGCGGTCTCCAAGAGCTGGTCTGTCCCCCATCCTCTGGGGCTGGTCGCTTCCTGTCGGAACTCTGCGCGACCGCAGCCCTCCGTCTGGCCACCTCCTGATCGCCTCTCTCCACCCACTGTGCATGCTCTGCGGCTGCCTCCAGAGTCTGAAATCTCTGAGCATGCACAAGTGTGTATATCTCTGGGCGAAGGCCCCCCTCAAAAAGCTCAACCTGGTGCGGACCGTCGCGGGCGACATAAGGCACACAGTTCAGCAACTCCCTGAACTCCTGAAAGTAAGCATGGGTCGGTCGCTCGCCCTGCTGCAAATTCTTCAGATCATCCTCTAACTTTTTCTTCACGCTGGTAGAGAAGTAGGTGTCCAACACCATCCGTCTGAACTCCTCCCAAGGTAGCTGCCTAGTGATCCGGAACTCCAGTGGCTCAACTCGCTGCCACCAAAAGTCAGCATCTCCGTCCAAACAGTGCACCGCCATGTGCACTCGGTACCTCGGGTCGATGAAGAAGTCCCGGAAAAGCTTCTCCATCGCAGAAAGCCAAATCCCAACAGCCCGGGGCTGAGCATCCCGCCCCGAAAACCTCGGTGGTCCCCGCTTGACAAACGCCGCGAGTCTGTCAGCAAAATCCCGCTCCTCCTCCGTAGTCAAGGGCTGAAACGCCGCAGAAGCCCCGATACTCGAAGATGGCGCCGATGGCGCAAAAGGTGCAACAGGAGGCGCAGGGGCCTCCGGAACAGCTGGGGGTGGTGCCTCCCTCTGAGCAAGCAGCTGCTCAATCCTCTGCTCCTGGCGGCGCTGACCCTCCGCCAACTGGGCCACCAAGGCCCTCAACTCAGCAAGCTCAGGTGGTGTAGGCTGCTCTGGCTCAGCAGGGGGCGAAGGAACACCCCGAGTGGGAATCCGACGTCGAGGAGGCATCCTGCCACAAGAAACCAAACATCAGCAACAAAACCCCACACGACCCAATCTGGCGAAAGTCAAAAGACATCCCCCTATTTCTGTAACCTTATGTTGTCTGCAGCCAACATAATGGTTCAACAGAAATAGACTATGTCGATCACTCTTCACTCACTGGAAGAGTTAACAATAATAATCACCGACTTTCGCAACAAGTCACGCTACTCACGCCCTATAATCCTAGGGTCTGTCAAAAGCCTAGGGTTTCCTAAGTCCCAACTGACCTATCCCTAAGCTCTGATACCAACTTAATCTGTCACGCCCCGGGTGTAAACCAGAACCCGGGCCCGTCCACAGATCCGCCGTGCATGCGGTATTTCCCACATACACGAAGCGTCGGTAACCTGCTCAGATATGAAATAATAATAAAAGAGCATAATAATAATCAGAGCTGAAATAAAACTACAGTATCTCAGACAGAAGCTGGAAATAAAAGTACAACAGTAAAATAAATACAAGTGTCTCTCCCAGCTCACAACTACAAAATACATAAAGCTGGCAGAAGCCAGACCCCAAAAGAAAAGAAAGAAAAACTGTCTGAGAAGATCTGGTACCCAAAAGTCAAGCAGCTACGACCCTCGGTAGGCTCTCTAACTAGTCAGCGATGCGCTTGCCCCGATCAGTTGCTGATGTCCCAGCAACTCCCACAGAGGACTCTGCAAAACAAGGGAAAAGAAGGGAACAAGAAAAACAATGGGGGTCAGTACTACTATAAACAGTAGCCTCCCCTAGTGGGTAAAGCCTCAGCTCAGATATGCCCACCAGGTGCACCGAGGCAAAAAGGAAAGAAGAAGGGAAGGGATGCTAATAAATAAAGCGACTGATAAAAATGCTATCCCTAATATGCCTCTACATGACCAACCAATAAGGATGGGAAAAGTGATTCATCAGAATCAAGTATCCGGTCATAAAGACCCAATCTGACTGCCAGTGAACACTGGCCCTGCCTGCTCTGCCAATCGAACTCAAAAACCCAGCCTGGTGCCCGGCGCTCACACCGTGGAACTCAAGAAACTAGCATGGTGCCCGGCGCTCACACCGTGGAAAGCCTACTCCGGAGTGGCACTCGAGGGGAGCGACCCACACGAGTACAAATAATACCACTGTATCAACATCTCTGTAACCACTGTCTCATAATAGCAGGACTGGATCGAGACTCAAGAAGTGGGCACAACCCTCCACTAAAGTAAGCCCGATCCCCGAACGCCCAATCTGATGCAATAAAACAATCCGGTCAACCACCCAAGATCCGTGGTCGCCGCAACCCCCTGACCACTCAGCCTGTCCCCAATTCCCCAATACCTGCCTACACTGTCCACTATACGCTCGAACCTGAGCGAGTAAGCCGCTAATGCCAACAATGAAAGGAGAAAGAGAAAAGCATGGTTTCTCCTAAGTCAATTCCAAAATAGTGTAGCAGTAAAAGATGACAATCATCAGGTGATCAGTTAAATCATGCAATGTTCCAATTTCCAAGTATAACAGTTGAAGTGATATAGGCTAGGATGACCGTTTCACATGAATAAACCTTGGTTTTGCAGTCCTCTAATTCTATGTTGTCACGGGGTATAAGTTCCAGAATTAATAAGCGATTCCCTAGAGCATGCAAGTCTAACAATCAACACGTTCAACATTGTTATAACAAAGTACTCTGACATTCCTAGTGGGCATACAAAAAGAGGAGTGTAACGACCACCCACCTGAAGCGCAACTGTCCCAACTTGTACAGTCAGAGAATACCAAAAATCCAAATCCGCGCCCCCACAATACTCCTGGTACAACAAGGAATCCACTAATTACACTAGGGTCACAATCACAGCACTAATTACCACATACAAACACAAGTACTAAACTGTCAAATTATCACCTGCAACAAATGTCCAGAAAATTCTAATAAAAATATCCTGGCGATCCTCGCGACGATAGCTTCGCAACGGTACCTTGCACGCCCAAATCCGAGTTCTGTACACCAAGATAAAAATTCAGCAAGTGGACACTCTCAAACACTAATCATGATTAAGGGTAGATTACTATTCACAGAGAGATCCTTAATTATCACCTCGAAGGAAAATTCACAAAAATCCACTAAAAATACGAGCGCGTTCCTTGCGATCCGTAGATGCAAAAGTTGTATAAGCTCGTTTCCATCAGACACTCGTGCGCGAAGATAAGGCTGAAACACTCCACTGCTGTCAAGAATTCCATACAGAAAAAGGGGGTCACTTGTAGCCTCGAAAACCGTGCCAAAACCTCGAAACGGAAAAGCGCGACTATAACGAAAGATGAAGTTCTACCTCTTAGGAGTCCACTGGTGCAAGAATCACAGGAAAATGATGTCGGGGTAGCTCAGGGGAGCAAAAACACGAACACTGCGCCGAAGGAAGAACACAAGTAAGCAACGTCGCGCCGCACCGTAAAATGGGGAACCTCGGGATTCGTGCCACCAAAATTCCTAAGATTTGGTAGGAAGATCCAGGACAAAAAGATGCAAAATTTTGCTAGAAATAGGCATTTGCAGATTTGGCTCGGTTTGGGAGAACAATAGAGGAGAAGAAGGCTCGGACTGTGCATTATATAGAGGCTGAAAAACAATTCGGAAAATACCCTCTGTGTCCCCACTTTCGGGCGCTTGGGGATTTTCGGGCGGCTACAGTAACGGGCCGGCCCAGATTTCCGGGCGCGCACAGTGCGGCCCGGCCCACAGCACAGCCCAGCCCACTAAGCCCAAAAACCCCGCTGCACCCGGTGCACCAGAGCCAGCCACTGGCGGCGTGCCACGCGTCCCCGACAAGCCGTGCACCGCGCACGACGGCCGTGCACCGCGCACGTCGGCCGGCTGCCCCGGGCGTACGGTCACCTGCCCCGGCCATCGCGTGGACCGCGCGCACCAAGTCCCGCCAATCCCGATCCGCCACGCGTCCACCCGGTCCACCGTGCACCCGGCCCAAAACTCCGTGGACCGCGAATGCTGCACCGGCCAACCGGAAGGCGCCACGTGGCCCGCCTCCGGTGCACGCCCCGCGCGGTGGACCGCGCGCCTGCCCGCGGCCTGCCCGCGCCCTGGGCCGCCGCCTGCCGCCTGCCCGCGGCGGCGCCGCCGCCCGCCGACGCTGCCCGCCGCCGCCGGCCGCCGCCGGCGATCGCCGGCGACACTGTTCCGGCATGAACAGTAACCCAAGCACAAATTTGACCAGCAAATAGCCCGTCTTGACCGTTTTCGCGCGCTGATTCCAAAAACGAGGTCCGTTTCGCCAAATTCCGCCTCCAAAATTTGCCGGAGGCTCCCGCAAGCGCCAAAAACTGTCAAAACTTCCGGGTGTCCGCTTTTGGGCATCCGGACTCCGAATTGGGCAAACCAAAAGCCAATCTCAAGTGTTTTTCCGCGCTGAATCCAAATCCACCCTCCGTTTGGCCTAAATAAAATTCTAACATTCGGCATAAGCAGCCGAAGGCCAAAACAGCTAACTAAGCTCACTGGGTCCATCAGTGGCATCCCTTTGATGCACTATGGGCCAGATACACCATCAACAGGTGTCTAAACAGTGGATTCACGGGAAAAAGCTGCATGGGGGTTCGGAATACTACAACTCATTAGATCGTGATTGATGTTTTGAACTTGTTCAACTTTATAGGATTTAATTTTTATAAATTTTCATTTCATTATTTGGATATTATTGATAGATTTAGCATAATCTATTTCTTTTGATATGAAACGATGATTTTTGTTTAAAGTTGATATACAAAAACTACTTACATACTTTTTCTGGATTTTCTGGAATTTTTGCAAATTTTTCTGGAGAAAAAGTTGAATCCGATCCGGACTGGATGAATCCGATCCGGATCCCGAACGAGGGATTTTCCTGCGCAAAGCCGATCCGGACTGAAATCCAACCTGATCCAGACCGCAGCTAGATTTTAATTGAAACGAAAGGGTTTTCGAATTCTATTCTCTTCAATCTTTTGTTTCTAGCTTCCTAGAGTTTCTCTCTCTAAAATCCAGGAGTTTGAACTTTTCTCAACTTGATTTCTCTTAATACAAGTTCGTTCCTTTGATCGAAACCTCTGTTCTTCACTGTTTGTGTTTTTGTTCATCAAAACGTGAGTGATTTCTTAGATTAATCTCGATTTTGTATGACTTTTGATCAAATTAATTTCTTTTGAAATAAGAACTCTGGACATCTTAGATTTGTTTCTATGCCTTGTATTCATTTGATTAACGAATTTTTGGGGTTCGATTTCTGAAAATTCAGTTTTAGGGCAATATTTGAGAATTTTCTAAAAACATGGAATTGATCTATTTTTAAATTTCTTTTTGGAAATCTAACTTGATTCATAGTCTCTATACACGATAATGATTGTTTTGGTATGTTTTATCAAATTTTTGAAATTAAACATTTTTCTCGTGTTCTTGAGTTCTTGCTCACAGGTTCAGTTTCTTCAAATCCTCAACCAAAATGGTTTTTAGTTGGATATTTGTGCTTGTTGTCGCTATGGTTGGAACGCGAGCAACAAACAAGCTGAAGAGGGCAAGAAAGCCTCAAGCTGAAGGAGAATATCTTTCTCTTGAAGATTCAGACACTGAGTTTGAAGACTGGGAGAAAATATGTGAAGAAGCTGCGGCTAAGGCTTCATCAGCATCGAAAGGGAAAGCCCCTGCTTCATCAAAGGCGAAGACTCCGCCAACAGCCGCTGAGAAAGGAAAAACTCCCATGGAGCAAGTATCGATGAAGAGGAAGAGTGTTGCTCGGAAAAGGGGACGAGCACGAGGCATTGAAATTAATGAACCGTTAGCAAGCGCATCACCTCCAGAGGAATACATGCACATTAGCACAGATCGGATGAAGGCTTTTGAGAACCGAGAATGCATTGCCGAACGACACGTCAATATTGCAGCGCTTCGAGATCGATCTGCAGTTTTCGGAAATCTGATTGATCAAGCCAATCTTTCTAAAATTTGCTGTCACGCCCCGGGTGTAAACCAGAACCCGGGCCCGTCTACAGATCCACCGTACACACGGTATTTTCCGTGTACACGAAGCGCCAATAACCTGCTCAGATAAGAAAGATGTAAAAAAAAAAGAGCAATAAAAACAGAGCTGAACTAAAGCTAATACATCTCAGACTGAAGCTGGAAATAAAATACAATACATCTGTATAAATGATACATCAGTCTCTCCCAGCTCACAAAAATAAATACAACCTGCTGGCAAAAGCCAGTCCCAAAAGTAAAAGTACAACCGTCTGAGGAAACATGGGTGCACCAACAGTCCAGCTAACACGCTCATCCTGACTCGAGATCTATCTACTCAGCCGTCCTCTCTCCTCGACCCGCCACTGAAAGTCCAGCAGCACACGCAGAAGACACTGCAAAACAAGGGAGAAGAAAAGGAGGAAAGAAGAATGGGGGTGAGAACTACTAGTAAACCAGTAGCCTCCCCTAGTGGGTAAAACCTCAAACTCTGACACGCCCACTAGGTCTACAGAGGCAAAAGGGAACAAAGGTGGTATGCTAAAAAGAATAAGACTCCTGATGAAAAGCTACCACTAAAATGCCTCTAAAATACCGAGCTAAGAAAATAGCTAAAGGTATGCATCAAAATATAAATGCCTGCCTGAATAACCCAATCTGACCACCAGTAAACACTGGTACTGCCTGCTCTGCCGCGACGGGTATGCCAGCCTACGCATAACACCGAAGCAAAGAAGTCCCAAGGACTCAAAGTCTGTCAGCCGCGCACTCCGGAGTGGCACTCGTGGGGAGCGACCCACACGAGGAAAAGTATCTCAGTAACACAAGTATCATAAATCAGCAGGACTGGATCATGACTCTGATCAAAGTGGGAAAACCCATCCACTAAAGAAAAACCCGATCTCAACCCGGTGCAAGATAGACAAACCGTGGGAACTCCATCCACAAGAGACCTGATACCCAATCTGATGCATAAGAAATCTTCGGTCAACCGCCCAATGTCCGCGGTTGCCGCAATACCCTGCTTGTCCCAAAACCCAAGAACCTGACTATACTATCCCATCCACCTGCTTGCGCACGAGCTGCAAATACCCTGAGCCTCAAATGAAAGGAGAAAAGAATAACAAAAAGGGTTTCTCCTATGTCAATTCCAGCATGATAGTGTAGCAGAAAAAGGTGGCCTATCTAGGTGACCATACAAGCATGCAAATGTCCCAAGATGGTATATATAAAATAAAGCAGATATCGATATGATCTTACCTTGCTAAAGCATGCTGATAAATGCATAAGGACAGTAAATAGAAGATAACCTATGCCTGTCTATACCTCATGCCCAAGCCCACAATTTATTAATCAGCCTTCTAATCATAGAAGCTACTCCAATGCCTAGAGGGTAATCAAAAGTAGGGGTTCACAACAACACCCATGATCACAAACATGTCCCACATATGACATCTGGTCCACCGCCTACTATCCGCAGTAGCCATAATACCCCAGAAGCTAAAATCCAGACCCCGGCTACACTATGCCAATCCCCTGCTCAAACCCGAGCAACAAATAGTCACCTGACTAAAGAATAGGGGGAGAAGAAGCAAATAGGTTTCTTCTAAATCAATTCCCAACATAAAGTGTAGCGATAAGAAATGGCCCTACAAAATGTCCAAATAAGCCAGCCTATGTCCTCAGGAGAGGTAGGAGAAAATGTGACAAATAGTGGTTCGACCAGTGTATCAATTAATAGCTTCACCTGGGTATAATCATCATGCTAAAATCATAATCCGACCACACCTGTCTATAATCTGCTAATCACCCTCATATAAACCATCCCCCTGTGCCTGTCCAAAATATCCTCAAGTGGTACCCTCCCGCAAGACATTTCATAATATCCCATTATAAAAGTAAATCCCCCATGCTAAGTTAAATACCAATAATATTCCCATAAGCATGTATAAGTTCCAACCACTATCACGTTTCCACTATGATATTATCCATATGATAGGCTCACAATGATTTCTATTAAGCATGCATGTGCAGTAGATGATCACTCAACATGTCCAATAGAGAGGATCTCTCTAATATTCCTAGTGGGGTATCAGAACGAGGGATATAGCAACCACCCACCTGAAATTGCGCAATCCAAGTCTCAAAAGTGTCCTCGCCCAATAAAAGATCACCTGCCGCGATAACTGCAAAAATTGTACACAGGGTGTCCAAAATTACACACAATAATCCAAGTTATCCAAAGTCCCAAAATCAGTCCCAAAAATGTACTATTTTCACCTGCAAGATGAACTCAGAAAAATCCGAGAAAATAACCGCTGCGTTCGTCGCGTCGAGCCGGTCGAAACGAGTACCTGCACGCTCAAATCCGAGTTTCCTACACTGAGATATAAATTCTGCAAGGGAACTACCCCAAAGAATTCTGTACAGAAAACTACAGCACCACACTGAAAATAATGCCTTTTTCACCTTCAGGAAAAATCCAGAAAAATCCAGGAAAATTTGAGGATGCTCCTTGCGATGTGTAGATGCAAAACGCCTCTTGGAACGTCTCAATCCGATGCCCGGTTGCGGAGATATCGCCGAAATACCACGGTGCTGTCCAATTACTCCGCAATAGAAAATGGGTCAAAGAGAAGCTTGAAAAACTCCAAGAAATGCTCAGAAATAGGGGGAGCTCAAAACACGATAGTTGAAGCCCTACTTGTCGTGAAGCCAACGGCGTAAAAATCACAGAAAAAGAAGCTCGGGGTAGGCCGGGGGAGCTCGTGCACCAAAATGCGATGGAGAAGAACACCGAAGAAGAAACGTCGCGCCGCGCCGGTAAAATAGAAATCTCGAAATCTGTGCCGCCGAAAAATCTGAAACTTGACAGGTGTGTACTACTCTTCAAGGAGAAGAAAAAAACCCCCTTGCAAAATGCCTCGGATTGCATCAAAGAGCCAAGCCAAAAAAACAATTCAGAAAATACCCGATGTGTCCCCAGAACAGGAAACACCAAAAAGGCCCACTACAAGAGCGCCACGTGCCCCTCTCCGCGCCGCTGTACCGTGCGCCATCGCCTCGGGATCCGCACCCACGTGCGCGCGCGTCGCCGCTGCCGCGCCTATGCCGCGCACGCATCCCGAGGTAACCACCTCGCGCTCCGTGGATCGGGTCCACAACACCCACAAATCACAGGCCGCCACGTGTCCTGCCATCGGACCACCGTGCACCCGAAAACTTCCGTGAACCGCGCCTCACGAGCCGTCCAACCAAAATCCGCCACGTGGCATCCCTCAGGTGCACACTGCCCGCGTGGACCGCGCACCTGCCCGCGCCGCTCTGCGCCTGCCCGCGGCCGCGCGCCGCCTGCCCGAGCCCGCGCCGCCGCCTTCAGCCGCTGCCCGCCGTCGCCGGCCGCCGCCGGCGATCGCCGGGAACACTGTTCCGGCGGTGAACAGTAAAAATTACTGTAGCAAGCTCCGAAAAATACAAGTAAATAGCCCATCTTGACCGTTTTCGCGCGCTGATTCCAAATCCGGCGTCCATTTTGCCAAATTCCAATCCTATAAATTGCCGAAGGCTCCCGAAAAGGTATTTTTAATCCGAATTTCGCTCTGAGCCTAAATTTGACATCCATTCTGCGCGTAAACTCCTCTAAACATCCGACGGGGTCCCCCGATTACCCACGTGATCCATTTTAAGCCCCGAGTCCATCACTTGTGTCCAAATTGGCGCACGAACATCGCCGGCATGCCACGTAGACTTCCAGAACCTGCTGGTCACACTGTAGAAGCCCTGCAAAGATCCGGGTCACCACATTTGCCATTTTCCGGAGTCATCTGGATATTGTTTACACTTGGTAAGAACTTTTTACACGTGTGCACAGCAGCTTCAAGAAAACGAATGAGGACCTATGAAATTTATCACTTCAGTTCGAAGCAAGAAACTTATTATTACACCTCAGTTAGTTGGAGAGGTGTTAGGAATGTCAGCAAGTATGGTAGGAACCAACTATCTGAAGGGTTGTCCCTTGACCAGTTTAGATTGGCGACGAGTTGTGGATGGCATCTGCATGCCGAAAACTCGGTCAGCAGGAAACTCGGTATTATCAAAAGAACTTCGCCCAGAATACCGATTCCTCAACTTTATCTTTTGCTACAATATTTTGCCGAATATGCAGACGAAGGTGTTACGATGGGATAGGATGCTATTCTTATATCTTTTAGGACATTCAAGAGATGCACAAGGTTTGAATATCAATATTCCTTACGTCATCTGGAATAGGATGGCTCGATATGTGGAGCATCCTCATCAAACTGAGAGACTACCATTTCCTTTGATTATTATGCGAATTTTCAAGAACTTTGACGTAGACATCAGATCGTCAGCTTATTTACATAGTTTAGGAACAATTAGTGACTCAACGGTTGTCAAGTCTCTCTCAACAAAACCAGATGACACTCCAACACCTCCTCGAGGCAAAAGACCAGCAACACCAACAGCACCAACAGCATCAACAGCACAAGCAGCACTAGCAGCATATACAGCACCAGTTCGAGCACCAATGGAGACATCAGATGATGAGGCTTCTGTAACATCCATCTATAGGGAACAACAAAGGTTATCTTCCGAACAGGAGCGCATCGCGAAAGAGCAAGGACGTATTTCTCAGGAATTAGAACTGATAACTGCAGCTCAAGTTACTTTGACAAAGAAGTATAACTCACTGACAAAACTGGTGAAAAAGATTTTCACAAAAATGGGATGCAGCAGCTCAGAAGAATCCGACTCAGAAAATTGATGGAAGACTGTCTCTAATCATGTTTGTTTTGCAGGCTTTATTTTTTTTGGCACTGACAAACTTTACAAACTTTACCTTCTTTTTCTCTTTCCTTCTTATTTTGCCTTGTGGCGATTTTTGACAAAAAGGGGGAGAGAATATGAACTTGAGAGAACTTTGAACAGGTAAGAGCTTTGTTTGAACTTGAGCTGCTAAGTAAGTTCTAAGTTGAACTTTGATCATGCCCCGACTAACTATTTGACTAACTATTTGGGCATGTAATATTACTAACAAATTGCTTGATAACTGACACATTTACTAACTTGTTAATTATTTTGACATGACATTTGGATTGTTAATACATAGGGATATGTGAATCTTTGTTTGCTAAATTTTCATATATATCTGATAATTAATGTCATGGTGAGTATAAACTCTATCTCTCTGATTAATTTTTGAATTCTTGAGGTATCTAACAATTTCTTTTGTCAAGAATTATTTCTTTTGCAGAGAGTACAAATGTCTAAGTCTAGAGTCTGTTTTAGGAGTTTATCTCTTGTATTCATCTTATTTGAATTTTTCATGTAAATTTTTATTGTATGGTGATAACAACAAAAATATCTTTTAAAATTTTTTAAGTGGATTTTTATTTTGTCACGAAACCGCCAAAGGGGGAGATTGTTAAGGATTTTGTATTGGCGTATTTCGTGAAGTGGTATAAGTCTTGAAGATGAAGAATTGTGGATCAACTACATCAATCTCAAGAAGAATGCATTCGGAATGATCAGGTACGTTTAACTAAATAATTTTGGTGATTCGAATACATTTGAGTAGTTTAGAAATACTTGGATAAGTTTTCATTGCATAAAAATTAAAAACTGGACAAGTTGTGTGTTCAGGATCCGGATCAGACCATTCCAGTCCGGATCCCGAATATAGTTTAGTTCATGCGGTTTTTCAGTCCGGACCACCCCTATTCCAGTCCGGACCCCGAACCTTAATTCTGCAAAATTGCATGAACAGTCCGAACCTCCCCTGTTTCAGTCCGGACCCCGAATTGTGTTTCTTCAGAAAATCTTCTGAAAAAGACGACAGTCCGGATTAGACTTAATCCAGTCTGGACCGTCGTGCGGGAAAAAAATCTGTTAAGTCAGTTTTTGATTCTTATCCTCTTCCAAAGGTTTCTAACCTATAAATAAACCCTAATTTCATCTTTTATTGTTAATGAGAAAATGAGAATTAATCGATTTAATCGAAAAATCGATCGGAAAAAATAATAGAAAAATCCACAAATATAAAGAAGAAAGGAAATCACGTTTAAACTTATGTTTCTTCATCTATATTGTTCAATTTGATTCTAGGGTTTTCAAACACCTATTTTTCGTAGAATCAAATTGAAGAATACTTAGATGGTATTTCCTTATCTATCTTTGATTTAAGTATTCGGAGGATCATCACCAAACAAAACAACGATCTATCTAGAATCGGCGCGAGGATTCGCGTGACCTTGTGGATTCAAGGTGTGATCGCTCTCGTGGATTCGGAGCGAAACTCGTTCGTGTGATCGAGGCGTGCCGCATTGGTGAAGACCGTGGATACGGTTGGACTTCGTGGATTCGGAGTTGGACGCTAATCGTGGATTCGAGGCGCGTCGTGGAGCGAGCGGAGAAGATCAACTAGGAGCGTATGGAAAAGGTTGAATCATAGGTTTACGGTAAATCACCTTGTACGTGTTTTAATTCTAGTGGATTTCGCCGTGTTATCGGTCCCGTGATTTTTTACTCCTGTGATGGAGTTTTCCACGTAAATCTTGCGTACTTTATTTATTTTCCGCATTGGGTTATTTTTACGCAACGATTTGGTGTGTTTATTGTTTACACCTATTCACCCCCCCTTCTAGGTGGTCTTTCCTCTATTCAGATCCATATAATCCATAACTCACAGTATAATATCTGTTTTTGTTGATTGGATGCATGTTTCTTGTGTTGGGAACGCTGTGATCAAAGAAGAGGCTGTGATATTTGATGTGTTGTGCTGGATGAGCTTTGAGCTGAACGTCCTTTGTTAGAGTTGGATTTTACTGTGCACTTGAGCTAAGGGAGTTGAGACTTGCTTGGAGTTTCTTTTGCTAATTGTGGAGCTTCTTGAGGCTGTCCTATCAGAAGCCGAAGTGTGGTTGCGTGTAATACTCGTGAATTTCGAGTTTGAAATTTTAATAAAAGTTTGAAATTCTATATATATTAGTTAGAAATCTTATATATATATATATATATATATATATATATATATATATATATATATATATATATATATATATATATATATATATATATACAAATATAGTTGAGTTATGACTTAAGTATGAATAGTAACTTGTAAAAATTTCGGGCTTTTCCAAAGTAGTTAGCTAACTTAACCGATCTGGATCAAAACTCGACAATGTAAATACATAATTTGAACAGTCTTATCAATCTGAGCACAATGGCACGGTCCAAATTTATATCTGACGAGCCTAGAGCCTCGAGAAGCGTGCCAGACTATGTTTTTATCTGAAGAAGAGGAATGTGATTTATTGAGACCTAAACTCGACAAACTAAAATCGCTACCTAATAGATCTCATCGAGCCAAACGTCATGGTGTCGTCCGTTTTCATGTTCGACGACCCGAATGCCTCAAAAACGTGTAAAATAGGAGATTTCAGTGTATTTTTTTGCATTTAACCTAATATTTTATGCATGGATTGTGATGAGATTTCGTGTAGAGGGGCTTCTCTGCATTTTGCACTTTAGTGAGGGACCCTTGATGAATTTCCAAGCTTTGAGAGGTTTGTTAGCATTTTGTTGCATGGATTTTTGAATCCGGGATTTTCTTAGAACTTAACCACCCACGATCTCTCTAGCAACTGCCACATTTCCCCCATGACCTCTCCTCTTCCCCGCCATTATCTACGAGCATTGTCACCACCTATCATTGCTGGTGAAAGCTGAAAGAGAGAGAGAGAGAGAGAGAGAGAGAGAGAGAGAGAGAGAGAGATCTTGTTCTTAGTTATTCTTGGGTTGGAGGGTTTGGAGGCAACGAAACTCCCACACGCTTCACCCAAACCCTTTTAGGACCTCCCTTTGTCACGCCCCGTGGTCGAAACTACGACCCGGGCTTGCCAACAGATCCGCCATCTGTACAAAAATTCCCGCACAAACGAAGTGTCTAATCTGTAAAGTCAAATCTATAGCTATATATGTATCAGAGCTGAAATAAGAATAAATAGCTGTAAAATCATAAACTAAACATCTGAATATACAAAATCCAAAATATATAGTCATCTCCCACTATGATACAAGATACATCATAACTCTCAGACTGTCCAGTACAAAATAAAATCTCACATATAGGGTATATCTACCTCTGACTCTCAAAATAAGCTGGTAAGGAACTACTCGGTCACGCGCTTACCTCGATCTGCTGCCTCCGCTCGAACCGAAGCAGGAACAGCTACCTCTGAAAATCAATCACCACAACGGGTATGAGAACTACACCAACACATAGTTCTCAGTGGGTACCGTCACCAATATCCACGGTATGCTCACTAAGTCTACTGGAGGCAATAAAACAGGTAAACAGGTAAATATGAAAAGCTGAAATGAAACTACAGCTACTATGCCTCAAGTATCATGCTCAAAGGAAAGTACTCAACTAAGAACATGCTATGCATCCACTCACTCACGAGGTGCTCATATCAACCTAATCTCACTGACCGTCAAATCTGGTCCAGTCAAGCCTGCGCCCCCTACTGTATAAACGTAGGGTGTACAATCGGACTATCACAATATCACGCAAAGCAGCATCATCAGGCGCATCATCATCATCACATCCGGAGCGGCAACTCGAGGGGAGCGACCCCACCGAGGAACAAGCGTGTCAAGTCAGGCTCAATAAGCGGCTCCTACAGGCTATAATTCACGATCAAACGGATCGGAAACTCGAATGCCCAACTATCCCATAATCATGTCTAGGTCGGAGAACCCTCCACAACTCAATCTGATAAAGCCCACAAAACCGCCAAGACACTAGAAAACCCCTCCACTGAGTCAATAAAAATTCACTCGGCCCCTAGACACGAAGGTACATGCATCTCGAACCTATCCAACCCCTCTGGGCGATCTCAATGTATAAAAACTATTTTTAAAGCCAGTTTTTCATTAAAACGAGTTCAGCGATTTTTAAAACGGTTCATATGCAGTTCTGATGTCAACTAACCATGCAATCTAGTGTCATATGGTATCAAGAGTGTACTAAAAATATTATGGGATTCAAGTTGTCATTCTATAATTTTTTAGGCAACTATCAAATTTGCCAACTAAAACAACAGATAAACTAGACATGCTAAACATGCATACAATAGCATTGAGGGCATTCCATAAAGTTTAGAAGAATTTCAACCCACCTGGATCGCTTTCCATAGGCAAAAGAGAAGTTGGAGAAGTGCGGCGTCGCTCTCTGTCAAGTATCAGCCGGAACAGCACCCTCGGCACCCCGTCGCGCGCACCTCCGCCAAACGTCTAGGGAAGTCTCTAGGAGCTCTCAGCACACTCCAAATACCTCTAGCTAGGTCCCTAAACTCATGTCAACACCACCACCAAGCTCCACCAAGCCCATGGCACACACAACCCAAGCTCTCTGCCGCTCTACACAGTGAACAGCAACAACAACTCAAACAGCACCACATCCAAGCTCTGGTCCCTCACAGCGCAGGTGTGGTGTCCCGATTTCCGTTCGACCTGTTTAGGTGGTCGACGGTGAGAAAACACCTATTATTGGTGTATCGAACTCGTTGTGCGTCAAACGGATGCCAAAAACGGACTCAGCATGCGAAAATGTTGAAAACCGGCTATTTTCGGGCGAAACGGGCCAAACGGGCCGATTTCTCGGGTGGGCCGGTCCACGGCCTACTTGGCGTGCACCGGGACCAGCGAAGACGGCGGACTGCCACATGGCGCGCGCCGATTGGCGGGTCAACGCACGCGCGACAGAGTACGTTCCGCGCCGGGCGCGGCGCACGGTGGACCGCGCCAGGCCACATGTCGCCCGCTGTGAACCGCGGCCCACGGTTCCCGTCGTGGACCACGCGGCAATGCGGCGGGCCGCAATTGGCGGGCACGCGTGCGCCGGGCGCGCAAGGCGCAGAAGGGACACGTGGCGGCTTCTGGGCGTTCCGGGCGCGGGTTGCGGGCCGGGCCGAGGCACTATAGCCGCCCAATTGGGTTTCGGGCGCCCGAATGTTGGGCCCGAAAGCCCAATAGCTTGATTTTTTTGGGGTTCTTTTTGGAGGGGCCTATAAATAGGCCCCTTTGCTCGGCCTTTTGGCCTTTTTCCCGAGCCCCCCTGTGGTTGAGTGCTTTAGAGAAGTTGTTCCTCTTCTTGTGCTGCATCTCTCGAAGGAGTTTCAGAATTTTTGGAGGATGCGGCATTGACGGCTTCGGCGATTCGGCGCAGTGCGGCGTTTCTTCTTCGGTGGCCATTTTCGTCGCGTTTCGGTCCACGAGGTCCACAGAGCTACTTCGAAGGAATTTTTGGACGATTTTCGCGGCGTCGGTTTCACGAGAGGTAGATCTCTGTTTTTATCTTTTTCGCTCCTCTCAGTTTTGGGTTTTTATTGGGGTTTCTGGAACATCTTGAACCCCTTTCCTGCTGGTGGTTTTTCTGGACAGCAGAGGCTTGTCGGATTTTTATCTCTGCGCTCGGGTATCGGATTCCAGCCTGTGAGGACTCGATTTACATCTACGCTTCGCAAGTATCACCTTCGTATTTTTACTAAAATTTTTGAAGATTATCTCGTAGGTGGTATTTAAGCATTTTCTGGACTGATTTTACAGCAGCATGTGTTTGTGGGAGTTTTTGCTTATTGCAATGTTTGGACCATATCTTTGTACCCAGGAGGAGTTTTCTAGTGTTTTTGTACTCGCTGGAATTGTGAGAACTTGAGGATTATCCCCGTTCTGTTTCAGCCCTTTTGATCTTGGATTGACACGCGCTTCAAGTGGGTTGCTTCGTCTCCAAAACCGGTGGATGGTTCATTAATTATGTTGTATAGAAAGCATGCATGATTGTGAGATATGTTAGAATGCATGTTAGAGAGATGTTGTCTTTCCTGTGTTGTTATTCAAATCATGTTGGCTAATGTTCCCAGATCTTACTTTAGTTAAACTAAATGCTACTATTGGAACTTGACCTAGCATCCTGTCATATGTTGCATGTGTAACCAGACTAGTAGAAAACCCTCACTTGGGCTAGATTCATTTATGCTCTAGACATCCACACTTCTTATTCTATTCCTGGACATAGTATTTTTCCTCGCCCGGGTAGGGGGCCGAGTGGTCGGAATTTATTTTTAGTGTGGTGTCACGCCCCGGGTGTAAACCAGAACCCGGGCCCGTCTACTGTCACGCCCCGGGGTCGAAACTGCGACCCGGGCTCGCTAACAGATCCGCCATCTGTACGGAAACTGCCGTACAGACGAAGTGCCTAACCTGCAAAGATAGAACTATAGCTACACAGATATCAGAGCGGATAAAAAAGCTGTAATATAAAATCTCACTACTATAAAGCTGAAAATGAATACAACCTCCATCTCCCAAATACATGGTGATACAAAAGAAATCCACCTATACATCATCTACAAATCCAAAAGGGAGATAACTAAAACTAGAAATATAACAATACATGATCAACTCCCACAGTCCGGGATGGTACATCTACCTCACTCTAAAGGAACAATGCTGGTAGGGAACTATCTCGTGACTCCCTGTCCTCGGTCCGTCAAGCCAGCTCGGGCAGGAACGGAAGAAAAGCCTCAGCAACCTGTCACCGACAGAGGGTGTGAGAACTACATCCTACAGTAGTTCTCAGTGGGTACCGTCTCCAAGACCCACGGTCTGCCCACTAAGTCTACTAGAGGCATAAGATAACAGAAAAAGACTGTGATAATGAAAAATAAGCTGGAAAAATATCTACAGCTATTATGCCTCTATCTACTATGCTCAAAGGAAAAAAGAACCCAGATGATGGTATGCATCCACTCACTACTGACCATATGTCACAAGTACCTTGCCATCACTCTCTCAATGTCACCCAATCTCAATGACTGTCCCACTTTGGACCAGTCAAGCAAACCTGCGCTCATCTACTGCCGCACATCCCGGAGGAACGGACTTACGTAGGGTGTCCCACACGGACTATCTCAATCTCAAGCGAACTTTAGTGTATCAACTAGTCGCATCATCGCAGCCTCGTCAGGCTCGGTATCATCATCGCACCCGGGGCGTAGCTCGAGGGGAGCGACCCCAACGAACTCAAGTATCACAAGTATCTCATAACTGGCATGAAATGCCAGGCTCAGCAAGTTATAATCCACGATCAAATAGATCGGTAACACGAGCTCAAAAGCATAACTCAGTCGGAAAAGAACCTCGACTCAAATATGAATAGCTCAACAACTCTCACAGCTATGTCGGAGAACCCTCTACGACTCAAGCTCACAACACTAACTCACTAAAAGAAAGTACTACACAGCTGGGACCACCGTCACTCCAAACGGCTCCCATAACGACACCCCACTCATAGGCGAGAAGAACCGACTGACGCGGCAAAGATCCGAAAATCCCGATAGACCGGTGCCTAGAACCCCAATCAAACAAGAACAGACTCTAGGCTCAGCCTATCGAAGTTCTTGATCCTTTACCGTTCAGGGATTCAGCCCCTCTCGGTTAAAGTGGGAAACTATCTCAACACACAAACTCACGGCTAGAGATGCTCCACAGCCAGAACCACAAAGAGTCCGAAAACTCCGGGAAACTAATACCTACGATCCCAATCAAACAAGAACAGGCTATAGGCGTAGCCTCCCGTTGTTTTCGACCCAAGAAGAAAATCAGAGCCTTAGAACCCAGATCACTCACCCTGGTCGAGGGAGGGATTTTAGGAAAAAGATGACCTTTATTATGAAATATCATTTTCACTCAACCCCCTAGGGGTGAGGATAAAATTGCTCCTTTTTGAAAGCCGTTTTGAATTGAGAAAACCAACTTTTATATATTTTAGTTCTTGAGAAAATCAGTTGAAAACAAGTTGTTTCCCGAACTCCCAGGGGTGACGCCTTCGCCCAATCAAACAAGAACAAGCTACGGCGACCCCTAGGATTTCGGAAGGAAAACTCTAGTTTACTAAAATCATGAGTGTCCAAAAGCATTCTGGGTTCAAGGTCCTGATAACACAAGTGCACCACGATCAGAACACGGTGGTGACGAGTGAAACGGAGAAACAACCAGAGACCCGGGATCACCGTTTACCCCAAACGGTTCCCAAACACTAACTCACTGGCCTAACCCAGCCACCAGACCCTACTCGGCCCCCAGGCCCGAGTACAATACCCGTCCCACAACACCCTGACCACTCGGCCCACTACCCGGGCGAGGAACTCTATGTCTGGAAAAAAAAGCAATTTGTGGGATGGCTAAAGCATAAAAGAACCTAACCCAAGTTAAAGTTCACTATTGGTCTGGTTAAACACATGCAACATATGACGGGGGTGCTAGTCAAAGTTCCAAGGAAACACTTAAACTAGCATGCAAATCCAATCATAATAGAATTAGAAGGAAGTCCGTAGACTTGGAGAGAAACCAACCCACCTCCGTTTGCCACCAATTATTCGTCGACACTTGCAATTGGGCTCAGCGGGATTACCTTGCCTCCACGTGGTCCGCACGCAAAATGAAGCACGGTGCCGAAATCCGCACGCGAATCGGAGCACGCTGTGACCTACCACAAGACCGCGCGCTGAGCGGATGTCCGGAAGTAAACCCGCGGCTTCACGCGGCGAAAAAACTATCAACCGGCCTCGACGGAAGCTAAAAACAGCACTGCAATCTGCCAGCAAAGAAGAAATCACAAAATCAATCAAAAATGGTCGAAAACCGAGCATCCGGCGGTGGAAACGGCCTCTGTCGGCGAAAAAACTGCTCAAAAACCGCTCGCGAAAAACTGCACAAAAATCTGCTCGCGAAACTGCTCGCGAAAAACTGCTCGCAAAAATGCCCAAAAACTGCTCGCGAAAACGCGCACGAAAATGCACAAAACTGCTCGCAAAAACCGCAAAAAATGGCTTGCGAAACTGCTTGCGAAAACAGCGAAAACTGCGAAAACCGCTCGCGAAACTGCTCCCGAAAACTGATCGCGAAAACAGCGAAAATCGTGAAAACCGCTCGCGAAACTGCTCGCGAAAAAGCACAAAACTGCTTGCAAAAAACTGCTCAAAACCGCTCGCGAAAACTGCACGAAAACAGCTCAAAACCGCTCGCGAAAACTGCACGAAAACTGCTCAAAATCGCTCGCAAAAACTGCACGAAAACTGCTCAAAATCGCTCGCGAAAATAGCGAAAACTGCTGCCAACGAAGCAACCGCACGGCGCAGCCAGCCGCACGGCTCCGACAAGCCTGCCGCGCGGCGCTGGTCCTGCCGCGCGGCGCTGGTCCTGCGGCGCGGCGCTGGTCCTACCGCGTGGCGCTGGGCCCAGCCGCGCGGCGCCCCGCAGCGTCGCGCGTGCGGCCCGCGCAGCGCGCGCGGCCCGCAAGGGGCCCGCGGCGCTGCGCGCCCTGCGCGCAGCCCGCGGCACCGCGCACACCCCGCGCGCGGTCCGCAGGGCTGCGCGCGGCCCGCGCAGCGCCCTTGGCACTGCGCGCGGCCCGCAATGGACCCGGGCAGCGCGCGCGGCCCGCAAGAGGCCCACGGTGCTGCGCGCCCTGCGCGCGGCCTGCGGCACCGCGCGCATCCCGCGCGCGGTCCATAGGGCTGTGCGCGGCCCGCACAGTGCCCTTAGCGCTGCGCGCGGCCCGCGCAGGGCCCGCGCAGCGCGCGCGGCCCGCAAGGGGCCCGCGGCGCTGCGCGCCCTGTGCGCGGTCTGCGGCACCGCGTGCATCCCGCGCGCAGTCCGCAGGGCTGCGCGCTGCCTGCCCAAGCCGCGCGCGCTGCCCCCCTCTAGCTGCGATGCCCTGGCCGCCGCAGGGCTGCGCGGCGCCCAGGGCATGCCCCTCCGCAGGCGGCGCAGCATTTTGCTGCGCGCCTGCGGCAGCAAGGGGCCCACTGCGCGCGCGGCGCTCATAGGTGCCGCGCAGCGAGTCACCTCAGCCGCGCGCGCCCTTGCGCGTGCGCGGCTCACCCCGCTGCACACGCCTCGGACAACCAGTCCGCGACCAGCCATGCGCGCACCAAAAAAACAAAAATAATAATAAGAAAATAAAACCCAAAAAGCTCAAAAACTCCAAAAAAACTTAAAAAAAAAGCCTACCTCACTTAGGGTCGATGCGCGCCTTCGTGCTCCTCTCGGCCACCAACAAGAAGGATCCAACAGCTAGCTCAAAACCCAACTTCTTCTCCTACTCTTCCTTCTCTTTCTTCTTTCTCTGCTACTCCAAGTTTCAGAGGAGTCGTTGGGTGGAGGGGATGTGGCAAATGGATAAGGTACTCATATAAATAAAAGCTACAGGGGCTTACTTTAATAAAATCTTTAATTAAAACCCAATTAAAGTTAGTAGAAGGTTAATTTTAAAAGCACAAATCTACTTACCTCACTCCACAACCCACCAAAACACTCCCTCTGAAAACAAGCAGAGAAAAGCCCTTAATTAGCAAAGCTAATTAATTAAATTAATAAAATATTCCAAAAAGCCCAACTCCAACTCACTTTTTGCCTTCGGGCCCTCCGCCGCCGTCCGGAACCTCCCGAACTCCGCTGTAATTTGAAATTACACGCGTCCACAGCTTTTTCTCTTCAAAAAGCTCATCCGTTGAGTCGGGGTGCTCAATCCAAAAACCGGCTCCGAAATTACCAGTTCCGACTCACTTTTTGCCTCCGGATCCTCCGCGTCAGTCCGGAACCTCGCGAACTTCGCTGTAATTTGAGAATATACCTGTTCCAAGTGTTTCCGAATTTCTCGCACTCCACTGTGAAGTCTGCAATTTCCAAATCCAGTCCTCAATCGGCGCACTATGCCGGAAAAACCCCGAATCGAGCTGGGACTTCTGCGTTGATCCGAATCAACCCGACATCAACAGTAATCATAAATGCAACATGCCCGAGGCAAACTCTCCGCTCCACGCCATCATGCAAAGTCGGCGCGCCATCCGAAAATTCGGTACTCTACATTCTCCCCTCCTTCAAAAGGTTTCGTCCCCGAAACCAAATCACACCTCCTACCAACAAGAAGCACTACATCAGGAACATCTTCAACCCCAACTCTCTATTTGGAAAGCAGCCGAAAATATCGAAAGGTCTGAAAATTCCAAAAGGCCGATGCCTTCACCCCAATCAAACAAGAACAGGTTCCAGCATCGTCTCCATTTCTGGAGTAGCCTTTTTGAAATTTTCGTCCCGTTCGCCAGTTTCGGCGCAAAGACGAGAAAACAAGGAGAGAGGTGTTGAAGCTGTCCCTGCTGTGGCTGCAACCCAAAAACTGCAATCTACCAACTCGAACCATGCAGGGTGCAAAACTCTGATCTCAACAACTAGGAAAGGAAGTCATACCAGGTACCATGCGATCCGCTACCCTGGCGCCCACCAATCGGGCAGCCCAAACTCATCCTCTCGATGTGAGTGGTCGTCGACCTGGCTGCCTCGACATTGTGGCCTCATCTGGCTGGCAGTAAGTCGGAGGAGCTCCTTCTTCCGGAAGAGGTAGCGGGGGTGCCGTCGCAAGCGGCATTACCGTAAGTACTGCTCGAGGGCATGCTGCCTGAAAATGTCCAGTCTGTCCGCACGAAAAGCATCGCCCCTGCCTATGGTCACAATACTGTACTGTATGCGGCCCACCACAAATGACACACTCATCCTGATACTGCTGCTGGTGCCTCGGCTGTGGGGGACCTCCTGATCTCCGTCTCCTCTGAAATCCACGACCCTCAGACTGGGATGGTGGTGGTCCCCAGGGTCTCGATCTACTCGACTGTCCAAAATCAGGCAGCACAGAACGCCTCTCCCCGGAGCTGGTCCCTGGCGCTCCGTCCCTCTCTGACATAAACGCTGTGCCTCGGGAAACCCACCGAGCACGTTCTATGGCTGCATCCAAAGTCGGTGACCGGTGCGAATGAACAAGATGATAAATATCCTGGTGCAGTCCTCTCTCAAACAAATCCACCCTCTGAGCCTCATCTGGGGCGACATGTGGCACACTGTTCAGCAACTTCTGGAACTCCCGAATGAACTCCTGAAGTGCTCGACTACCCTGCTGCAATCGTCGAAGATCCCCTTCTAGCTTCTGCTTTGCACTATCGGGAAAATAGGCCCCGCGTAGCAAAGCTCGAAACTCTGGCCATGTCAACAACTGAACTCCCGGTGGTCCAACGGGGCGAACTCGACGCCACCAACTCTCGGCGTCCTTCTCCAAAAAGTGCGCCCCCAAATGTACCTGATGTTCTTCCTTGATGAAGAGGTTCTCAAAAAGTTTCTCCATTGCCGCGATCCAGTTCTCAACATCCCACGGCTCTGAACTCTGCCCTGAAAACCGCGGAGGGTGGAATTGGTTAAAATGAGCCAACTTGTCGGTGAGCTCCCTCTGCTCTGATTCTGTCAATGGGGTGATCTGAGACGAGGTCGACGAAGTCGCTACCGGAGGTGCTGCTGAAGATGTCCTCTGCTCAAGCAATCTCATCATACGCTCCATGTTTTCCTCCTTGCGCTTGATCACCTCCTCCCGGCGCTTGGCCGCCTCCTCCTGGCACCGCAACGCCTCTGACATCTGGGCCACCTGAGCCAGCAGCTCCTGGACCTCACTCTGCCTGGTCCGCTCGGCCTCTCGCCGCTCGGGCTCCTAATCCAAGGTCGAACGCCCCCTCGTCGCTGCACGACGTCTCGGCGGCATCGCAGGTAACTGCAACAAATACAAACGTCAGGACATAACAACCATACGACCCAATCCAGAGAAAGTCTAAGACTTGTTATCCTTCCTAAAGTATTATGTCGTCTGCAGCCAACATAATCACCTTTGAGAGGATAACCAGTAAAGTCACTCGTCCCGTCCCTTGGGAGAGGTAAAAACTCAATCAGGACTCCCGCTACAAGTCACGACTCTCACGTAGTCATCCTAATGTCCAACCATAAGGCTAGGGTTTCTAAGTCCACAATGACCTACAACCTAGGCTCTGATACCACCTAAATCTGTCACGCCATGGGGTCGAAACTGCGACCCGGGCTCGCTAACAGATCCGCCATCTGTACGGAAACTGCCGTACAGACGAAGTGCCTAACCTGCAAAGATAGAACTACAGCTACACAGATATCAGAGCGGATAAAAAAGCTGTAATATAAAATCTCACTACTATAAAGTTGAAAATAAATACAAGCTCCATCTCCCAAATACATGGTGATACAAAAAAAATCCACATATACATCATCTACAAATCCAAAAGGGAGATAACTAAAACTAGAAATATAACAATACATGATCAACTCCCACAGTTCGGGATGGTACATCTACCTCACTCTAAAGGAACAATGCTGGTAGGAAACTATCTCGTGACTCCCTGTCCTCGGTCCGTCAAGCCAGCTCGGGCAGGAACGGAAGAAAAGCCTCAGCAACCTGTCACCGACAGAGGGTGTGAGAACTACATCCTACAGTAGTTCTCAGTGGGTACCGTCTCCAAGACCCACGGTCTGCCCACTAAGTCTACTAGAGGCATAAGATAACAGAAAAAGACTGTGATAATGAAAAATAAGCTGGAAAAGTATCTACAGCTATCATGCCTCTATCTACTATGCTCAAAGGAAAAAAGAACCCAGATGATGGTATGCATCCACTCACTACTGACCATATGTCACAAGTACCCTGCCATCACTCTCTCAATGTCACCCAATCTCAATGACTGTCCCACTTTGGACCAGTCAAGCAAACCTGCGCTCATCTACTGCCGCACATCCCGGAGGAACGGACTTACGTAGGGTGTCCCACACGGACTATCTCAATCTCAAGCGAACTCTAGTGTATCAACTAGTCGCATCATCGCAGCCTCGTCAGGCTCGGTATCATCATCGCACCCGGGGCGTAGCTCGAGGGGAGCGACCCCAACGAACTCAAGTATCACAAGTATCTCATAACTGGCATGAAATGCCAGGCTCAGCAGGCTATAATCCACGATCAAACAGATCGGTAACACGAGCTCAAAGCACAACTCAGTCGAACCTCGACTCAAAGCTCAACCACTCTCACAGCTATCGAATACGACTCAAGCTCACAACACTAACTCACTAAAGAAAGTACTACACAGCTGGGACCACCGTCACTTTAAACGGCTCCCACAACGACACCCCACTCATAGGCGAGAAGAACCGACTGACGCGGCAAAGATCCAAAAATCTCGATAGACCGGTGCCTAGAACCCCAATTAAATAAGAACAGACTCTAGGCTCAGCCTATCGAAGTTCTTGATCCTTTACCGTTCAGGGATTCGGCCCCTGTCGGTTAAAGTGGGAAACTATCTCAACACACAAACTCACGGCTGGAGATGCTCCACAGCCAGAACCACAAAGAGTCCGAAAACCCCGGGAAACTAATACCTACGATCCCAATCAAACAAGAAAAGGCTATAGGCGTAGCCTCCCGTTGTTTTCGACCCAAGAAGGAAATCAGAGCCTTAGAACCCAGATCACTCACCCTGGTCGAGGGAGGGATTTTAGGAAAAAGATGACATTTATTATGAAATATCATTTTCACTCAACCCCCTAGGGGTGAGGATAAAATTGCTCTTTTTTGAAAGCCGTTTTGAATTGAGAAAACCAACTTTTATTGATTTTAGTTCTTGAGAAAATCAGTTGAAAACAAGTTGTTTCCCGAACTCCCAGGGGTGACACCATCGCCCAATCAAACAAGAACAAGCTCCGGCGACCCCTAGGATTTCGGAAGGAAAACTCTAGTTTACTAAAATTATGAGTGTCCAAAAGCATTCTGGGTTCAAGGTCCTGATAACACAAGTGCACCACGATCAGAACACGGTGGTGACGAGTGAAACGGAGAAACAACCAGAGACCCGGGATCACCGTTTACCTAAACGGTTCCGAAACACTAACTCACTGGCCTAACCCAGCCACCAGACCCTACTCGGCCCCCAGGCCCGAGTACAACACCCGTCCCACAACACCTTGACCACTCGGCCCACTACCCGGGCGAGGAACTCTATGTCTGGAAAAAAAAGCAATTTGTGGGATGGCTAAAGCATAAAAGAACCTAACCCAAGTTAAAGTTCACTATTGGTTTGGTTAAACACATGCAACATATGACGGGGGTGCTAGTCAAAGTTCCAAGGAAACACTTAAACTAGCATGCAAATCCTATCATAATAGAATTAGAAGGAAGTCCGTAGACTTGGAGAGAAACCAACCCACCTCCGTTTGCCACCAATTGCTCGTCGACACTTGCAATTGGGCTCAGCGGGATTACCATGCCTCCACGTGGTCCGCACGCAAAACAAAGCACGGTACCGAAATCCGCACGCAAATCGGAGCACGCTGTGACCTACCACAAGACCGCGCGCTGAGCGGATGTCCCGAAGTAAACCCGCGGCTTCACGCGGAGGAAAAACTCTCAACCGGCCTCGACGAAAGCTAAAAATAGTACTGCAATCTGCCATGAGAGAAGAAATCGCAAAATCAATCAAAAACGGTCGAAAACCGAGCATCCGGCAGTGGAAACGGCCTCCGTCGGCGAAAAAACTGCTCAAAAACCGCTCGTGAAAAACTGCACAAAAATCTGCTCGCGAAACTGCTCGCAAAAATGCCCAAAAACTGCTAGCGAAAACACGCGCGAAAATGCACAAAACTGCTCGCAAAAACTGCGAAAAACGGCTTGCGAAACTGCTTGCGAAAACAGCGAAAACTGCGGAAAATGCTCGCGAAAACTGCTCGCCAAAACAGCGAAAATCGTGAAAACCGCTCGCGAAACTGCTCGCGAAAAAGCACAAAACTGCTTGCGAAAAATTGCTCAAAACCGCTCGCGAAAACTGCACGAAAACTGCTCAAAACCGCTCGCGAAAACTGCACGAAAACTGCTCAAAACCACTCGTGAAAACTACACGAAAAATGCTCAAAACCGCTCGCGAAAACAGCGAAAATTGCTGCCAGCGAAGCAACCGCGCGGCGCAGCCAGCCGCACGGCTCCGACAAGCCTGCCGCGCGGCGGTGGGCCTGGCGCGCGGCGCTGGGCCTGGCGCGCGGCGCTGGGCCCAGCCGCGCGGCGCCCCGCAGCGCCGCGGGCGCGGCCCGCACAGGGCCCGCGCAGCGCGCGCGGCCCGTAAGGGGCCCGCGGCGCTGCGCGCCCTGCGCGCAGCCTGCGGCACCGCGCGCACCCCGCGCGCGGTCCGCAGGGCCGCGCGCGGCCAGCAAGGGGCCCTCGCAGCGCGCGCGGCCCGCAAGAGGCCCGCGGCGCTGCGCGCCCTACGCGCGGCCGGCGGCACCGCGCGCATCCCGCGGGCGGTCCGCACGGCGGCGCGCGGCCCGCGCAGCGCCCCTGGTGCTGCGCGCGGCCCGCGCAGCGCCCCTGGTGCTGCGCGCGGCCCGCAAGGGGCCCGCGCAGCGCGCGCGGCCCGCAAGGGGCCCGCGGCGCTACGCGCCCTGCGCGCGGCCAGCGGCACCGCGCGCATCTAGCGCGCGGCCCGCGCACGGCCCTCGCAGCGCGCGCGGCCCGCAAGGGGCCCGCGGCGCTGCGCGCCCTGTGCGCGGCCTGCGGCACCGCGCGCTTCCCGCGCGCGGTCCGCAGGGCTGCGCGCGGCCTGCCCAGGCCGCGCGCGCCGCCCCCCTCTGGGCGCGATGCCCTGGCCGCCGCACGGCTGCGCGGCGCCCAGGGCATGCCCCTCCGCAGGCTGCACAGCATTTTGCTGCGCGCCTGCGGCAGCAAGGGGCCCGCTGCCCGCGCGGCGCTCATAGGCGCCGCGCAGCAAGTCACCTCAGCCGCGCGCGTCCTTGCGCGCGCGCGCGGCTCACCCCGCTGCACACGCCTCGGACAACCAGTCCGCGACCATCCATGCGCGCACCAAAAAAACAAAATTAATAATAAAAAAATAAAACCCAAAAAGCTCAAAAACTCCAAAAAAACTGAAAAAAAGCCTACCTCACTTAGGGTCGATGCGCGCCTTCGAGCTCCTCTCGGCCACCAACAAGAAGGATCCAACAGCTAGCTCAAATCCCAACTTCTTCTCCTACTCTTCCTTCTCTTTCTTCTTTCTCTGCTATTCCAAGTTTCAGAGGAGTTGTTGGGTGGAGGGGATGTGGTAAATGGATAAGGTACTCATATAAATAAAAGCTACAGGGGCTTACTTTAATAAAATCTTTAATTAAAACCCAATTAAAGTTAGTAGAAGGTTAATTTTAAAAGCACAAATCCACTTACCTCACTCCAGAACCCACCAAAACACTCCCTCTGAAAACAAGCAGAGAAAAGCCCTTAATTAGCAAAGCTAATTAATTAAATTAATAAAATATTCCAAAAAGCCCAACTCCAACTCAATTTTTGCCTTCGGGCCCTCCGCCGCCGTCCGGAACCTCCCGAACTCCGCTGTAATTTGAAATTACATGCGTCCACGTCTTTTTCTCTTCAAAAAGCTCATCCGTTGAGTCGGGGTGCTCAATCCAAAAATCGGCTCCGAAATTGCCAGTTCCGACTCACTTTTTGCCTCCGGATCCTCCGCGTCAGTCCGGAACCTCCCGAACTTCGCTTTAATTTGAGAATATACCTGTTCCAAGTGTTTCCGAATTTCTCGCACTTCACTGTGAAGTCTGCAATTTCCAAATCCAGTCCTCAATCGGCGCACTATGCCGGAAAAACCCCGAATCGAGCTGGGACTTCTGCGTTGATCCGAATCAACCCGACATCAACAGTAATCATAAACGCAACATGCCCGAGGCAAACTCTCCGCTCCACGCCATCATGCAAGGTCGGCGCGCCCTCCGAAAATCCGGTACTCTACATCTACAGATCCGTCATGCACACGGAATTTCCCGCGTACACGAAGCGCTGGTAACCTGCTCAGAAATACGATGTACAATAAAAGAGCATAATACAGAGCTGAAATAGAAGAACCACATAGTATCTCAGATTGGGACTAGAAATAAAGCTGTAATAAATACAATAATCTCCCAGCTCACCAAAATAGTACAACCAGCTGGCAAAAGCCAGACCCAAAATAAAAGAAAAATACCACAGTCTGAGTGAAGGGTACAACATCTATCTAACAACTCTCAGTCTCACAGGAGATCTATCTACTCAGCGATCCCCTTACCTCGTTCAGCTGCCGATGGCCTAGCAGCTCCCGTAGACGACTCTGCAAAATAAAGGAAAAGAGACAGAAAATAACAATGGGGGTGAGAACTACTAGATAAACCAGTAGCCTCCCCTAGTGGGTAAAACCTCAACTCTGACGCACCCACTAGGACTACTAGAGGCGAAAGGAAAAGGTGAAGTGGTAAGGTAGATAAGATGCTGAAGTAGGAAAGCTACCACTACTATGCCTCTCAATGTTGTGCCAAAGGTAACAGTATGAATGCAACTATGAAGCCAATCAATGGACCAGTAATCACTGGCACTGCCTACTGATCTGTCTCAAGTATCTGCTGACTAATCGGTGCTCACTGACCGATGCTCACTGTCTGGTACTCACTGGCCAACCGACCGGCACCCGGCACGGTCAAAAGCCTACTCCGGAGTGGCACTATAGGGGAGCGACCCACACGAGTAAAGTATCTCTGTATCAAGCATCTCTGTAACCAATGTCTCACAATAGCAGGACTGGATCATGACTATGATCAAAGTGGGAAACTCCGTCCACTACAGAAAACCCAATCCCCAGCTGATGCAAACAAGTAAACCAGACTCAACCCCAATCTGATGCAAGGATAAACATCCGGTCGACCACCTGCTGTCCGTGGTCTCGGCAATACCCCACAAGTCCACCATCTAGTGCAATCCCGACTACACTATCCCAAACCCCTGCTCATACTCGAGCAACAAGCATCTGAATGCAAAGGAGAGCAATAAAACATGTTTTCTCCTAAGTCAAGTCTCAATATGATAGTGTAGCAAGAAATAGTGGCCTAACCAGATGTCCAAGCAAGCATGCAATTGTACTATTTAAAAGCTGTAGAAAAGTGTCAAATATTTATTTTAAAAAGATTGATCTTACTGTACAGATATAAAAAGTTATTTGCATGCGAGATTATAGTATTTGTCCCAACCACAGTGTCCCAAAATAAGCTATCATATAATCTGTGGGGTCATATGTGTGGTTCTCAAATAGAGTATCAATTGTCATATTAAATTTTAGGGGAGTTCTAATAATCCTAGTGAGCAAGTCAAAAATGAGGTAAGCAACAACCACCCACCTCGAAAAGCGCAAACCACACCCAAATAGTCTTCTGGCTGTCCACAATCCTCTAATCCCGCAACTCACTGAAAACAGTGGACAGCTGTACAGAACAACTGTAGTGGTCCAGAATTCCATGCACCTTTTTTTGGTGAATCCACTGGTTAGAACACCTGTTGATGGTGTGTCTGGTCCATAGTGTATCGAAGTGATAGCATAGATGGACCCATTGAGGAATTTATTGTCATATTGGCCTTCGGCTGCATTTGCCGAATTTTAGAAAAGGTTTTGGGCCAAACAGAGGTTGGATTTGGATTCAGCACGGAAAAACGGTTGAAAACGGCTATTTGCTTGTTAAATTTGGAGTCCGGATGACCAAAAAGGGCTTCCGGAAGTTTTCGGGGCGTTTCGGTGCATGGGGGTGGACCGTGGACCGACGGGGGCCACGTGGCAGCCCATTATAGGCTGGTCCACACCGCTCGGTCCACGGGGATGCGCGGCGGGCGCATGGACCATGCGGCGGTCCTCGTGGCGCTTCCGGATAGGTGGGAGCATGCGGCGCGGTGCAGGGAAAAACGCGCGGCTCTGTGGACCGGGCGCACGACACGCGTCATCCATGGATTGGCGGGCTCACCAAGGCAGGGTCCACGGGGTCTGGGTGTGGCGCCTCGGGGCGCGTGCCAGCGCAGAGGGTGCAGCGCGGCTGGTCGGCCGCACGTGGCCCGCGCTCGAGTGCGGGCCACGTGTCGGCCCTCCGCTGGCTGGCGCATGCAGCGTCGAGCGGGAAGGGGCCACGCGGCCGCACGTCTGTCGCCCCGCACAGCTATTCGCTGTGCGGGGGACACGTGTCGAGCGGGGATCGACCGGGCGCGTCGGACCGGGGTTATCCAACCCCCCCTTGGCGGATTCGGGCGCTGCATTTTGGCGCCCGAATCCGACTCCAAGGGGGTGGGATTTTTGTTTAAATAGGGGTTTTGGGGGTTCTTTTTGCCCTTTTCTGAGCAATTTTTCACAGTAAGTCCTTAAAGGGTTTTCTTCCTCTATCAGAGAGGCAATTCATAGGACCTTCCCAGGATTTTTAGGAGCAGAAATTGCGAGGCTTTTCTTTTTTCGGCGCAACGCGACGCTTGTTTTCCGGCGACTCGTTTCGTCCCTTCTCAGTGTTCGAGCTCCCCCGACTCATCCCGACCTCCGATTCGGGCGATTCTCACGCCGTTGGACTCACGATAGGTAGGGCTTCATTTTTGATATTTTGAGTTGCCTCTGGTTTTGTGTGGATTTCGAGTTTTCCGAGCTTCCATTTGACCCATTTTTCTTCGCGGATTTTTGGACAGCACTGCGGTGTTCTAGCTGTATCTTTGCACACAGGCAACGAATCAAGGCAATTCAAGGGCCAAAATTCATCTACATTTCGCAAGGAATCTTCTGGATTTTTCTCAGATTTTTCTGGGTTTTGTACGAAGGTGAGAATCTCCTTTTTCTGCGGTTCTTTGTTACAGAAATTTTGTACAGATTGGATTGGGGTGTTTCCCTTGCCGGATTTTTATCTCAGCGTAGGAAACTCCGTTTTGGGCGTGCAGGTACTCGTTTCGACGGGCTCGTCGCGAGGATCACGATAGTATTTTTCTTGGGTTTTTCCGAGCGTTTTTCATAGGTGAAAATAGGCAAATAGTGGACTGCTGTAATTGGGACAGATTTTGTGATGTATTGTGTGATTAAATGTTGTTTGTTCTTTTGGGGAATGTTGTACAGTTTTGTGGAGGTTGTGTGGACCGAGCGTGGGCATCACTTTTGGGACCAGGATTTAGCGCTCGAGGTGGGTGTTGTTGTAAACCTCCTACTTTTGATTTCCCACTAGGCATATTAGAGTGTTGCTTGATCATGTTGCTAGTTAGAATTGTGAAATGGACCTAGCATGCTTGTATGAGATTACGGATTCTTTGTTACTACTTGCATGGTTAGAGAACTAAATGTTAGTAAGTTGTGTTTCCTTGCTTTAGATGTGTAGTTTAAACACTTGGAATCATGCTAAATCCATATCAGGTTGTATGTATAATGGCAGGTTTGGGCATGTGGTTAGAGTTCATATTTTGGAAAGATTATTTGTTAATGAGTTCCTATCTTTGCAACAACCTATTGAAAGTGATTGTCTCTTGTAAAGCTTATTGTTAGTAGATCATGTATCAAGATTGTATCATGTATCATGTATTATGCATCCTGTACATTGGAGGTACCATGCACTTAGTTTTGTAAAAGTTAGAATACTTGTAATTGAGTTATCAAGTAAAGGACTTTGCATGCTTGTATGGTCATCTAGTTAGGCCACTACTTACCGCTGCACTATCATATTGGGAAATGACTTAGGAGAAACCATGTTTAGCTGTTCTCCTTTCTATTCAGTTGCATATTGCTCGAGTTAGAGCAGGGGTATGGGATAGTGTAGTCGAGGCCATCGAGTCAGGGTTAGATTCGACTCGATTATGGATCGTGGGGCATTGTGGTAACCGCGAACAGTAGGCGATTAGCCAGATGTTGATTACCTTATCAGATTTGGACTTGTGGGGTGTTGCGGCGACCGCGGACATTGGGCGGTTGACCGGATGTTTTACTTATGCATCAGATTGGGTATCAGATTTCGCTAGTGGATGGAGTTTCCCACTTATTGAGTATTATTGCACCAGATTGGGGATCGGGGTTTCATTAGTGGATGGATTTTCCCACTTTGATCATAGTTATGATCGAAGTCCTGCTATACTGAGATACTTGTTACTGAGATACTTAACTCGTGTGGGTCACTCCCCTCGAGTGCCACTCCGGAGGTAGGCTTTTCGGACCCAGCCTTGTGTGCCGGTCTGATACTTATTTTGGGATGTGAGCCGTGCGGGCCGATCCCGCGGTTTCGAGTCTTGTGTGCAGATTCCGCTGAGCAGGCAATGCCAGTTGTACTGGTGGCACATGATTGGGTTATTTGGACAGATACAGTTTTCTGATGCATTCATACAGTCATCTCTTTTGATACGGCATTTAGAGGCATAGTAGTGATAGTTTTTCCTTATCAGTAGTCTTTACAGCTTACTGTGGTTCTTTCCCCTTTTTGCCTCTAGTAGTCCTAGTGGGCCGTCAGAGTTTGAGGTTTTCCCACTAGGGGAGGCTACTGTTCTTTATAGTAGTTCTCACCCCCATTGTCCTTCTTTTCTTTTCTCCCTTTGTTTGCAGAGTCTTCTGCTGGAGTAGCAGGGCCATCTCGGGCAGATCGAGGCAAGCAGATAGCGGATTAGGTAGTTCTTCTACCCCGACTTCGAGTTTAGTCGTGTATCAGTTGTACTCCTTTCTTTTCTCAGACAGTTATAGTTATTTTGGGTCTGGCTCTTGCCAGCTGTTTGTACTTATTTGGTGAGCTGGGAGAGACACTTGTATATTTTGAGAGTTTTTTTTACTATGCTTTTACTTTCCAGCTGTAGTCTGGGATGTAGTAGTTTTATTTTAGCTCTGTTCTATGCTCCTTTATTATATCTTGTATATCTGAGCAGGTTACCAGCGCTTCGTGTACATGGGAAATTCTGTGTGCACGGCGGATCTGTGGACGGGCCCGGGTTCTGGTTTACACCCGGGGCGTGACAGATTAGTTTGGTATCAGAGCTTAGGGATAGGTCAGTTGAGACTTAGAAAAACCCTAGGCTTTTGGTAGACCCTAGGATGTTAGGGCAGGCGTGGCGTGATATTTTGCGAAAGTCGGTGATTTTGGTCAGTTGACTCTTCCAGTGAGTGAAGAGGGATCGACATACCCTATCTCTGTTGAACAATTATGTTGGCTGCAGACAACATAAAGTTGCAGAAATAGGGGGATGTCTTTGACTTTCGCTAGATTGGGTCTTGTGGGGTTTTGTTGCTGATTTTTGGTTTTCTGTGGCAGGATGTCTCCGCGTCGTCGTTCACCCACCCGGGGTACCCCCGTACCTTCTGAGGAGTCTGAGCGGGCGGTATCCGCCGAGTTGGGAGAACTGCGGGCTTTGGTGACCCAGTTAGTGGCGAGGAGCTTCCGTCAGGACCAGCGCCTGGAGCAGTTACTGGCGCAGCAGGGTGACTTGGCGGTTGGCGAGGGGGCCGGGGCTTCAGAGCAACGTCCAAACAGGAAATGCCCTGTGATGACCCGGATTCCCACAGAGACTTTTGCAGCATTAACAGTGACTTCTGGAAGCTTACACTGTGTATTTGAGCTTATAGGATCGAAATCGGACATTAGAAATGAACCCGGCGCGAAAAACGGATCAAGTGGGCCTTCCGGGGGCTTTCGGCAAAATTTCGGATGAGAATTTGAAGAAACGGACGGCGGATTCGGACTCAGCGCGCGAAAACGATCAAAATGGTGTATTCACCTTTTTTTTCGGCACCAAAGTTACTGTTCACCGGAACAGTGTTTCCGGCCGCCGGAATTACTGTTACGGCGACCGGCGGCCGGCGGCAGGCGGCGGCGCACGGCGGCGCGCGGCGGCGCAGGGCGGCGCAGGGGCGGAACAGGGCCGCGGGCAGGCGCGTGCAGGCGCGGGCAGGCGCGCAGGCGCGGGGTCCACAGAATAGGCGTGCACCGGGAGCACCGAGAAGTTGGCTTGCCACGTGGCAGCACCTCATTGGTCCGGCGGCGTCAAGGATGGAGGCTGGTCTGGGACACGTGGCAGCTCCTGGTTGGCCGACACATTCCGAAAAACCCGGCGCGTAGACCGGAGGCGTGGACCACGTGAACCGCGTGGGGACACGTGGCATCACGCCATTGGCGGGCTCAAGCCGCCCACGTGCGCGCGGTGTGCGGAACTGTGGCGGCGGGGACACGTGGCGTGTTCCTGTGATTTCGGGCGCGCACAGTAACGGGCCGGCCCGTTACTGTAGCCGCCCGAAACTTTCGGGCGCCCGGAATTGGGCCCAAAAGCCCAATTGACTTTTCTTTGTGTTTGGGCCTATAAATAGGCCCCTTTGCTTGGGCTTTTTCACCCTTTTTCCCGAACTCTCTTGCCTTTGGACCCTTTAGCAAAGTTGGAGATCCTCGTGTTGCGCATCTTCTGGCAGAAGCCCAGAATTTCTGGAAGCCGCGGCGTCGACGATTTCGGCATCGTAGCGCGGAGCGACGATCTTTCAGCGGAGGCCCGTTATCGTCGCATTTCAGTCCAAGAGGTCCACAGAGCTACTCCGATAGTATTTTTGGACAATTTTTGTGGCGCTGGATTCACGAGAGGTATGTCTTCGTTTTCCGTGTTGACCACCTTGCTTGATTCAGAGTTTATGGCACGGTTTTCGAGACATTTCTAAGCCACTGTTTTGCTGGTGGAGTTTTTAGACAGCAGCCTTTTGTCGGATTTTTATCTTCGCAACCGGACATCGGAATTCGACGATTCAGGACTCTATCGACATCTACTCTTTGCGAGGATCGCCGTCATATTTTTATTGGAATTTTTGGAAATTATTTTATAGGTGAAAATTTCAGATGAAGAGAACTGTTCACAGCTGAATTATAAAACTTGGATTTTATGGAATTAAGTGTAACTTTGGATTGTATTTTTGTAACCAGGAGGGTTTGCAGATAGTCCTGGACCTGTTGGAATTATTATTCTGGTATTCTCAGCTGTGGTACCTTGGACAGTTAGTGTGACACCCCCGGAATTTGAATTAGTCCTCTATATAAATGATATAATAGGACTAAATCTCTAACCCGGCTATAGCATTTTGGATGGTTGAGAGTTAAGCTAGAGCTAGAGTAGTTCTAGGATGGGTGACCCCCTGGGAAGTTCACAGTTGGTATCAGAGCCATTCACCAGCCGGAAATGTGAGATGAGTCTCGGCTGAGCCAGGGTTATATAGCGGGTAGAGCGAGGCTCTAATGACCGTTGTAGTGGAGTGCAGCTCCTACAAGGTCGGCTAAGGCTAGCGAGACGAGTCTCACATCGCCTGGTGCTTGTGAGTGTGCTTGAGCCTGACGTGGACGTCAGGGCTGTGAATTTGTGATATAATAGGACTAAATCTCTCTATAGCATTGGATGGTTCCAAGAGGAACATGAGAGTTAAGTTGCTAGAGCTAGAGTAGTTCTAGGATGGTGACCTTGGGGCGTCACAGTTAGCACCATCAGGTGGGTGGCCTTGTCTTCAAGATTGATGGACTAGACATTAATTCTATCATAATAAGACCATGCATGATTGTGAGAATTGATATTCTTAGTGATATTTATTTAGCATGTGATCGTTTGCGTCCTACCATCGGTTAAATTATTGTCATCTTGGAACTTGACTTAGCACCCCGTCATATGCTACATGTGTAACCAGACCAGTAGAAAACTCCAACTTGGGCTAGGTTTATTCTGCTTTAGACATCCACACTTCTTATTTCTTTCCTGGACACAGTGTTATACTCGCCCGGATAGTGGACCGAGGGGTCGGATTTCTTTTAGTGTAGGATGCATTTTACACTCGTGCTTGAGAGCAGAGTGGAGTCTGGTAGATGTAGTTGATTGTTTACTTGTGGCAGGAGCCGTTTGTATAAACGGTGGTCCCGAGATATCTTGTTTCCTTGTTTTATTCATCGCCACTGTGTTAGCGATAGTTGTATATCCGTGTTAGTAGGACCTAGGACCCGGACTGTTTTTAGACACATATGATTTCTATAAATTAATATTTTTCTTCCAAATCTCGAGAGGTCGCCAGAGCCTGTTCTTGTTTGATTTGGGTGATGGCAATAGCCCTTCGGGGTTTGGAAAATAATACTTATTTAAACGGATTTTCTTAAAAGAACTAAAATATATTAAATTGGGTTTCTCAGATTTAAAATAGTTTTCAGTAAAAACTGACATCTTTTTATAACCACTTCCTCACCCGAGAGAGTTTGGGTGATCTGGGTTCTAGGGGCCGTTCCTTTGTCGGGACGAAAGCTACGGGGGCCGTGCCTGGAACCTGTTCTTGTTTGATAGGGTTGTAGGTGTAGGTCTTTCGGAACTTTCGGACCCTGGTTGGTGCTTTCCGCATGTTATACCGAGGTTGTCGTGTTCCCGAACTGTAAGGGGGTCGGGAACCTCGATAGGCGGAGCCTGGAGTTTGTTCTTGTTTGATTGGGGTTCTAGGCGCCGACCTATCAGGGTTTTCGAACTCTTATGGTGTCAGATCCTTTGTAGTGACCCGACCCTTAGGGGTATTTTTGAACTCGCATGTAATTGCTTAAGCCTTAAGCGAAATAAAATTATTTAATTTTCAAAAGTCGGCCGGGTGGGGTGCGTGTATTTTTCTGCGATAGAGCGCGGAAAATGATGACCGACGGCGCGATCGGATTTGAAATCCGATGTCGGGATCTCCCGAAACGGGACCCTAAGTGATACGGCAACTAGTCACGCATCGGAATCCGTGCAAAATATCTTGCACCCGTTAGAGATAAGGTGGGTTATCTCGTAGGGGATAATTAATTAATTAATTAACCGATAAGGGGAGTTTGGATTCTCTTACGAGCGAATTAAAGGATTTAAATTGGTGGGATTTTATCTCGTGGATTGGATAAGAGATAAAATCCAGATATTTAAATTGGGAATTTATTTCCCCAAGATTATTTAATAAAGGTGATTAAATAATCGGTAACCAGGATTTAAATTTGGGAATTTATTTTCCCAAGATTATTTAATGAAGGGGATTAAATAATCGGTGATCGGGATTTAAAAATTGGAAATTTAAATAACCGATAATTTAAATCCAATTGGGAATTGATTTCCCGTGATTATTTAATTAAGTAAATTAAATAATCGGTGGCCAGGATTTTAAAGGGTGGGATTTTATCTCGTGGATTGGATAAGAGATAAAATTCGGATATTTGCGGGTTTTCCTTTTTACGTACCGTATGAAATAAAAAGGAAAAAAAAAATAATAATAATAATAAAATAAATGATTAAATAAAAGGGGATATTTAAACAATCCCCGTTATCCGTAGAAAAGAAAAGAAATTAAAAACCCTAACCGGTGAGGAGAGAAAGAAAAGGGAAAAAAAAAGAAAAAGGCGAGACCCTAACCGGAGGAGAAAAGAGGAAAAGAAGGAGGAAGCGGAGGAACCCGATCGCCCCGATTCACGTGCCGGAGATCGGAGAACGAGACGTCATCGTCTACGGGGAGCGGATCCGGGTCTCCAACGCCAAAAGGAAACAAGATCGGTTCTTTAATTCCGGTAGATTGAGGTTAGTGGTCGTTAATCTTTTTGTAGAATTAATCGGGGTTTTTCCGTGTTCTTGTAAGGTTATTTTAATCGGAACATCGTTCACGGATTTTCGTCGGGTTTTGATCCGCGTCTTTCTTGTTCTTGATTGGGGGTGTTCGGTGTTTTTGTATCGATGTTAGTCGACGGTTTTTAATCGGTTTCTTTTTGGCGGACCTCCGATCGATGTTTTGGTTGTTCGTCGGTCGTCGGTTTAGCCATTAGATTTTTCGGGAATTTTTTGGGAATTTTTGGGGCGACTTCGTCGGAACATAGTGGGTTAACGGGAGGCCGCCGCCGCCGTTGTTAGACGGGAGGCCGCCGCCGTCGTTACCATGGTCACGGGGTCGTCGCCGGGATCGCACGGGAGCGAAAACGGAGAAGAAATCGCGAAACGGGAGCGAAAACGGCGCGAAAACGGTGAAATTAGGGTTTACTGTAGCAATCCGTACAGCGCGGTCCACGGGCCGGGGCGTGCACCCGGTGCACGCCCCGCGGCGAGGAATCCACGGGCCCGGTGCACACAGCCGTGCACCGGCCTGCGCGGTGCACGCGCTAGGCGTGCACCCGGCGCATGCCTCCGCACCCGAATTCCTGAACCCGGTGCACGCCTTGAGCGTGCACCGGCCCGGCCCAAACCGCCCGGTGCACGCTCCCTGCGTGCACCCGGCGCATGCCGCCGCCTCCACTGAACCGTAAACCCGGTCCACGGTTGCCCCGTGCACCAACCGACAGCCCGGAATTCTTTTGCTCCGTTTTTGTCCGTTTTTCCACCGTTTTGAGCGCGGTTTTCGCCGTTGGGATCGTTATTTCCGTGGCTTTCATGTCATGGCCGCCTTGGACCTTCTTGGTCACTTTTTTTATTTTGTTGGGTGTCATTTTCGCCGACGCTCCGCGCCTCGACGAAATTGTCGGGGGCGCGCCGTCGGGTCTTTCTCTCATCTTTTCGTCGTCAGGGCTTCTCGGCTGGACCGTTGACGCCCCGAGTTGGCTACTGGTTGAGAGATTGGGTTTTGTTAGATTTCCGTTAGCGGTTTTGGGTTCCGGTTTTCGGCGAACCGGACCGTGTTGGACTTTTCCGTCAAAAGGAGTAAATTGGGTCTCTTGTTTTGGGATGTTAGTACACGTTTGTGACTATAATTATCCTTGCGGACTTTCTTTAGGTCCAGGGGTGCAGCGGGAGAGCGCGAAGGATACAGGTGTTCCGATTGCTCTCCAACAAGGTGGGTACGGTTGCTATAAGTGCAACAAGTGCAGTAAGTGCATCTATCGTCATTAAAATTGCTCTCAATTTACCTAACAAAGTAGATGGACAGTTTAACCTTTCGCATAATTATATTTTGATCTAACAATTGAAGCGGCTGCGGTCGCGGTGCTCACTACACGCCGATCTCGGCAAATCCGGTTTCGGATGCTGCACGTACACAGGCGGATTGGCCTCCGCATGGGTGTACTTTTCCGGAAGAGTGGTCTTTTTGACCCGTGTGCCTCACAAAGGGGTGGGAGCCGTGAGGACCTCTTCGCGCCAGCTGGTACAGCACGCCAGCACCGCGAAAAGGGGTAAAAGCATCAAAAAGGTGACTGTGCACGAGGGGAGACTTTAGTCTCTCCGACAGGTACTCTGGGGTTGGTGCCCAACTTAATAAATAAATTTGGGGTCGGTGCCCAATTTAACTGATAATCTGGGGTTGGTGCCCAGTTTAAAATATGCACAGGGGTTTAACGAAAGGTTTCGGTGTACTCGGTTATTCGGTTCGTTTTTCCTTCTTTGATATTATAGACATCTACTTTGTTTGTCACTGACTTTACCCACTCCGTGACAGGTATTCCTAGGTGCGTTAGCCGGGATGGCGGTGAGACTGCGTCGCGAGGACCGTAGTCAGGACTCTTGGTTTTTATCTCATTTTCCTTTACGCTTTAAGTAGTTAATTTGCTTGTGGATTACTTTAGTTGTGGACATGTATTAGTTAGCTCTGTGGATGAGATGTACCCTTATGCTTTTGATACTTTTAGTGGTGTTTTCTTACGCGGCATGTTTTCATGATAAACTAATTGATTGCGAAAATGTTTTCTCAAAACGAAGTGCCGTGTGGGCACGGGTTTTACAAACGCTGGGTTTTATCCTTTCCAAACGTTGACGCCGCTTTATAAACTGGTTTTGCATGGTGATGTATGTCTACTGTATGGTTGATGGTTGATGTTGATGTGGTTGGTTGAAATTCGATGTTATAATTGAATTGCATGTTGTAAATGAGACGCCGTGCATATACAAAGGAGACTCTGTCCGTTGGCAGAGAGAATTTGTGTATGTGGCGGTCTGGCACGCACCGGGGATGAGGTTTATATCACCTTATTAAGAAAAAAAAAATAGACACGCAATTTTCCGCTTTAATTGACTCAAAAACCCCCGGGGGCGTGACAGATTAAATGGTATCAGAGAAATACAACCACAACCATAGTAGACGTGATCCACATCCACAGTGTAAGGTGCCACAAGCAAATTGGACATGAGATAACCAAGGTATAGGTGCGTAGTACGTGAGAGTACGGGGAAACGGGAACGTAATATAGGTGTAATCGTAAGTCAGGTGCTAGGGTGATAACCTTAGGGCTAACTTGGTTTCTTTGTTTGCACGGTTAATGGCCCGAAGCCGCTCTTCAATCGATGGTGCAGAAGAGGATACGACGGTTCCGGCAACAGTGGAGAATCGGCTACTCCAACAACGGTTTACGCGACATGGCATAGCGCTCTTCCCTTTTTGTTAGGAAAGACGAACCCCACCAGGCTCGCCTTCACAAGGGAGGTCCACATAGCGACGCTAATCGGGTAATACCAACGGTGGGTCTACCCGCTTACCGAGAAGTGATCGATAGGACCACTATGGTGGGGCGGGAATTGGCCGTTCCACGCACCCGGCAGAAGGATCATGAGTCTGCCGGGGGCCGAAACGACCACAGCCATAACCCGGGAATGACTTTTCGACAGGGGCAGACCACCCCAATATCCGAAGACACCGCAAGGAACCTGAAACACATCAGACAGGGGAATCGATACGTCATGGGGTATCGACAAGAATATGTAAGGTTGGCCAAATGTGTTTCCGTTGACATAAGGGATAAAGCACACAAAGCCCGCCTCTTCGTAGATGGATTGCGGAGCAATACTTTCGAAGTCGTGCGAGTAGTGGAACTCCACACCTTCAGAAAGTGGTGGATAGGATAGTGGAGCGCGGATTCGAGGTGACGCGCGCCCGATAAGAGGACTCAGAGTACGACATGGACAAGAAACGACCCCAGCCCTTCTCAGGAGGGGGGATTTTCTAGCGGAGACCGGCCATGCATCATCTACAGAGGAGCACCTCGGGGGAAATTATTCATTCCGGAAGCACGACCTTTGCTTCTAACATGACAAACTGGGACAGTTCCGTTTTTACTGCCCCGAACCCGGGAATGATTCTTCGGAGTCGCGACACGGATGAGGGGTCTTATGCGACGACACGACAAAGGACGCACTACCCGAGGGAAGTAGTAGCAGGAAAGACCCCTTACGAAGAGTAATGTTGGTCTTGACCCCAGGAGAACCCTTAGGAGCAAATACTCTGTACCTTCCTGCCCAATAAGGATGCGAAGACTTAGTTGTCTTTGGTGTTGGCCCTTTATTATGGGTCAAATAGGTCCAACTTCCTGCCTTGAGACAATAGGCCCGGGGACTAGTGAGTTGGGTTGGGTGAGCCCAATAGGTTGAGTGGGCTGCGGTCCGCAATAGACCTAACGGCAAGAGGCCCAACAATAGACCCAACATCCAGGTGGGTTGGGTCTGGTCGAGATCTGTGGTGCGGTGTATGCCGCTTTAAGTGAATCGGATGCGCACCTCTAAAAGCTCAGGCTTTTGGGGTTAATGGTTAGCGCCAACGATTCGACATTTGAGACTTAGTGGTAAGGGAATTTCCGGATGTATTTCCGGCGGAGCTCCCCGGAATGCCGCCGGAACGAGAGGTTGACTTCCCAATTGAGCTGCTTCCCGGCACCAAGCCCATCACCAAGGCACCGTACAGGATGGCCTTCGCGGAGTTGAAGGAACTCAAGGCACAGTTGGAGGACCTTTTGGATAAGGGTTTTATCAGACCAAGCGCGTCACCCTGGGGCGCGCCCGTCCTGTTTGTGAGAAAGAAAGACGGAAGTCTCCGGTTGTGCATCGACTACCGGGAGATAAATAAGGTCACCGTCAAGAACAAGTACCCCCTGCCAAGGATCGACGACCTCTTCGACCAATTACAGGGGGCGACGGTGTTTTCAAAGATTGACCTGCAGTCGGGCTATCATCAGGTCCGGGTTAAGGGGGAGGACATCCCCAAAACGGCTTTCCGTACTCGCTATGGCCATTACGAATTTACGGTAATGCCATTCGGGCTCACAAATGCCCCGGCGGTGTTTATGGACATGATGAACAGGGTATTCAAACCCTTCCTGGACTTATTCGTGGTGGTCTTCATCGACGATATCCTCATCTACTCCCGTACAGACGAGGAACATGAAGAACATCTGCGCACAGTCCTCCAGACCCTACGGGAACAGAAACTCTACGCCAAACTCAAAAAGTGTGAGTTTTGGCTCCGTGAGGTCGGTTTCTTGGGGCACGTAATCTCGGCGGCTGGAGTCGCGGTGGATCCGAAGAAGATAGATTCGGTGACGGACTGGCCCCAACCGACGACGGTGACGGAGATTCGAAGCTTCCTGGGATTAGCCGGGTATTACCGGCGCTTCGTGGAGGGTTTCTCCAAGATAGCCACCCCCTTAACCCGTTTGACTAGAAAGGGGGAAAAGTTTATCTGGACGGACAAATGTCAGAAGAGCTTCGAGGAGCTCAAGGATAGATTGACGCGAGCCCCGATTCTCGCCCTGCCAGAACCAGGGGAGGATTATGAAGTGTATTGCGATGCGTCGCGAAATGGACTGGGTGGAGTACTCATGCAACGGGGAAAGGTTATAGCCTATGCGTCAAGGCAGCTCAAGGAGTACGAGCGGAATTACCCCGTGCATGATTTGGAACTCGCAGCGGTGGTGTTTGTCCTCAAGCTTTGGAGACACTACCTGTATGGGGCACACTGCAATGTGTACTCAGATCATAAGAGTCTCAAGTACCTTTTCACCCAAAAGGAGCTAAATCTGCGACAAAGGCGGTGGCTTGAGCTACTAAAGGATTACGATCTAACGATCCACTATCACCCGGGAAAGGCCAACGTGGTGGCCGACGCCCTGAGTCGCAAGGGACAGGCCGAGGAAGCGGATGTAAGCGCCATTACACAGCAGGATAGTCTGATTGCGGAATTTTCGCGATTGAGACTAGAAGTAGTACCGGCAGGTACAGTCGCACAACTTCTGACACTGGTGGTCAGACCTACTCTGCTGGACAGGATTCTCGAAGGGCAATCGACTGATGATCAACTCCAGCTGGTGCGAAGTAGAATAACCGCCGACAAGGAGGGCGATTTCACGGTGAACTCCGACGGTACGATACGATTTCGGGGACGAATCTGCGTGCCGGATCTACCGGAACTCAAGGAGGAAATCCTACGGGAGGCGCATACCGCCCCGTATGCGGCGCATCCCGGGGGAACGAAGATGTACAAGGACGTCAAACAGACCTTCTGGTGGCCCAAAATGAAGGGAGACGTGACTCGATTTGTGGCACACTGCCTGGTGTGCCAACGGGTGAAGGCCGAGCATCAGCGGCCGGCAGGAAAATTGCAACCTTTACCGGTGCCCGAGTGGAAGTGGGACATGATTACCATGGATTTTGTGACCGGATTCCCGAGATCGCCACAGGGACACGATGCAATATGGGTGATTGTGGACCGTTTGACGAAATCGGCCCACTTTCTGCCCATACACACGACGTGGACTCGGGAACGACTGGCACAAACGTACATCGATGAGATAGTAAGGTTGCACGGAGTACCGACATCCATCACGTCGGACAGAGACACACGTTTTGTGTCAAACTTTTGGCGAAGCCTGCAACGAGCAATGGGGACCAAGTTGCACTTCAGTACGGCTTTTCACCCGCAAACCGATGGACAATCAGAGCGGGTGATACAGATCGTGGAGGACATGCTTCGAGCATGCGTTCTGGACTTGGGCGAAGGGTGGGCACGGTGTTTGCCCCTGGTGGAATTTGCCTACAATAACAGTTATCAGGCCAGCATTCAGATGGCGCCATACGAGGCCCTGTACGGGCGCCGCTGTCGGTCTCCAATATGCTGGGACGACTTGGGTGAGCGTAAGTTTCTGGGCCCAGATTTGGTGGAGGAGACCGAAGCAAAGGTGCGATTGATTAGGCAAAGGCTACTGACCGCCCAAAGCAGACAGAAAAGCTACGCGGACAACAGACGCCGAGACTTAGAGTTCATGGTGGGTGAGCATGTGCTGCTCCGGGTTTCACCCTCCAAAGGAAACCGACGTTTCGGCATAAAGGGAAAGCTAAGCCCGAGGTACGTGGGACCGTTCGAAATCCTGGAACGCGTAGGACCGGTGGCGTACCGATTAGCCCTGCCACCGAACCTCGAACGAGTCCACAACGTGTTCCATGTCTCAATGCTCCGGAAGTACCTGGCTGACCCCTCTCATGCCTTGGATGCCTCCACCATCGAGTTGCGAGAGGATTTGAGCGTCGAGGAGACGCCGGTGCGGATTTTGGCAAGAGAGGACAAGAAGTTGCGCAACCGAACAATCCCTATGTGAAGGTCCAGTGGAGCAACCACGAAGAGCGCGAGGCGACGTGGGAACTGGAATCGAAGATGAGGGAATGTTTTCCCGAATTGTTTAAGTGAGGGTTGTACTTAAGTTTCGGGACGAAACTTTTTATAAAGTGTGAGTGGTGTAGTGACCCGACCCTTAGGGGTATTTTTGAACTCACATGTAATTGCTTAAGCCTTAAGCGAAATAAAATTATTTAATTTTCAAAAGTCGGCCGGGTGGGGTGCGTGTATTTTTCTGCGATAGAGCGCGGAAAATGATGACCGACGGTGCGATCGGATTTGAAATCCGATGTCGGGATCTCCCGGAACGGGACCCTAAGTGATGCGGTAACTAGTCACGCATCGGAATCCGTGCAAAATATCTTGCACCCGTTAGAGATAAGGTGGGTTATCTCGTAGGGGATAATTAATTAATTAATTATCCGATAAGGGGAATTTGGATTCTCTTACGAGCGAATTAAAGGATTTAAATTGGTGGGATTTTATCTCGTGGATTGGATAAGAGATAAAATCAGATATTTAAATTGGGAATTTATTTCCCCAAGATTATTTAATAAAGGTGATTAAATAATCGGTAACCAGGATTTAAATTTGGGAATTTATTTCCCAAGATTATTTAATGAAGGGGATTAAATAATCGGTGACCGGGATTTAAAAATTGGAAATTTAAATAACCGATAATTTAAATCCAATTGGGAATTGATTTCCCGTGATTATTTAATTAAGTAAATTAAATAATCGGTGGCCAGGATTTTAAAGGGTGGGATTTTATCTCGTGGATTGGATAAGAGATAAAATCCGGATATTTGCGGGTTTTCCTTTTTACGTACCGTATGAAATAAAAAGGAAAAAAAAAAAATAATAATAATAATAAAATAAATGATTAAATAAAAGGGGTATTTAAACAATCCCCGTTATCCGTAGAAAAGAAAAGAAATTAAAAACCCTAACCGGTGAGGAGAGAAAGAAAAGGGAAAAAGGAAAAAGGCGAGACCCTAACCGGAGGAGAAAAGAGGAAAAGAAGGAGGAAGCGGAGGAACCCGATCGCCCCGATTCACGTGCCGGAGATCGGAGAACGAGACGTCATCGTCTACGGGGAGCGGATCCGGGTCTCCAACGCCAAAAGGAAACAAGATCGGTTCTTTAATTCCGGTAGATTGAGGTTAGTGGTCGTTAATCTTTTTGTAGAATTAATCGGGGTTTTTCCGTGTTCTTGTAAGGTTATTTTAATCGGAACATCGTTCACGGATTTTCGTCGGGTTTTGATCCGCGTCTTTCTTGTTCTTGATTGGGGGTGTTCGGTGTTTTTGTATCGATGTTAGTCGACGGTTTTTAATCGGTTTCTTTTTGGCGGACCTCCGATCGACGTTTTGGTTGTTCGTCGGTCGTCGGTTTAGCCATTAGATTTTTCGGGAATTTTTCGGGAATTTTTGGGGCGACTTCGTCGGAACATAGTGGGTTAACGGGAGGCCGCCGCCGCCGTTGTTAGACGGGAGGCCGCCGCCGTCGTTACCATGGTCACGGGGTCGTCGCCGGGATCGCACGGGAGCGAAAACGGAGAAGAAATCGCGAAACGGGAGCGAAAACGGCGCGAAAACGGCGAAATTAGGGTTTACTGTAGCAATCCGTACAGCGCGGTCCACGGGCCGGGGCGTGCACCCGGTGCACGCCCCGCGGCGAGGAATCCACGGGCCCGGTGCACACAGCCGTGCACCGGCCTGCGCGGTGCACGCGCTAGGCGTGCACCCGGCGCATGCCTCCGCACCCGAATTCCTGAACCCGGTGCACGCCTTGAGCGTGCACCGGCCCGGCCCAAACCGCCGGTGCACGCTCCCTGTGTGCACCCGGCGCATGCCGCCGCCTCCACTGAACCGTAAACCCGGTCCACGGTTGCCCCGTGCACCAACCGACAGCCCGGAATTCTTTTGCTCCGTTTTTGTCCGTTTTTCCACCGTTTTGAGCGCGGTTTTCGCCGTTGGGATCGTTATTTCCGTGGCTTTCATGTCATGGCCGCCTTGGACCTTCTTGGTCACTTTTTTATTTTGTTGGGTGTCATTTTCGCCGACGCTCCGCGCCTCGACGAAATTGTCGGGGGCGCGCCGTCGGGTCTTTCTCTCATCTTTTCGTCGTCAGGGCTTCTCGGCTGGACCGTTGACGCCCCGAGTTGGCTACTGGTTGAGAGATTGGGTTTTGTTAGATTTCCGTTAGCGGTTTTGGGTTCCGGTTTTCGGCGAACCGGACCGTGTTGGACTTTTCCGTCAAAAGGAGTAAATTGGGTCTCTTGTTTTGGGATGTTAGTACACGTTTGTGACTATAATTATCCTTGCGGACTTTCTTTAGGTCCAGGGGTGCAGCGGGAGAGCGCGAAGGATACAGGTGTTCCGATTGCTCTCCAACAAGGTGGGTACGGTTGCTATAAGTGCAACAAGTGCAGTAAGTGCATCTATCGTCATTAAAATTGCTCTCAATTTACCTAACAAAGTAGATGGACAGTTTAACCTTTCGCATAATTATATTTTTATCTAACAATTGAAGCGGCTGCGGTCGCGGTGCTCACTACACGCCGATCTCGGCAAATCCGGTTTCGGATGCTGCACGTACACAGGCGGATTGGCCTCCGCATGGGTGTACTTTTCCGGAAGAGTGGTCTTTTTGACCCGTGTGCCTCACAAAGGGGTGGGAGCCGTGAGGACCTCTTCGCGCCAGCTGGTACAGCACGCCAGCACCGCGAAAAGGGGGTAAAAGCATCAAAAAGGTGATTGTGCACGAGGGGAGACTTTAGTCTCTCCGACAGGTACTCTGGGGTTGGTGCCCAACTTAATTAAAGGGGTCGGTGCCCAATTTAACTGATAATCTGGGGTTGGTGCCCAGTTTAAAATATGCACAGGGGTTTAACGAAAGGTTTCGGTGTACTCGGGTTATTCGGTTCGTTTTTCCTTCTTTGATATTATAGACATCTACTTTGTTTGTCACTGACTTTACCCACTCCGTGACAGGTATTCCTAGGTGCGTTAGCCGGGATGGCGGCGAGACTGCGTCGCGAGGACCGTAGTCAGGACTCTTGGTTTTTATCTCATTTTCCTTTACGCTTTAAGTAGTTAATTTGCTTGTGGATTACTTTAGTTGTGGACATGTATTAGTTAGCTCTGTGGATGAGATGTACCCTTATGCTTTTGATACTTTTAGTGGTGTTTTCTTACGCGGCATGTTTTCATGATAAACTAATTGATTGCGAAAATGTTTTCTCAAAACGAAGTGCCGTGTGGGCACGGATTTTACAAACGCTGGGTTTTATCCTTTCCAAACGTTGACGCCGCTTTATAAACTGGTTTTGCATGGTGATGTCTACTATATGGTTGATGGTTGATGTTGATGTGGTTGGTTGAAATTCGATGTTATAATTGAATTGCATGTTGTAAATGAGACGCCGTGCATATACAAAGGAGACTCCGTCCGTTGGCGGAGAGAATTTGTGTATGTGGCGGTCTGGCACGCACCGGGGATGAGGTTTGTATCACCTTATTAAGAAAAAAAAAATAGACACGCAATTTTTCGCTTTAATTGACTCAAAAACCCCCGGGGGCGTGACATCCTTTCTGTGTTATTGGTGAGTTTAGTGTTTTGGCATGGGAACCATTGGTTGACCGTGGTCCCGGCTGTGTGTATTTCTAGCCAGTGAGCTGAGAGCTGATGTTAGTTACTGTCGGTCTTGTTGATCATGGATTTGGACTACAGCCTGCATGAGCCATATTGGGCTCGACAGAGATGCGCGGATACTTTTCCTCGGTGGGGTCGCGCCCCTCGAGTGCCACTCCGGAGTTGGACCTATTACATGCTATCGCGACTTGTCGACGCAGTCCCTCTGGCTGGCCCAGTTTTGGCAGTCACGGACACCCTACGGTAGACCCGTCCTGTTGAGGATTTGCGGCAGTAGGTGGGCGCAGGTTTGACTGGACCCTATGCGGCAGTCAGTATAGATTGGTTGACTATACTTGAGTATTAGTAGATGCATCATGTGTTACATCTGTTCCACTTTTTGAGCATTTAGATAGAGGCATAGTAGCTGTAGAGTTATTCTTTTCCAGCCCCTTTCTTTCAGTATCACATTGTTACTTTATGCCTCTAGTAGACTTAGTGGGCAGACCGTTGGGCTTGTTGGTGGCACCCACTGAGAACTACTGTGGGATGTAGTTCTCACACCCGTCGTGGTGTATTTTTTCCCAGGGACTTCTACTCCTGTTCCTGCTACTCTTGTTGCTGCTCCGGCTGATCGAGGTAAGGGAGTCGCGAGATAGATCCCTACCAGTCGTCGTCCAGAGAGTAGATGTACCCCTTACTATTTTGAGAGTTACATTTTGAGAGACCCTTGTAGTGAGGTTCACTTGTACTTTTCTTCTTATTGAGAGACTTATGTATTTGTGTGAGGACTTGGGTTGTATTATTTATTTCAGTAGTTTACTTTTCAGCTCTGATATCTGTATAGCTGTAGTATTATTCTTATTGCAGGATAGACGCTTCGTCCATACGGGGTTCACCGTATGGGCGGCGGATCTGTTGGCGGGCCCGGGGTTGCAGTTTCGACCCCGGGGCGTGACACGCCCAGCCCCCAATGATGATGGACAGGCCAGTTCAGGGAGACCATCACGACCCCCGCGGCCCCAGCCTCCTGGCCGTGGGCGTCTTGATCGACGAGGACCTGGTAGGATTCAGAGGCCACCGCAGCAGCAGTCTCGACAGTCTCGGGCGTCGGCCCGGTGTGTTTTCTGTATGGGGCACCATCCATCAGATACTTCCGATGCTTCCGATGTGGGCAGCCAGGCCACATCCGAGCTACGTGCCCCTTTCGGACCTTGGTAGCACCTCCTTCAGCATTGGCCCCTACTGCATCCCAGCAGGGGTCGCAGTCGCGGCTACAGAGATGGCAGCGGCAGCAGAGGCAGCCTCAGCAGGCAGGCAGGTGCATCATCTGTGGAGGTCAGCACTTCGTCAGCACTTGTGATCAGCGGCAGGGACGCTGCTATCTTTGTGGCCAGTTTGGACATTTGCGGGCTTCGTGCCCCTAGCCGGCATGTGCAGCATCGACTTCGGCATCTGTTCCTACCACTTCCCAGCTGCGACAGGGAGCTTCACCGACAAGTCTCCAAGCAGACCGAGTTTCGCCTCCACACCTTTCTGGTGAGAGACAGCCGATGTTGAGTGATCCGGGCGGCGTAGCACAGGCGGGGGATTCTGCTACGGCTGACTGTGTGGTGGCAGGTATGATTTATTACTGGCATTTGGATTCTTGTCTTATTTGTTTTACGAGCATCGCATTCTTTTAGTAGATCTGTTACATCATCGCATGGATTAGAGGTAGGACTTTTACCACGTGCACGAGTGGTTCAGTTTTTCGATTACACTTTGCACGTGGAGGAATGTTAATGGTCCTGCCGATGCAGATCGAGTCATGGATTTTGCCAGCGGACCTGATGGTCCTGTATCAGCTGTGAGATTTTGATTTAGTACTTGGGTTGTTTAGCTGGCTCGCTACTTCGCGGCAATTGATCACGCCGCAAGAATGGTGACCTTTAGCGAGCCAAGCCAGGAGGTGATAGTGAGAGGGTGCCTGAGTGCTTTCTTCGCCTCGGTAGTTTCGACTTCCCGTGTGAGGCAGATGATGCGCAGTGGATGCGTGGCCTTTTTGGCTTGTGTGGTTAAGGAGCCTACGGCGGCACCGGGACCCGGGGATATCCCTATTGTTCACTAGTTCCCGGAGGTGTTCCCACTGGAGCTGACCAGTATGCCGCCGAATAGGGAGATCGAGTTTTTGATTAACGTAGTCCCAGGGACTACGCCAATCTCTAAGGCTCCTTACCAAATGGCACCGGCGGAGCTGCGATAGTTAAAGGCGCAACTTCAGGATTAAATGGACAAAAATTTTGTGAGACCAGGTGTATCGCCTTAGGGAGCGCCGGTGTTATTTGTGAAGAAGAAGGATGGGTCGCTTTGATTGCGTGTGGATTACATAGAGCGTCAGTGTTTTTGAAGATTGATCTCCAGTCAGGTTACCACCAGCCGAGGGTGAGGGCCGAGGACATCCCCAAGACGGCTTTTAGATCCCGGTACGGGCATTATGAGTTCCCTGTTATGTTTTTTTTTTGTTTAACTAATGCCCCTGCTACATTTATGGATTTGAAGAACTGGGTGTTTCAGCCGTACTTGGACTAGTTTGTCGTTGTGTTTATTGACGACATTTTGATTTACTCTCGGAGGGATATAGAGCATGAGGAGCACTTGAGGATAGTGCTGCAGCTTCTGCGAGAGAAGAAGCTGTATGCCAAGTTTAAAAAGTGCGAATTTTGGCTTCAGGAGGTTGCATTTCTAGGCCACTTTGTATCAGCCTCAGGAGTGGCAGTTGACCCGATGAAGATTGATGTTGTTCGAGATTGGCCTAGACCGACGACGGTTACTGAGGTCCATAGCTTTTTGGGCTTAGCGGGTCATTACCGTCGATTTGTGGAGGGCTTTGCGAAGCTCTTTGCCCTTTTCCCCTAACCAGTTTGACAAGGAAGGGAATAAGGTTTGTTTGGACTGAACAGTGCCAGCTGAGATTTAAGGAACTAAAGAGGAATTTGATTTGGGCACCACTTCTGGCATTGCCAGCGAGGGGCGATGGATTTGTGATTTGTAGTGACGTCTCTCACAGCGGTTTGGGATGTGTTTTGATGCAGCATGGTAGGGTAATTGCTTATACTTTACGGCAATGAAAAGATTATGAGAAGAATTATTCTACTCATGATTTGGAGCTTACGGCTATGATGTTCGCGTTGAAGCTGTGGCGGCATTACCTCTACGGAGAGCACTGTGAGATTTACACTGATCATAAGAGTTTGAAGTACTTGTTTACTCAAAAGGAGCTGAATTTGAGGCAACGCCGGTGGTTGGGGTTACTAAAGGACTATGATGTGAGCATCCTTTATCATCCCGGCGAGGCCAAGGTTGTAGCAAATGCTTTGAGTAGAAGGTTAGTGCAGAGTTTGAGCATGTTGATCACGCGGCAGGCACCGCTTGTGGAGCTGTTGAGGCGTCTACAGATTGAGATGGTGTCCCTTGGGATCTCTGCTAGATTCATGTATATGGTGTTACAGCCCACTCTGTTGGACAGGATTAGGGAGACACAGAGTGAGGACCCCCACTCGACGAGAATCAGATCACAGCTTCGGGCAGATCAGATAGGGGATTTTGCAGTGGACAGCTCGAGTGTACTATGGTATAGAGACCAGAGTTGTGAGGGGCCCATTATACATCTTTTACCATTCATTCTGATAGTACTAGGATGTATAAGGACCTCAAGGCACACCTTTGGTGGTTCGGAATGAAGCGGGATATTGGAAGATTTGTGACTCACAGTTTAACTTGTCAGCAAGTGAAGGTAGAGCACCGGGTTCCTGCTGGCAAGTTACGAAGTCTTCCAATTCCCGAGTGGAAGTGAGACCACATCACGATGGATTTCGTTACAGGACTGCCTAGGGCACAGAGTGAAGCCGAAGCGATTCGGGTTATCATGGATAGACTCACCAAGTCTGCACACTTCTTGCCTTTATGGATGACTTGGTCGTTGGAGCGCACCATATAGACCCTTGAGAATATGTTGAGAACGTGCGTTATGGATTTTTGAGGAAGGTGGTACCGGCACTTAGCGTTGGTTGAGTTGCGTGCAATAACAGCTTTCAGGCGAGCATTCAGATGGCTCCGGACACAAGTGTCGGTCGCCCTTGTTTTGGAGTGACGTGGGTGAGAGGAGGACTTTGGGACCGGATTTACTGTTGGAGACAGAGGAGAAAGCCAGAGTAGCTCGCCGACATCTTGAGGTGGCCCAGAGTCGTCAGAGGAGCTACGCCGATACTTGGCGGCGAGACCTAGAGTTTCAAATTGGTGATCTAGTCTTTTGAAGGTCTCGCCCTCGGAAGAAGTCCGGAGATTGGAGTTCGTGGGAAGCTCAGTCCCCGCTTTATTGGACCCTTCGAGGTACTTGAGAGAGTAGGCCCGGTGGCTTACAGAGTTACCCTTCCTCCACACCTGGCCGGAGTCCAGGAGGTTTTCCACGCTGAGGATATATATATTCGACCCTTCGCACGTGATTGATTTCACTCCTTTGGAGATTGGTGAGGACCTTGGATATGAGGAGCGCCCGTTGCGAATTCTTGCTCATGAGATGAGGGAATTGCGCAATCGGACCATTCCGTATGTGAAGATCTTGTGGAGCAATCACGAGGAGCGTGAGGCTACTTGAGAGCTAGAGACATTGATGAGAGATACCTACCCCTTTTCTGTTCGAGGCTTCCGGTTGAGGTACGTCTGTTTGTTCTTTTCCTTGTTTCGTGGGCGAAACTCCTTTTAGTGGGGGAGGATGTAGTGGTCCAGAATTCCATGCACCTTTTTCTGGTGAATCCACTGGTTAGAACACATGTTGATGGTGTGTCTGGTCCATAGTGTATCGAAGGGATAGCATAGATGGACCCATTAAGGAATTTATTGTCATATTGGCCTTCGGCTGCATTTGTCAAATTTTAGAAAAGGTTTTGGGCCAAACAGAGGTTGGATTTGGATTCAGCGTGGAAAAACGCTTGAAAACGGCTATTTGCTTGTTAAATTTGGAGTCCGGATGACCAAAAAGGGGCTTCCGGAAGTTTTCGGGGCGTTTCGGTGCATGGGGGTGGACCGTGGACCGACGGGGGCCACGTGGCAGCCCATTATAGGCTGGTCCACACCGCTCGGTCCACAGGGATGCGCGGCGGGCGCATGGACCATGCGGCGGTCCTCGTGGCGCTTCCGGATAGGTAGGAGCATGCGGCGCGGTGCAGGGAAAAACGCGCGGCTCTGTGGACCGGGCGCACGACACGCGTCATCCATGGATTGGCGGGCTCACCAAGGCAGGGTCCACGGGGTCTGGGTGTCGCCTCGGGGCACGTGCCAGCGCAGAGGGCGCAGCGCGGCTGGTCGGCCGCACATGGCCCGCGCTCGAGTGCGGGCCACGTGTCGGCCCGCCGCTGGCTGGCGCATGCAGCGTCGAGCGGGAAGGGGCCACGCGGCCGCACGTCTGTCGCCCCGCACAGCTATTCGCTATGCGGGGGACACGTGTCGAGCGGGGATCGACCGGGCGCGTCGGACCGGGGTTATCCAACCCCCCCCCTTGGCGGATTCGGGCGCTGCATTTTGGCGCCCGAATCTGACTCCAAGGGGGTGGGATTTTTTGTTTAAATAGGGGTTTTGGGGGTTCTTTTTGCCTTTTTCTGAGCAATTTTTCACAGTAAGTCCTTAAGGGGTTTTCTTCCTCTATCAGAGAGGCAATTCATAGGACCTTCCCAGGATTTTTAGGAGCAGAAATTGCGAGGCTTTTCTTTTTTCGGCGCAACGCGACGCTAGTTTTCCGGTGACCCGTTTCGTCCCTTCTCAGTGTTCGAGCTCCCCCGACTCATCCCGACCTCCGATTCGGGCGATTCTCACGCTGTTGGACTCACGACAGGTAGGGATTCATTTTTGATATTTTGAGTTGCCTCTGGTTTTGTGTGGATTTCTAGTTTTCCGAGCTTCCATTTGACCCATTTTTCTTCGCGGATTTTTGGACAGCACTGCGGTGTTCTAGCTGTATCTTTGCGCACAGGCAACGGATCGAGGCAATTCAAAAGGCAAAATTCATCTACATTTCGCAAGGAATCTCCTGAATTTTTCTCAGATTTTTCTGGGTTTTGTACGAAGGTGAGAATCTCCTTTTTCTGTGGTTCTTTGTTACAGAAATTTTGTACAGATTGGATTGGGGTGTTTTCCTTGCCGGATTTTTATCTCAGCGTAGGAAACTCCGTTTTGGGCGTGCAGGTACTCGTTTCGACGGGCTCGTCGCGAGGATCGCGATAGTATTTTTCTTGGATTTTTCCGAGCATTTTTCACAGGTGAAAACAGGCAAATAGTGGACTGCTGTAATTGGGACAGATTTTGTGATGTATTGTGTGATTAAATGTTGTTTGTTCTTTTGGGGAATGTTGTACAGTTTTGTGGAGGTTGTGTGGACCGAGCGTGGGCATCACTTTTGGGACCAGGATTTAGCGCTCGAGGTGGGTGTTGTTGTAAACCTCCTACTTTTGATTTCCCACTAGGCATATTAGAGTGTTGCTTGATCATGTTGCTAGTTAGAATTGTGAAATGGACCTAGCATGCTTGTATGAGATTACGGATTCTTTGTTACTACTTGCATGGTTAGAGAACTAAATGTTAGTAAGTTGTGTTTCCTTGCTTTAGATGTGTAGTTTAAACACTTGGAATCATGCTAAATCCATATCAGGTTGTATGTATAATGGCAGGTTTGGGCATGTGGTTAGAGTTCATATTTTGGAAAGATTATTTGTTAATGAGTTCCTATCTTTGCAACAACCTATTGAAAGTGATTGTCTCTTGTAAAGCTTATTGTTAGTAGATCATGTATCAAGATTGTATCATGTATCATGTATTATGCATCCTGTACATTGGAGGTACCATGCACTTAGTTTTGTAAAAGTTAGAATACTTGTAATTGCGTTATCAAGTAAAGGACTTTGCATGCTTGTATGGTCATCTAGTTAGGCCACTATTTACCGCTGCACTATCATATTGGGAAATGACTTAGGAGAAACCATGTTTAGCTGTTCTCCTTTCTATTTAGTTGCATATTGCTCGAGTTAGAGCAGGGGTATGGGATAGTGTAGTCGAGGCCATCGAGTCAGGGTCAGATTCGACTCAATTATGGATCGTGGGGCATTGTGGTAACCGCGGACAGTAGGCGGTTAGCCAGATGTTGATTACCTTATCAGATTTGGACTTGTGGGGTGTTGCGGCGACCGCGGATATTGGGCAGTTGACCGGATATTTTACTTATGCATCAGATTGGGTATCAGATTTCGCTAGTGGATGGAGTTTCCCACTTATTGAGTATTATTGCACCAGATTGGGGATCGGGGTTTCATTAGTGGATGGATTTTCCCACTTTGATCATAGTTATGATCGAAGTCCTGCTATACTGAGATACTTGTTACTGAGATACTTAACTCGTATGGGTCGCTCCCCTCGAGTGCCACTCCGGAGGTAGGCTTTTCGGACCCAGCCTTGTGTGCCGGTTTGATACTTATTTTGGGATGCGAGCCGTGCGAGCCGTGCGGGCCGATCCCGCGGTTTCGAGCCTTGTGTGCAGATTCCGCTGAGCAGGCAATGCCAGTTGTACTGGTGGCACATGATTGGGTTATTTGGACAGATACAGTTTTCTGATGCATTCATACAGTCATCTCTTTTGATACGGCATTTAGAGGCATAGTAGTGATAGTTTTTCCTTATCAGTAGTCTTTATAGCTTACTGTGGTTCTTTCCCCTTTTTGCCTCTAGTAGTCCTAGTGGGCCATCAGAGTTTGAGGTTTCCCACTAGGGGAGGCTACTGTTCTTTATAGTAGTTCTCACCCCCATTGTCCTTCTTTTCTTTTCTCCCTTTGTTTGCAGAGTCTTCTGCGGGAGTAGCAGGGCCATCTCGGGCAGATCGAGGCAAGCAGATAGCGGATTAGGTAGTTCTTCTACCCCGACTTCGAGCTTAGTCGTGTATCAGTTGTACCCCTTTCTTTTCTCAGACAGTTGTAGTTATTTTGGGTCTGGCTCTTGCCAACTGTTTGTACTTATTTGGTGAGCTGGGAGAGACACTTGTATATTTTGAGAGTTTTTTTTACTATGCTTTTACTTTCCAGCTGTAGTCTGAGATGTAGTAGTTTTATTTTAGCTCTGTTCTATGCTCCTTTATTATATCTTGTATATCTGAGCAGGTTACCAGCGCTTCGTGTACATGGGAAATTCTGTGTGCACGGCGGATCTGTGGACGGGCCCGGGTTCTGGTTTACACCCGGGGCGTGACAACAACGCACCGGGTATAAATACAAATCCCAAAAATATAATATTTGCTGTTTTCCAAATAGCACGGAAAAAGAGGAGTTTTTTTCACCTCTGTACAGTGCTCAGAAAAATCTAAAAAAATTACGGTTACGTTCCTTGCGACGAGTAGATCGAAATCGACTCCTTATACTCCGTGATCCGATGCTCCTAGCTCAAGATATAAATCGGAGAAGTCGATGCTGTGCAGAAAATACCACAGCAAAAAGGGGGGTCAAAGAAGCCTCGGGAACCGTGCCAAAAGTGCGAAACGGAGCAAAGTGATCAACACGAAAATCGAAGCCTTACCTCTTAGGATCGCGCTGCCGCAAAAATCGTTCAAAAATTCCTCCTGGTTAGAGCACAGAAATTTTCCGACGGAACTGCGACGGAAATGGGCCGAAAAAGGGGAAACGTCGAAGTGCGCCGCGTCGCAGATAACTCGCTATGGGTAACTCCAAAAATTCTGAAATTTCTAGGGGAGAGAGAGAACAGAGAGAGGAACAATTTTCGTAGGGCCACCAGCTCGGATTCTCTCTCTACAATACGAAATTTGCAGTGAGAAAGGGAGAAAGAGGGAGATTCCTCATATAATGGGCCAGGGAATCTTCGGGCTCCACACCAGATCCAGGCCCAAACAGGAAACACCAAAACGGACCAACCAGGACACGCCACGTGTCCACAAAACAGGAAACATCCATGCAAGGCCACTCAGAATTTGCCACGTGTCACCCGGGGAAGCATGTGCCCGGTCCCCGCACCGGGTTTTCCGAAAAATGTCGGCCAATCGGAGCGTGCCACGTGTCACAGACCCCGCCGCCTTCTAGAAGCCGTCCAACCAATCAGAAGACGCCACGTGGCAACTGCAATCTTCGGTGCTCCCGGTGCATGCGCCTGTCCGTGGACCCGCCGCCCGCGCGCCGTGCCTGCCCGCGCCTGCCCGCGCTGCCCGCGGCCGCGTTCCCGCTCTGCGCCGCCGCGCGCCGCCTTGCTCCGCCGCCTGCCGGTCGCCGCCGGTCGCCGGAACAGTAATTCCGGCGTGAACAGTACTTTTGCGCCGAAAAAAATAAGTAAATACACCATTTTGACCGTTTTCGCGCGCTGAGTCCAAATCCGCTGTCCGTTTTGCCAAATTCTCATCCGATATTTTGTTGAAAGCCCCCGGAAAGCCCACTTGATCCGATTTTCGTGCCGGATCCATTTCTTTAGCTCCTCAAAGCTCCTCTGGCAGTCCTCACTCCAGATAAACTTAATTCCTTTACGTGTCAAACAAGTGAGGGGTGTGGAAAGCTTCGCAAAGCCTTCCACAAACCGACGATAATAACCAGCTAATCCCATGAAGCTGCGCACCTCTGATACAGTCGTCGGTCGGGGCCAATCTCGAACTGCCTCAATCTTCGTCGGATCCACTGCCACACCTGCAGCGAAAATCACATGGCCCAAGAAGACTACCTCCCGAAGCCAAAACTCGCACTTCGCCAGCTTGGCAAATAACTTCTTCTCTCGCAGAAGTTGCAGCACAATCCTCAAGTGCTCCTCATGCTCCGCATCACTCCGGGAGTAAACCAAGATATCATCAATGAACACTACCACGAATCGATCTAAGTACGGTCGGAAGATCCGGTTCATTAAATCCATGAATGCGGCAGGGGCATTAGTTAGTCCAAAAGGCATAACTGTAAACTCATAATGCCCATACCGTGATCTGAATGCCGTTTTCGGAATATCCTCGGCCTTCACTTTCAACTGGTGGTAACCGGACTGTAGATCAATCTTGGAAAAGACACAAGACCCTTGCAGCTGATCAAAAAGATCATCGATGCGCGGCAAAGGGTACTTGTTCTTGATGGTCACTTTATTCAATTCCCTATAGTCCACACACAGTCGAAGTAACCCATCCTTCTTCTTCACGAATAGCACCAGCGCTCCCCAAGGCGACACACTCGGCCTAATAAAGCCCTTGTCCATCAAATCCTGGAGTTGCGCCTTAAGCTCTCACAGCTCAGCCGGTGCCATCCGGTAAGGAGCCTTAGAGATTGGCGCAGTTCCTGGAACTACGTCAATCACGAACTCAATCTCCCTATCTGGCGGCATGCTAGTCAGCTCAGGTAGAAAAATATCCGGGAACTCGCGGGCAATAGGGATATCCCCGAGTCCCGGCGCCGCCGTAGGCCTCTCAACAACACTAGCCAAAAAGGCTACACATCCTCGATGGATCATCTACCTCGCTCGGGAAATTGAAACCATAGAGGCAAAGAAAGCACTCTGACATCCCCGGTATACCAACATCTCCTGGCCTGGCTCTCTAAAAGTGACAGTCCTTGCGGCACAGTCAATAGTCGCGAAATACCGAGCCAGCCAGTCCATCCCGAGAATCACATCAAAGTCCCTCAGCTGTCTCAAGACCAACAGGTCTGCTGGCATAATCCAGGACTCGATCTGCATCGGGCATGACCAACAACACTCCTCCACGTGCAAAGTGTGATCGGGAATCTGAACCTCTCGTGCACGTGGTAAAAGTCCGACCTCTAACCCATGTAATGATGCAATTGATCTACTAATAAAAGAATGCGATGCTCCAGTATCAAATAAAGTACGAGTCCTAATGCTAGAAAGTAAGATGATACCTGCCACCACATGATCTGCTGCCGAAGAGTCCTCTACCTGCGCAGCATACACTCGCCCACTCTGAGCTGGAGTGTCACGCCCCGGGGTCGAACTGCGACCCGGGCTCGCCAACAGATCCGCCGTCTGTGCGGAAACTGCCGCACAGACGAAGCGTCCAACCTGGAAAAAGAGATCTAACTATACAAGTATCAGAGCAGGAAAGAAGCTAAGCTGAAAGAGTAAACTGTAACCAGGAGTCACTAAGTAAAGAGTTCAGGTACAAAAACCACAGTCTCCCAAAATCGGGTACAACATCACTATCTAGTACAAAAGTGGGAAACAAAAATACCCGGAGACTCTACCTCGAACTCTACACCCCGGCAGGTACTAATCAGCTATGCCCTTGCCGCGGTCCGAAGACTCCGCACGAACCGACCCAGGAGCGGCCGCCTCGGAAGCACCTGTCACACACACAGCGGGTGTGAGATCAACTCAAAAGTCAGATCTCAGTGGGTACCGATGTCCGATCCACGGTAGCCCACCAAGTTCCCTGGAGGTAACAGGTAAGCAGATAGATAGATAGATAGATAGATAGATAGCTGAAAGCTGTAAATGAGTCTATCACTAAATGAAGTAATGCAATGCAATGCACTATGAAATGACCACCCGCTCATGCCATTTCCCCCGCAGCCACCTGGTAACTCGGCCAGGGGCAAACTCACACCTGGTATCTCGGCCAGGGAAAATACCCACCTGGTAACTCGGCCAGGGAAAACACTCACCTGGTAACTCGGCCAGGGAAAACATCCTCCTGGTATCTCGGCCAGGAGAAATACTCACCTGGTAACTCGGCCAGGGGAAACGCCCTCCTGGTATCTCGGCCAGGGAAAATACTCACCTGGTAACTCGGCCAGGGGAAACGCCCTCCTGGTAACTCAGCCAGGGGCGTCGAATACTACGGTGTATTCCAGAACGAACACCTATGAGCATAACACGTGTCTTGGTCGGAAACACAACCCTCGACTCACACGGCTGCTTCACATTTACCTGACATCCCAAGGACACATCGCCTTTGCATTTGCAAGCCAAAAATGGGCATTCCGTGGCATTTTCGGAAGAAACCAACCCACCTGCGAGGAATCCGCAATCCGCGCGCCAAACAGAGGTCCCGGTGTGATCCAACAGCTCCTCGCAGCGCTACGCGTACACCGACCACGTAGAAAGTCAACGCTAAGTCACCACTGCGGAAAAAGGCGGAAAAAGGGATCAGAAAGCCCGCGGTCGAAACCCGCGCTCGACACGACGTAAAAACCCTACCCGGCGACGAAGAACGTCGGGCGTTGCGCGGAAAACCCCGCAGCACAGAACAACCCACGGCCGCGCAGCTCGAGCCAGGCCCTGCGCGGTGACAGCTAGCCGCGCGGCCGCTAGTGCCGCGCGGCCCAAGAACTGCCCACGCAGCGCCCTGCAGCGCCGTGCGCCAAGCGCGCGGCCTGCAAGGCCGCGGGGCCCCAAGGGCACCCGCGCGGTGCCCTGCAGTGCCGCGCGCCTAGCGCGCGGCCTGCAGGGCCGCGGGCCCAAGGGGGCCGCCGCGCGGCCCGCTGCAGTGCCGCGCGCCTGGCGCGCGGCCTGCAGGGCCGCGGGGCCCCAAGGGCACCCGCGCGGTGCCCTGCAGTGCCGCGCGCCTAGCGCGCGGCCTGCAGGGCCGCGGGGCCCAAGGGGGCCGCCGCGCGGCCCGCTGCAGTGCCGCGCGCCTGGCGCGCGGCCTGCAGGGCCGCGGGGCCCCAAGGGCACCCGCGCGGTGCCCTGCAGTGCCGCGCGCCTAGCGCGCGGCCTGCAGGGCCGCGGGGCCCAAAGGGGCCACCGCGCGCCCTCTGCAGTGCCGCGCGCCTGGCGCGCGGCCTGCAGGGCCGCGGGCCCAAGGGGGCCACCGCGCGGCCCTCTGCAGTGCCGCGCGCCTGGCGCGCGGCCTGCAGGGCCGCGGGGCCCCAAGGGCACCCGCGCGGTGCCCTGCAGTGCCGCGCGCCTAGCGCGCGGCCTGCAGGGCCGCGGGGCCCAAGGGGGCCGCCGCGCGGCCCTCTGCAGTGCCGCGCGCCTGGCGCGCGGCCTGCAGGGCCGCGGGGCCCCAAGGGCGCCCGCGCGGTGCCCTGCAGTGCCGCGCGCCTAGCGCGCGGCCTGCAGGGCCGCGGGGCCCAAGGGGGCCGCCGCGCGGCCCTCTGCAGTGCCGCGCGCCTGGCGCGCGGCCTGCAGGGCCGCGGGGCCCCAAGGGCACCCGCGCGGTGCCCTGCAGTGCCGCGCGCCTAGCGCGCGGCCTGCAGGGCCGCGGGGCCCAAGGGGGCCGCCGCGCGGCCCTCTGCAGTGCCGCGCGCCTGGCGCGCGGCCTGCAGGGCCGCGGGCCCCAAGGGCGCCCGCGCGGTGCCCTGCAGTGCCGCGCGCCTAGCGCGCGGCCTGCAGGGCCGCCCGCGCGGCACCCAGCAGTGCCGCGCGCCCAGCGCGCGGCCTGCGGTGTCGCGCGGCACAGGGCCCGCCCGCGCGGCACCCTTGCAGTGCCGCGCGCCAAGCGCGCGGCCTGCAGGGCCGCGGGCCCAAGGGGCCACCGCGCGGCATCCCTGCAGTGCCGCGCGCCCAGCGCGCGGCCTGCAGGGCCGCGGGTCCCAGGGGCCGCCGCGCGGCACCCCTGCAGTGCCGCGCGCCCAGCGCGCGGCCTGCAGGCCGCGCGGCCTGCATGCCGCAGCTCCGGCATTACCCCGCCCTGCTGCGCAGCAAGGCAGCAGGGCGTGCGCCGCGCGCGGCGATCACGCGCACGTGAAGCGACGCACACCGCGCCACGTGCCGCCGCAACTTCGCAAGCGACTCAGCAGCGCCACAGCTCGGACAACCAGTCCGAGAGCCACAGCAGCAGGAAGAAAAAGAAGAAAAAGAAAAAGAAATGGAGAGGAGAGAAGAGAAAATCCAAAAATAAAACTCAACACACCAACCTCCAAGTTGGTTGCCTCGCTCGCTTCGCTCGGTCCACCTCCTCGCAGCGAAGTTCCAAGGTCCAAGAAACTCCTTCTTCTTCCTCCTCTCTTCTTCTTCCTCTTCCCTTAGCCTCAGCCCAAGAGCCCCAACAAGCTGCTGCTTCTCAATTGGAGCAGGGGATGGAGAGGTGGCGAGGGAAGTGATGGCTCCTAATAAATGCCAGCACTTTGCATTAATTAAGGCATGGGTAAAAAAAATATTAAATAAGGGAGTTAATTAATTCCCACCAATCTCTTAATTAGCTCCACCAACTATACAGCCAAGCCACTCCCTCACAACAACACAAAAGCAAACATTAACATAAAGTCTAATTAAAATAATAAAATAATCCAAAAAACCAACCATAACTCACTTTTTGCCTTCGGGTCTTCCGCCGCCGCCCGGAACCACCCGAACCCCGCTGTAATTCGAAAATACACGCGTTCACGCCTTTTTCCAGTCAAAAAGCTCGTCGGTGGAGTCAGAAAGCTCAATCCAAAAACCGGTGCATTACACTCTCCCCCCCTTCAAATGGTTTCGTCCTCGAAACCCAAAAAGCTCAAAAGTCAGGAGGGGGCCTCAAATAGGTGTGGGTAGGTAGTCCTCATCTCATCCTCGGGCTCCCATGTAGCCTCTCTCTCATCATGGTGGCTCCACAATACCTTCACATAAGGTATGACCCGACTTCGCAATTCTCTCGTCTCTCGAGCAAGAATTCGAATCGGGCGCTCCTGGAAGTGTAGATCCTCGTCCAGCTCCAAAGAAGTGAAGTCCACAACGTGAGAGGGATCATAGACATACCTCCTCAACACCGACACATGAAAAACATCATGAGTACCGGCTAGCCGCGGCGGTAGAGCAATCCGATAGGCAACAGGTCCAACACGCTCCAAAATCTCAAAAGGGCCGATAAAACGCGGGCTCAACTTCCCGCGCACCCCAAAGCGCCGAATCCCTCGAGAGGGCGAGACTTTCAAAAACACATGGTCTCCTACCAGAAACTCCAAGTCTCGCCGCCTCTTATCGGCGTAGCTCTTTTGTCGGCTCTGAGCGGTGACCAAGTGGCGCCGAATAACCTTGACCTTTTCTTCAGCTTCCAAAAGCAAGTCAGGTCCCAAGGTTTTCCTTTCACCCACATCACTCCAACAAAGAGGCGATCGACACTTCCTACCGTACAATGCTTCAAAGGGCGCCATCTGGATACTCGCCTGGAAGCTATTGTTGTAGGCAAACTCTGCTAGTCTCAAGTGTCGATCCCAACTGCCACCAAAGCTCAGGACACAAGCTCTCAACATGTCCTCCAACGTCTGAATAGTCCGCTCAGACTGTCCGTCGGTCTGTGGGTGAAAGGCAGTGCTGAACTGAAGCTGGGTCCCCATAGCCGTCTGCAAGCTCCTCCAAAACTGAGAGGTAAACCTGGGATCCCTGTCTGATACAATAGAAGCTGGCACTCCATGAAGCCTCACGATCTCGTCAAGGTATAAGTGTGCTAAGCTCTCCAAGGCCCAACCTGACTAAATCGGCAGAAAGTGCGCTGATTTAGTCAACCGATCAACGATCACCCAAATAGCGTCGGCTCCTCTCTGAGTCCTCGGCAGACCCACAATAAAATCCATGGTGACACAATCCCATTTCCACTCAGGGATTGGTAGGCTTTGTAACTTGCCAGCGGGAACCTGGTGTTCCGCCTTAACCTGTTGGCAAGTTAGACAGTGGGCCACAAACCTACCAACATCCCTCTTCATGCCTGGCCACCAAAACTGTGCTTTCAAATCCCTATACATCTTAGTTCCCCCAGGATGGAGGGTGTAAGGTGTATAGTGAGCCTCTCTCAGGATCAGCTCTCTAATATCCATATCCGCCGGCACACAAATGCGGTCCCTGTACCTAAGTACTCCCGCAACATCGACCGAAAAGTCCTTGCTCTGTCCAAGCTGCATCTGGTCTCGAATTCTGAGAAGATAGGGGTCCCCACTCTGCTTCTCTCTAATCCTGTCCAGTAGAGTGGGCTGCAAGACCATAGACATAAGTCTTGCAGAATCCCCCGGGGACACCACCTCTATATCCAAACTCCTCAGCTGCTCTCTCAGTGGTCTCTGCTGGGTAATAAGCATACTCAAAGTCTGCCCTGCTCGCCTGCTCAAAGCATCCGCGACCACGTTAGCCTTGCCGGGATGATAAAGAATGCTCAAGTCATAATCCTTTAACAGCTCAAGCCATCTGCGCTGCCTCAAGTTGAGTTCTTTCTGGGTGAAAAGATATTTCAAACTCTGATGATCAGTAAAGATCTCACAGCGCTCGCCATACAAATAGTGCCGCCAGAGCTTCAAGGCAAAAACAACCGCAGCCAACTCCAAGTCGTGAGTAGGGTAATTTTTCTCATAATCCTTTAACTGGCGGGAGGCATAGGCAATTACCTTACCGTGCTGCATCAATACGCATCCAAGGCCGCTGTGGGAGGCATCACTGTAAATCACAAACCCCTCCCCCATGACTGGTAGCGCAAGCACTGGCGCTGTAATCAATCTCTGCTTCAGCTCCTCGAAGCTTTGTTGGCACTGCTCTGACCACACAAATTTTACACCCTTCTTGGTCAGTCTAGTGAGGGGGGTAGAGAGCTTCGCAAAGCCCTCCACAAAACGACGGTAGTAGCCTGCAAGGCCCAAGAAACTCCGAATCTCTGTCACCGTCGTGGGTCTAGGCCAATCCCGAACTGAAACAATCTTCGTCGGGTCCACTGCCACTCCTGCGGCTGAAACAATGTGGCCTAGAAAAGAAACCTCCCGTAGCCAAAAGGCGCATTTCTTCAACTTCGCATACAGCTTTTTCTCCCTCAGAAGCTGTAGCACAACTCTCAGGTGCTCCTCATGCTCAAGGTCACTACGGGAATAGACCAAAATGTCGTCGATGAAAACCACCACAAAACGGTCCAAGTACGGCTGAAAGACTCGGTTCATCAGGTCCATAAACGCCGCAGGGGCATTCGTCAAACCAAAGGGTAACACCGTAAACTCGTAATGCCCATACCGAGTCCTAAACGCCGTCTTGGACACATCCTCGGCCCTCACCCTGAGCTGGTGGTAACCGGACTGAAGATCTATCTTCGAGAAAACCGTGGCTCCCTGAAGCTGATCAAACAGATCGTCAATCCGAGGAAGTGGATACTTGTTCTTGACGGTCACTTTATTTAACTCTCTGTAGTCCACACAAAGCCTAAGCGACCCGTCTTTCTTCTTTACAAAAAGAATCGGGGCTCCCCAAGGAGAAACACTAGGACGAACAAACCCGCGATCCAAGAGATCCTGTAGCTGAGCCTTTAATTCCCTCAATTCTGCCGGTGCCATTCTGTAGGGTGCCTTAGAGATCGGCGTAGTTCCAGGAACCACGTCAATCACGAACTCAATCTCTCGATCCGGCGGCATAGAAGATAGCTCAGGTGGGAAAACATCTGGATACTCTCGGACAATAGGAATGTCCTCGAGCCCAGGCATCGCCGTAGGCACCTCTACGACAGTGGCTAAGAAAGCAACACAACCTCGACTCATCAACTGCCGAGCCCTGGCTGAAGAGATCGTCGCTGCAAAAAGTGTGCTCTGGCAACCTCTGAAGACATACTCTTCCTGGCCCGGCTCCCGGAGAGTCACAGTCCTCTCTCGACAATCAATAGTGGCGTAGTACTGAGTCAACCAATTCATACCCAATACCACGTCGAAATCCTGGAGCTGACGAAGGACAAAAAGATCAACAGGCAAAATCCAAGGCCCTAACTGAACAGGGCAGGACCAACAGCACTCATCGACGTGCAATACGTGATCGGGGATCTGAACCTCACGAGCACAAGGCAACGGTCCTACCTCTAGCCCATGCATGGATGCAAATGCCTTACTGATGAATGAATGCGATGCTCCAGTATCAAATAAAGCTCTGGTGCGAGTAGAGGAGATAAGGGTAATACCTGCCACCACGTGGCCAGCTGCCCCCGAGTCCTCAACCTGTGAGGTATACACCCTGCCGCTCGGGGGTGGTCGTCTGTCAGACTGCCGCGACGAAGTGGCCCTGTCCCCCTGGCCAACGCCTACCGAAGATCCGCCCGTCTGATAGGGCGGTGAAGGGAGAGTCGAAGCTGCCGATGCTGCTGATGCCCCAGCTGTAGGACAAGACCATGATCTGTGCCCTGCCTGTCCACACCGGTAGCACCGGCCCTGTCGCTGATCACACTGCTGAGGGGCGTGGGGTCCGCCGCAAATCACACAGCTATCAGTACGGACCAGCTGCTGCTGCTGCTGCTGCCTCCTAGTAGATCGGGAGCCCCCCGATCTCTGCCTCCTCTGAGTCCCGCGGCCCCGAGGCTGTGACTGTGGCGGTCTCGGGGGCCTCGGCCTGCTAGTCTGCCCAAGGTCCTGAGGTGCGGGGCGCTTCTCCCCGGAACTACTCCCATGCGCTCCGCCCCTCTCTGCCATGATCACCCTCCCTCGAGAGACCCAACGTGCATGCTCCATAGCTGCATCAAGCGTCGGAGATCGCTGTGCATGAACAAGATGATAAATGTCAGGGTGAAGTCCCCTCTCAAAAAGATCCACCCGCTGAGCCTCATCAGGGGCAACATGCGGCACACTGCTCAAGAGTCTCTGGAAGTCTCGAATATAATCCGGAAGAGGCCGACTACCCTGCTGTAGTCGACGGAGATCCCCCTCTAACTTTTGCTTTGCGCTATCGGGAAAGTAAGCCCCGAGTAGCAAAGCTCGAAAATCCTGCCAGGACATCAACTGGGCTCCCGGCGGTCCCACTGGTCGGACCCGACGCCACCAGGTCTCGGCGTCTCCCTCCAGAAAGTGCGTGGCTATGAACACCTGATGCTGCTCCTTGATAAATAGGTTCTCGAATATCTTTTCCATTGCAGAAATCCAGTTTTCTACTTCCCGTGGCTCAGAACTCTGCCCGGCAAAACTCGGAGGATGGAACTGGCTGACATAAGATAGTCGATCTGTGAGCTCCCTCTGTTCTGCTTCCGTCAACGGAACAATCTGAGATGCAGTCGACGAGGTCGCTGCTGGTGGTGCCACAGATGTCCTCTGCTCAAGTAGCCTCATCATCCGCTCCATATTTTTCTCCTGGCGTTTGGCTGCCTCCTCCTGGCGCCGCAACGCCTCAGACATCTGGGCCACCTGGGCCCGCAACTCCTGGACCTCTCCCTGAGTGGCCTCCTCCTGAGTGGCCTCCTCCTGAGTGGCCTCCTCCTGCTCGAGCACGTCCTCAGACGTGGAGTGCGCCCTCGTCGTCGCGCGGCGTCTCGGAGGCATCTCAAGCTGCTCGAACAAAGAACCAAGATGTCAGAGAACCAAAACTTCACTAAACCAAATAAGCGAAAGTGAAAAACATGTTTCCAACTCTAAAGTGTTGTGTTGTCTGCAGCCAACAGAACTACTTTAGAGAGCTAACATGTAGAAACTCTCGCCCAAGAACAACCCCCTGGACAGTCATCCAACTGTCCAACCCTAAAGCCTAGGGTCTCTAAGTCCCAAATGACCTAAACACCTAGGCTCTGATACCACCTAAATCTGTCACGCCCCGGGGTCGAACTGCGACCCGGGCTCGCCAACAGATCCGCCGTCTGTGCGGAAACTGCCGCACAGACGAAGCGTCCAACCTGGAAAAAGAGATCTAGCTATACAAGTATCAGAGCAGGAAAGAAGCTAAGCTGAAAGAGTAAACTGTAACCAGGAGTCACTAAGTAAAGAGTTCAGGTACAAAAACCACAGTCTCCCAAAATCGGGTACAACATCACTATCTAGTACAAAAGTGGGAAACAAAAATACCCGGAGACTCTACCTCGAACTCTACACCCCGGCAGGTACTAATCAGCTATGCCCTTGCCGCGGTCCGAAGACTCCGCACGAACCGACCCAGGAGCGGCCGCCTCGGAAGCACCTGTCACACACACAGCGGGTGTGAGATCAACTCAAAAGTCAGATCTCAGTGGGTACCGATGTCCGATCCACGGTAGCCCACCAAGTTCCCTGGAGGTAACAGGTAAGCAGATAGATAGATAGATAGATAGATAGATAGCTGAAAGCTGTAAATGAGTCTATCACTAAATGAAGTAATGCAATGCAATGCAATATGAAATGACCACCCGCTCATGCCATTTCCCCCGCAGCCACCTGGTAACTCGGCCAGGGGCAAACTCACACCTGGTATCTCGGCCAGGGAAAATACCCACCTGGTAACTCGGCCAGGGAAAACACTCACCTGGTAACTCGGCCAGGGAAAACATCCTCCTGGTATCTCGGCCAGGAGAAATACTCACCTGGTAACTCGGCCAGGGGAAACGCCCTCCTGGTATCTCGGCCAGGGAAAATACTCACCTGGTAACTCGGCCAGGGGAAACGCCCTCCTGGTAACTCAGCCAGGGGCGTCGAATACTACGGTGTATTCCAGAACGAACACCTATGAGCATAACACGTGTCTTGGTCGGAAACACAACCCTCGACTCACACGGCTGCTTCACATTTACCTGACATCCCAAGGACACATCGCCTTTGCATTTGCAAGCCAAAAATGGGCATTCCGTGGCATTTTCGGAAGAAACCAACCCACCTGCGAGGAATCCGCAATCCGCGCGCCAAACAGAGGTCCCGGTGTGATCCAACAGCTCCTCGCAGCGCTACGCGTACACCGACCACGTAGAAAGTCAACGCTAAGTCACCACTGCGGAAAAAAGGCGGAAAAAGGGATCAGAAAGCCCGCGGTCGAAACCCGCGCTCGACACGACGTAAAAACCCTACCCGGCGACGAAGAACGTCGGGCGTTGCGCGGAAAACCCCGCAGCACAGAACAACCCACGGCCGCGCAGCTCGAGCCAGGCCCTGCGCGGTGACAGCTAGCCGCGCGGCCGCTAGTGCCGCGCGGCCCAAGAACTGCCCACGCAGCGCCCTGCAGCGCCGTGCGCCAAGCGCGCGGCCTGCAAGGCCGCGGGGCCCCAAGGGCACCCGCGCGGTGCCCTGCAGTGCCGCGCGCCTAGCGCGCGGCCTGCAGGGCCGCGGGGCCCAAGGGGGCCGCCGCGCGGCCCGCTGCAGTGCCGCGCGCCTGGCGCGCGGCCTGCAGGGCCGCGGGGCCCCAAGGGCACCCGCGCGGTGCCCTGCAGTGCCGCGCGCCTGGCGCGCGGCCTGCAGGGCCGCGGGGCCCAAGGGGGCCGCCGCGCGGCCCGCTGCAGTGCCGCGCGCCTGGCGCGCGGCCTGCAGGGCCGCGGGGCCCCAAGGGCACCCGCGCGGTGCCCTGCAGTGCCGCGCGCCTAGCGCGCGGCCTGCAGGGCCGCGGGGCCCAAGGGGGCCACCGCGCGGCCCTCTGCAGTGCCGCGCGCCTGGCGCGCGGCCTGCAGGGCCGCGGGGCCCCAAGGGCACCCGCGCGGTGCCCTGCAGTGCCGCGCGCCTAGCGCGCGGCCTGCAGGGCCGCGGGGCCCAAGGGGGCCACCGCGCGGCCCTCTGCAGTGCCGCGCGCCTGGCGCGCGGCCTGCAGGGCCGCGGGGCCCCAAGGGCACCCGCGCGGTGCCCTGCAGTGCCGCGCGCCTAGCGCGCGGCCTGCAGGGCCGCGGGGCCCAAGGGGGCCGCCGCGCGGCCCTCTGCAGTGCCGCGCGCCTGGCGCGCGGCCTGCAGGGCCGCGGGGCCCCAAGGGCGCCCGCGCGGTGCCCTGTAGTGCCGCGCGCCTAGCGCGCGGCCTGCAGGGCCGCGGGGCCCAAGGGGGCCACCGCGCGGCCCTCTGCAGTGCCGCGCGCCTGGCGCGCGGCCTGCAGGGCCGCGGGGCCCCAAGGGCACCCGCGCGGTGCCCTGCAGTGCCGCGCGCCTAGCGCGCGGCCTGCAGGGCCGCGGGGCCCAAGGGGGCCGCCGCGCGGCCCTCTGCAGTGCCGCGCGCCTGGCGCGCGGCCTGCAGGGCCGCGGGGCCCCAAGGGCGCCCGCGCGGTGCCCTGCAGTGCCGCGCGCCTAGCGCGCGGCCTGCAGGGCCGCCCGCGCGGCACCCAGCAGTGCCGCGCGCCCAGCGCGCGGCCTGCGGTGTCGCGCGGCACAGGGCCCGCCCGCGCGGCACCCTTGCAGTGCCGCGCGCCAAGCGCGCGGCCTGCAGGGGCCGCGGGGCCCAAGGGGCCACCGCGCGGCATCCCTGCAGTGCCGCGCGCCCAGCGCGCGGCCTGCAGGGCCGCGGGTCCCAGGGGCCGCCGCGCGGCACCCCTGCAGTGCCGCGCGCCCAGCGCGCGGCCTGCAGGGCCGCGCGGCACAGGCGCCCCCGCGCGCGGCCTGCCAGGCCGCGCGGCCTGCATGCCGCAGCTCCGGCATTACCCCGCCCTGCTGCGCAGCAAGGCAGCAGGGCGTGCGCCGCGCGCGGCGATCACGCGCACGTGAAGCGACGCACACCGCGCCACGTGCCGCCGCAACTTCGCAAGCGACTCAGCAGCGCCACAGCTCGGACAACCAGTCCGAGAGCCACAGCAGCAGGAAGAAAAAGAAGAAAAAGAAAAAGAAATGGAGAGGAGAGAAGAGAAAATCCAAAAATAAAACTCAACACACCAACCTCCAAGTTGGTTGCCTCGCTCGCTTCGCTCGGTCCACCTCCTCGCAGCGAAGTTCCAAGGTCCAAGAAACTCCTTCTTCTTCCTCCTCTCTTCTTCTTCCTCTTCCCTTAGCCTCAGCCCAAGAGCCCCAACAAGCTGCTGCTTCTCAATTGGAGCAGGGGATGGAGAGGTGGCGAGGGAAGTGATGGCTCCTAATAAATGCCAGCACTTTGCATTAATTAAGGCATGGGTAAAAAAAAATATTAAATAAGGGAGTTAATTAATTCCCACCAATCTCTTAATTAGCTCCACCAACTATACAGCCAAGCCACTCCCTCACAACAACACAAAAGCAAACATTAACATAAAGTCTAATTAAAATAATAAAATAATCCAAAAAACCAACCATAACTCACTTTTTGCCTTCGGGTCTTCCGCCGCCGCCCGGAACCACCCGAACCCCGCTGTAATTCGAAAATACACGCGTTCACGCCTTTTTCCAGTCAAAAAGCTCGTCGGTGGAGTCAGAAAGCTCAATCCAAAAACCGGTGCATTACATGGAGGGCGATAATCAGTAGGATGGGAAGAAGATGGCCTACTCGCTGGAGCATATGGCCGCTGAGCCGTCGACCGTTGCTGTGATGAAGATGGAGCAGATGCTGAAGAAGGGGTGGCAGGGGCCGAAAAGGGGCACGAAACTCGAATGTGCCCGGGCTGTCCACATCCATAGCAGCGACCCCACCGCTGGTCGCAGGTACTGGAAAAATGCTGACCTCCATAGAAAATACAACTGCCGGGGGCCCGTGGCTGTCGTGACTGCTGCTGCTGTTGAGACTGCCGCTGTCGCTGAGGCTGCCGCTGCGACCCACACTGCGACGACTGTGATCTCTGCTGCTGCTGCTGCCGCTGCTGGGGCCTCTGGGATCCACCAGGCCCTCGCCGCTCAGACCGTCCTTGGCCAAGAAATTGTGGCTGAGACGGTCGTGGCGGCCTCCATGAACTAGCCTGTCCCCCAACCTCCGGTGCCGGTCGCTTCGCCCCCGGGATCACTACGGGAGCTGGAGCTACCTCCTCCATTACTACCTCCCCACATTCCACATAGAGCGCCTGCTCCATCGAGGCCTCCAAGGTCTGCAACCTACGCGAGCGAACCAGTTGAAAAAGGTCCCGGTGCAACCCTCGCTCGAACATGTAAATCCGGTGCGCCTCATCCCTGGCCACATTCGGTACACACGCCAACAACTGATTGAAATTCGCAATATACTCGTGCACCGGCCGATCTCCCTGGCGAAGGTTTCTCAACTGCTCCTCCAACCTCTGCCGGGCGCTTTCCGGGAAGAAAGCCCCAAGAAGGAGACTGCGGAACTCCGCCCAGGTCAGGAGCTGAGCCCCAGGCGGACCAGCCGGTCGAACGCGCCGCCACCAAGCCTCGACGTTGCGCTCCAAAAAGTTCATCGCCAATAACACCTAGTATCGCTCCTCGATGAACAATGTCTCAAAACGTCGCTCCATCGCCGTGATCCACGACTCTGCCTCCCACGGCTCTGCACTCTGCCCCGAGAAATGGGGTGGGTCAAACTGGCGAAATCTCATCAACAAGTCAACCATCTCCCGCTGCTCTGCCGGGGTCAGAGGTCCCATCAACCCAGACGACTGTCTACCAGTACCCCGAGCAACAGGGGATGCCGGGGTCACCGGTACAACTGAGGGAATCACAGCAGGGGAAGAAAGTACAGGAGAACTCTCTGGGGGTGCTACAATAGGCTGCGCCCTCTGCTCTAACATCTGCGTCAGCCGACCCATAGCCTCCTCCTGACGCCGAACAGCCTCCGACATCTGAGCCATCTGATCCTGTAGCTCTTGCATCTCACTCTGCTGGTCCTGCCCGGACTTTTCCTGCTCGGGCTCAGAGGAAGAATGCTGAGAACGCGTCAACATCCTGTGTCGCGGAGGCATCCTACCACAAGAAGCCACAATCAGTATCGTAACCCCACACGACCCAATCTAGCGAAAGTCAAAGGCATCCCCCTATTTCTGTGACTTTATGTTGTATGCAGCCAACATAACTGTTCACCAGAAATTGGGTATGTCTGTCCCTCCTCACTCACTGGAAGAGTCAAATAAGTAAATCAACAACTTTCGCAAAATGTCCCGTCTCTCACGCCCTATCATCCTAGGGTCTGCCAAAAGCCTAGGGTTTCCTGAGTCCCAACTGACCTATCCCTAAGCTCTGATACCAACTTAATCTGTCACGCCCCGGGTGTAAACCAGAACCCGGGCCAGTCTACAGATCCGCCGTGCACACGAAATTTTTCGCGTACACGAAGCGCTGGTAACCTGCTCAGAAATAAGATGTACAATAAAAGAGCATAATACAGAGCTGAAATAGAAGAACCACATAGTATCTTAGACTGGGACTAGAAATAAAGCTGTAATAAATACAATAATCTCCCAGCTCACCAAAATAGTACAACCAGCTGGCAAAAGCCAGACCCAAAATAAAAGGAAAATACCACAGTCTGAGTGAAGGGTACAACATCTGTCTAACAACTCTCAGTCTCACAGGAGATCTATCTACTCAGCGATCCCCTTACCTCGTTCAGCTGCCGATGGCCTAGCAGCTCCCGCAGACGACTCTGCAAAATAAAGGGAAAGAGACAAAAAATAACAATGGGGGTGAGAACTACTAGATAAACCAGTAGCCTCCCCTAGTGGGTAAAACCTCAACTCTGACGCACCCACTAGGAAAAGGTGAAGTGGTAAGGTAAATAAGATGCTGAAGTAGGAAAGCTACCACTACTAGAGGCGAAAGGAAAAGGTGAAGTGGTAAGGTAAATAAGATGCTGAAGTAGGAAAGCTACCACTACTATGCCTCTCAATGCTGTGCCAAAGGTAACAGTATGAATGCAACTATGAACCCAATCAATGGACCAGTAATCACTGGCACTGCCTGCTGATCTGTCTCAAGTATCTGCTGACTAATCGGTGCTCACTGTCTGGCACTCACTGGCCAACCGACCGGCACCCGGCACGGTCAAAAGCCTACTCCGGAGTGGCACTCGAAGGGAGCGACCCACACGAGTAAAGTATCTCTGTATCAAGCATCTCTGTAACCAATGTCTCACAATAGCAGGACTAGATCATGACTATGATCAAAGTGGGAAACTCCGTCCACTACAGAAAACCCAATCCCCAGCTGAGGCAAACAAGTAAACCAGACTCAACCCCAATCTGATGCAAGGATAAACATCCGGTCGACCACCTGCTGTCCGTGGTCTCCGCAATACCCCACAAGTCCACCATCTAGTGCAATCCCGACTACACTATCCCAAACCCCTGCTCATACTCGAGCAACAAGCATCTGAATGCAAAGGAGAGCAATAAAACATGTTTTCTCCTAAGTCAGTCCCAATATGATAGTGTAGCAAGAAATAGTGGCCTAACCAGATGTCCAAGCAAGCATGCAATTGTACTATTTAAAAGCTGTAGAAAAGTGTCAAATATTTATTTTAAAAAGATTGATCTTACTGTACCGATATAAAAAGTTATTTGCATGCGAGATTATAGCACTTGTCCCAACCACAGTGTCCCAAAATAAGCTATCATATAACTATGTGTGGTTCTCAAATAGAGTATCAATTGTCACATTAAATTTTAGGGGAGTTCTAATAATCCTAGTGAGCAAGTCAAAAATGAGGTAAGCAACAACCACCCACCTCAAAAAGCGCAAACCACACCCAAATAGTCTTTTAGCTATCCACAGTCCTCTAATCCCGCAACTCACTGAAAACAGTGCACAGCTGTACAGAACAACGCACCCGATATAAATACAAATCCCAAAAATACAATATTTGCTGTTTTCCAAATAGCACGGAAAAAGAGGAGTTTTTTTCACCTCTGTACAGTGCTCAGAAATATCCAAAAAAATTACGGTTACGTTCCTTGCGACGAGTAGATCGAAATCGACTCTTTATATGCCTTGATCCGATGCTCCTAGCTCAAGATATAAATCGGAGAAGTCGATGCTGTCCAAAAAATACCGCAGCAAAAAGGGGGGTCAAAGAAGCCTCCGGAACCGTGCCAAAAGTGCCAAACGGAGCAAAGTGATCAACACGAAAATCGAAGCCTTACCTCTTAGGATCGTGCTGCCGCAAAAATCGTTCAAAAATTCCTCCTGGTTAGAGCACAGGAATTTTCCGACGGAACTGCGACAGAAATGGGCCGAAAAAGGGGAAACGTCGAAGTGCGCCGCGTCGCAGATAACTCGCTTTGGGTAACTCCAAAAATTCTGAAATTTCTATGGAAGAGAGAGAACAGAGAGAGGAACAATTTTCATAAAGGCCACCAGCTCGGATTCTCTCTCTACAATGCAGAATTTGCAGTGAGAAAGGGAGAAAGAGGGAAATTCCTTATATAATGGGCCAAGGAATCTTCGGGCTCCACACCAGATCCGGGCCCAAACAGGAAACACCAAAACGGACCAACCAGGACGCGCCACGTGTCCACAAAACAGGAAACATCCATGCAAGGCCACTCAGAATTTGCCACGTGTCACCTGGGGAAGCATGTGCCCGGTCCCCGCACCGGGTTTTCCGAAAAATGTCGGCCAATCGGAGCGTGCCACGTGTCACAGACCCCGCCGCCTTCTAGAAGCCGTTCAACCAATCAGAAGACGCCACGTGGCAACTGCAATCTTCGGTGCTCCCGGTGCACGCGCCTGTCCGTGGACCCGCCGCCCGCGCGCCGCGCCTTCCCGCGCCTGCACGCGGCCGCGTTCCAGCTCTGTGCCGCCGCGCGCCGCCTTGCTCCGCCGCCTGCCGGTCGCCGCCGATCGCCGGAATAGTAATTCCGGCGTGAACAGTACTTTTACGCCGAAAAAAATAAGTAAATACACCATTTTGACCATTTTCGCGCGCTGAGTCCAAATCCGCTGTCCGTTTTGCCAAATTCTCATCCGAAATTTTGTCGAAAGCCCCCGGAAAGCCCACTTGATCTGATTTTCGTGCCGGATCCATTTCTGAGATCCGTTATCGACACTACTTGCTCTGATACACTGTGTGAGCTTCCGGTAGTCACTGTAATCACTGCAACAGTCTCTGCAAAGTTCGGATCATCACATGTGGGATGCATGTTACACTCGTGCTTGGGGGCAGAGTGGAGTCTGGTAGATGTAGCTGGTTTTATATCTGTGGCGGGAGCCGTTTGGGTAAACGGTGGTCCCGGGATGTCGTGTTTCTCTATTTTATGTGTCGCCACTGTGTTAGTGGTAGTAGTATACCAGTGATAGCAGGACCTTGAACCCAGAACCTTTTTTTGGACACACATGATTTTAGTCAACCAATATTTTTCTTCCAAACATCGAAGGGTCGCCGGAGTCTGTTCTTGTCTGATTGGACGAAGGCATTAGCCCTTCGGGGTTTGGAAATAAAACTTGTTTTCTAACTGTTTTTTCTAAAATAACTAAAAATTATTAAAAATGGGTTTTTCTCAAATCAAGGTGGTTTTTCAAAAGAGAATTACTTTTAGTCCTCACCCCGCGTGGGTTTGAGTAAAAAATAATTTTCAGCAATAAATGTCATATTTTTCCTGTAAACTTCCCCACTCGAGAGGATTCGAGTGGTCTGGGTTCTAAGGGCTGCCTTTTCTTTGGGTCGAGAACAACGGGAGACTATGCCTAGAGCCTGTTCTTATTTGATTTGGGTTGTAGGTTCTAGTCTTTCGGGGTTCCCGGTCATTGTTGTCAGCTGTGGAGTATACCCAGCTAGTGAGTTTGCATGTTGAGTTGATGTCCTATTTAGGGAGTCGTTGGGTTGACGGCGGTCCTGACTGTTCGAGTATTTTTCTGTTAGTGAGTTGGAGAGGTGATTTGGGTACTATCGATCTTGTTGATCGTGGATTTGGACTATAGCCTGCATGAGCCGCATTGAGCTCGATAGAGATGCGTGGATACTTTTCTCGGTGGGGTCGCGCCCCTCGAGTGGCGCTCCGGAGCTAGGCCAGTTACTTTGTTATCGCGACTTGTCGACGCAGTCCCTCTGGCTTGGCCAGTTTTGGCAGTCACGGACGCTCTACGTAAGTCCAGTCCTCCGTGGATGTAATGGCAGTAAGTAGGCGCAGGTTTGACTGGACCCCATGTGGTAGTTAGTGTAGATTGGGTGACTGTATTTTGAGAGTTAGTAGATGCATCATGTTTCCACTGTATCACTCCTTGAGCATTTAGATAGAGACATAGTAGCTGTAGAGTTATTTTTCAGCCCTTTTCCTTTCAGTATTGCATCTGTTACTTTATGCCTCTAGTAGACTTAGTGGGCAGACCGTCGAGCTTGTTGGCGGTACCCACTGAGAACTATTGTGGGATGTAGTTCTCACACCCACTGTGGTGACTTTTTCCCAGGGACCTCTTCTCCAGTTCCTGCTGCTCCTGTTGCTGATCCTACTGACCGAAGTAAGGGAGTCGCGAGCTAGATCCCTACTAGTTTTCTTCCAGAGAGAGTAGTTATACCCCTTTTAGTGATGTATGTCAGTGATTTTGGGATGTATCTTATACTTTTACTTCTGAGAGCTTTATTATTTTTGGAGAGACTTATGTATTTGTGAGGACCTGACATGTACTTTTTGGAGTTGTATATTTATTTCAGTAGTTTACTTTTCGCTCTGATATCTGTATAGCTATAGTATCCTTCTTTTTGTAGGTTAGACGCTTCGTCTATACGGGACTTCCTGTATGGGCGGCGGATCTGCTGGTGGGCCCGGGTCGCAGTTTCGACCCCGGGGCGTGACAGCAGGGAAGAAGAAAAGAGAAAGGAAAAACCCATTCCAAGTCTCAAAATCCAAATTCTCAGCAAAAATCTAAAATTCGAGAAAAAACCGAAAACTCGAAAAAAGCACTGTACTCACCTCTGATGCCGAACTCCGCACGCAAGCTCTAATCCGAGCTTTTCTCAATAGGACAAACTCTCCTCCAAGCTCACGATCAAAATCCGAAGCTTCGTGCCGAAGAAAATCCTCCAATCGCATAGTTGAAGCCTCCTATGGAGCTCTCTCTCTGGTGCAACAATGGTGGCAGCAGCTGCTGCTATTGAGAGAGGAAGAAGAAGAAGATTGAGAGGGAGAAGATGGATGAGATGGTGATGGGATATAAGTAGACCAACTCTCTCCCACTCCCTGGCAACACACGTGCAGCCTACTAGTACACCATCACGTCAGCTGGTGAGAAATCCCGCGAAACAACCAGAAACACTAACCTGTCTGCGCGAGAAAAATCGCATTTCAGGGGCCCTAAAACTAGGACAGGGCGCCCTAAACCACAACACAATAACTCTCGGGCGTTACCCCGGCCACCCGCTCTGCTACAATGGACAGCCCGAATCCACGTTAGAGTGTCGAATCCTCTCCTCAATCCTGCGGGCGCCCTAATCAAGGGTCCGGTGCTACAGTGAATCACCACAGATCTCACCATCAGCCAAAAATCTGAAGAAATCACAGCCATCCAATCCTCGGCATGCTACAGTAACTTTTGGGCGCCCACACCTGAGCTCCGTAACTTTCGGGCGTCCGAAATTTCTCCTAGGGCGCCCGAAAACTCTGAAACATACAGTTTCAGCTATTTTGCGGTCCCGAGTTCGTTTTTCACGCCATTCGCGCATCCAACAGCACTCACACTATCCAAGCATCTCCAGATGCTCAGATGGGCACACCCGAACAGTTACTTAGCCCGATACTCTACACCCTTACTCTCTAGAGATCTTCCTCGAAGTGCCTGGTCGCCAACCTTCGCCGCGTGACGCCGGAAAAAGGAGAATCTTCATCTCCTTTTTCTTCTCGAACCCGAGGTAAGCCACTCCCTTTCTCTCTTGATTTTTTTGCATCAAGGCCCACCCCATCTTCTTTCTGACATCCTAGGGATCTCCCCTATGCAGTACCCACGCCTGTAGACCCTCGGTTTGCCGTGGGAGCAAGATTCCGGCCAAAAGCCTAGTTTTGGCCGGAGATCTTCCAGCACCGCCTCCAAGGCTTTTGCGAGGGAACCAAGGCACTGGTTGACTTCTTCTTGATCCCAGAGGAACCTCCACAAGGTTTAGTGGAGTTTGGTTCATTGTAGAGGCCGCAAAGAGAAGCCCTAGCTCTCTCTTCCTTGGATTTGGTCGATCACCGTCGCTCGCCGCCGTCGTTGCTCCCCGCCGTCGGCCAACCCTCCTGGATAGCTCCCCCACATTAAGACTATCACCCTAGTGCCCTTACATGGTCCTGTGAGACCTTGGATCCCGAGATCGGCTCAACCACCCATTGTAGGCTGAGGTTGCTCCGGCGACACCTCCAGCCACTCTACCTTATCGGGTAAGTGAGCCTTGACCTTTCTTGAACCTCAGGAGCATGATGCTCACCTCACTTTATGTTGGTGTAGCCTCAGGGGAAAGATCTTCAAAGTCGGCTCTAATTCAAGTGTAACTTGGCCGAGCTCACTCCAGCAACTGTTCCAATGACTTTTCGACCACCTAAAGGTGAGCCCTCGACTCTCTCAACCTTTCTGAGCATGGTGCTCACCTTAATTCGGGAAATGATTGGTTAGATGTATGTAAATAGCATCTTGGTCTATATAGCATATAGATATGTTGAGCCCTAGCTGAACTCAGGCTTCGTGCCACTTCCGGATAGCGAGCACGGGTTTTCTTATGTCGAGACCCTTCTGTTTAAACCCTCGGATGTATCCAAAAGCCTCTGGTTAACTATAGCAAGACAAAAGTTGATTGTTGTAGGTATTTTATGCAATTATTAGCAAACCTAGGAGCCTATATGCAAATGTGACACCATAGACTGTCTTGGGCAGCATGTACGTGATCTCTAAACTATTCATTCAAGATCCGATGGCTTCCGTTCAGCAAAATTTGGATAATGAAGCGTAAATCGGCAAATTTGTTAGTTTATCATCGTTTGGCACAAATCGCGCAAATCAAGGAATTTAAATGACTAGTGGTGTATACCAGGTGTCCCTGAATGTTCCTGATACTATCTTGGCTAGTCCAGTGACTTTGGTTTGTGTCAGCGAATCCAGGAGACGAAAACGGTAATTTCGATATCGGACTTCAGTGTTTATGCACTATTTGGACTTAAGGTTATACCTAGTGGACTATGGTTGCTCGGATGTCTTGAGTGAAGCGTTCTGAGGCAGCATGTCAAGTTTCATTTGATTTGGTAACCTGTAGGCTCTGATCGGACTAATATCGGTCGATCAGCGGATTACCGAAATCTCCGACGGATCCCGAGACCTAGACCTAATCTAGTGGTTTAGTTATTATGTATAGTGTATGTGGTGTCCCGGTTTTTTCGTACGACCTGTCTGGGTGGTCGGCGGTGAGAAAGCACCTATTATTGGTGTATCGAGCACGTTGTGCGTCAAACGGATGCCAAAAACGGACTCAGCGCGCGAAAATGTTGAAAATCGACTATTTTCGGGCTAAACGGGCCGATTTTTCGGGTGGGCCGGTCCATGGCCCACTTGGCGTGCACCGGGAGCAGCCAACGGAGCACACTGCCATGTGGCAGGCGCCGATTGGCGGGTCAACACACGCGCGACAACGCGTGAACCGCGTCAGGCACGGCGCACGGTGGACCCCGCTGGGCCACGTGTCGCCCGCTCATTGCCGGGCGCAGTGACCCGGGCGGCCCGCCGTGAACCGCGGCCCACGGTCCCCGCCGTGGACCGCGCGGCCACGAGGCGCGCTGCGATTGGCGGGCGTGCGGGGCGCGAAGGGACACGTGGCAACGTGAGGACGATTCGGGAGCGATTGGTGGGCCGGGCCAAGCTCCTGTTTGGGCTCACTGTAGCAGCCCGGATGTACCGGGCGCCCAGAAATTGGGCCCGAAAGCCCATTACTTAGATTTTTGTGGGCTGTTTGTGAGGGGGCCTATAAATAGGCCCCTCTCTTGCCATTTTGAGTTTTTTCCCGAACTCAAATCCCCTTGAGCCCTCAAGCAACCTTGTTGATCTTCTTGTGCTACATCTTGTGAAAGAGGCTCGGATTTTTTGGAGGTCGCGGCATCGACAGCTTCGGCGAGTTAGCGCAGTGCGATATTCTTTCGTCGGTGGCCCATTTCCGTCGCGTTTCGGTCCACAAGGTCCACAGAGCTACTCCGACGGAATATTTGGACGATTTTTGCGGCGTCGAATTCACGAGAGGTAAATCTACGATTTTTGTATTTTTCACTCCTTCCAAATTTGAGTTTTTTTAGGGGTTTCAGGTACATTTTTTAGCCCTATTTCTGCTGGTGGTTGTTCCTAGACAGCAGCACCTTGTTGGATTTTTATCTTTGCACTCAATTATCGGAATTCAACGTTTAAGGGCTCGATTGACATCTACACTTCGTGAGGATCGTCGTCGTATTTTTATTGGAATTTTTGGAGTTTATCTCGCAGGTGATAATTAAGCTTCTTTGGGACTGAAATTTTAGCAAACTGTACACTTGGGAATTTTGTGTTGACTGTAACTTTGGACTTTATCTTTGTACCAAGGAGGAATTTTTAAGTGCTTTTGGATCTAGTGGAATTGTGGGAATTGGAGGATTATTCCCGTATAGTTTTAGCTTTTTGGACAGCTTTGCACTTCCAGGTGGGTTGCTTCGTCTTCAAAATTGGCGGACTGATCAGTAATTCTATATTGTAGGAAACATGCATGTTTGTGAGTGTATTAGGAAGCATGCTAGAAAAAGAGAATTGATGTTACTTGTGTGCTATGATGATCATATTGATTTATTGCTTCCTAAATCCGTAATTAAATGCTATCTTTGGAACTTGACCTAGCACCCCGTCATATGCTACATGTTTAACCAGACTAGTAGAAAACTCCAACTTGGGCTAGGTTATGTATGCTTTAGACATTCCCACACTGTTATCTATTATTTTACTTGGACTCAGAGTTTCCTCGCCTGGATAGTGGGCCGAGTGGTCGGGTTGTTGTGGGATGCATATTACACTCGCGCCTGGGGGCCGAGTGGAGTCTAGTAGCAGTGTTAGATCAGTGTTTTATTTTTGGGAGTCGTCTGAGTCGACGGTGGGTCCCGGCTGTGTAGTTTTCCAGCCTGTGAGTGAGAGTTGGTGTTGTTGGTTACTGTCGATCTTGTTGATCGTAGATTTGGACTATAGCCTGCATGAGCCACATTTGAGCTCGACAGAGATGCACGGATACTTTCCTCAGTGGGGTCGCGCCCCTCGAGTGCCACTCCGGAGTTGGGCTTGTTACTTGCTATCGCGACTTGTCGACGCGGTCCCTCTGGCTGGACCAGTTTTGGCAGTCACGGACGCCCTACGTAAGTCCGGTCCTCCTTGGATGTAACGGTAGTAGGTAGGCGCAGGTTTGACTAGACCCTATGTGGCAGTCAGTGTAGATTGGGTGATTATATTTGAGAGATAGTAGATGCATCATGTTTCCATCTGTTCCACTTCTTGAGCATTTTCGATAGAGATATAGTAGCTGTAGAGTTTTTTTTTCCAGCCTTTACTTTCAGTACTGCATTTGTTACTTTATGCCTCTAGTAGACTTAGTGGGCAGACCGTCGGGCTTGTTGGCGGTACCCACTGAGAACTACTGTGGGATGTAGTTCTCACACCCGCGGTGGTGATTTTTCTCCAGGAACCTCTACTCCAGTTCCTGCTGCCCCAGTTGCTGATCCTGCTGATCGAGATAAGGGAGTCGCGAGCTAGATCCCTACCAGTCTTCTTCCTGAGAGAGTAGATGTACCCTTTTGGTGATGTACTAGTACTGTCAGTGATTGTGGGTTGTATCATGTATATTTTACTTCTGAGAGCTTTAGATTTGGAGTGACTTATGTATTGTGAGGACCTGGCATGTACTATTTAAGGATTTGTATATTTTTTTTTTATTTCAGCAGTTTACTTTTCAGCTCTGATATCTGTATAGTGTAGTTGATCTTTTGCAGGTTAGTCGCTTCGTCTCTACGGGGGTTCCCGTATGGGCGGCGGATCTGTTGGCGAGCCCGGGTCGCAGTTTCGACGCCGGGGCGTGACAGTGTATGTGTGCAAGATGGGTATGAGTGAGTTATTTATTGATAGTTGGTTATGATTCAGGTCCGAGCACTCAGATGCCTTCCCACCAGTTGAGCAGTGGATTTCAGGACCGCCTGGGTTGAGATGGGTACTCCGATCTAGGCATTGGTGTAGTGTAACCTGATTGGATACCGTAGTCGATCGGACCCTTTGGTTATCTTGCTAGCCCTTCTTCAGCTATTATGTTTTGCTCTGTGATTCATCTCTATATCTATATGCCATGACATTATCAGTATTGGTAGACACTCCCAGTCATTACTTGATATATATCCTACTGCTATGTTTTGACACTTGTCGTATATCTGGTTTATTATGCATGATAGAGTATGAGGATATCATTATCATTATAGTATCATTTGGCACCGAGAGTATAGATGATCTTATTTGAGAGTCTCTGGCTTCTAGATCATGGTACATACCTGTTTCATGAGTTTGTTGTGACCTTACTAGTTGTTCAGAGATATTTTCTACTGCTACTCTTATACCTTTGTTATTTGGTCTGGATGGTTATCACATCCCGCTCTATGATCTATCTTGCTTATATGTGCATGCCATGATGTCCAGTGTAATTGCCACTATCTGTATTATTGTGATTCGTATATGCATTATGCCAATATACCATGATCATTGTTAATAGACACTCCTAGAAGTTACTTGTTGTATATACCTCCTACTACTATTTCACACTTGTTATTATCTCTAGCTTGCTTTGCATGATAGAGTATGAGAATATTATTTTATTGTGGCATTTATTGGTACTTGAGTTACTTAGATCCTGTTTTGGGAGTTCTCGACTATTCGTCGTATTCCAGTCTATCGACCGCAAGCTTGAGCATCCACATTGAGATCGCCATGCACCAGCTGTACATATTTACGTTACACTAGTGGGCTGATCCCCCACAACGGTGTTCTTTATCGGTAGAGTGGTCTATTCGACCCGTGAGCCCTTTCCTTTGGCTGCACCTGCGAGACCGGGTGATATTGAGCCTCTTTTATAATCAGCAGATGTGGGGCACATGTTAGTTATGGTTCGACATTAGCTTGAGGTCCTCGTGATCAACAGTGGCATATGATTGGGTATATCTGTTTATTTATATGTTGATGCATAATATAGTAATACTTTCATATCAGTTATTCAGTTCTGTTGTCATATCAGCTTTATAATTGTTTCTTTCATACCCGCACCTATTATTGCTATCATACTGCTTTATTGCCTTTTGATTATAATATACCAGTAGGTACGACTTGCTCGTCTCCGACTCATTGTACCTACTGGGATACATTCAGTTGTGTTTCACACCCTTTGGGTGACCCCCTTACTGGTCAGTCGGGTGGTGAGCAGTCGGAACGTTGATGAGAGATTCTTATGCTAGTGTTGTCCCGAGATTGCCAACTAATCAAGATTTACATTCAGTACACAATTTTATGATCATGACTCTCTCTGATTATTTATATAGTTATCTGGTTATTAGAATGTATGGTTTAGCTATAGATTATGCTTTTGAATTATTAGTTGTGGGCTATATTTTAGTGGTTTAATATCATGTTAGTAAAAATATGTTTGCAATTGGATGGTATCATTATACTTACCTAGTCGTGCATGTATAGTGGAGACTCCGTCAGTTTGGATTGAGAATTCTTTATGCACGTGGCGATCTAGTCGCGTCCTGGGATTATATTTCCAACTCTGATTTTTTTTTAAAAAAAAAATTAAACTGTTTTTGAAAATCTGAGACGTGACAGACTTTATGGTATAAGAGCAAAAGGTCATTTAGTATCTAGGATTATTTAGGATTGAGCCCTAGGATGACTTATGATATACATGAGAGCGCGGGGTTTTTGCATAGGGGTTAGGAGCTCAAGTGTTTTTTCATTAACGAGTATAACCTAAGCTGTCTATCTTTATTTCTGATATGGCTCGACCTAGGCGTGGTGACAATGTTGGGCATGGTGCTGGCAGCGGTCGGGGTGTCGATCGTTCCCGCCGAGTGCGGAGGAAGCCAGAGGCCTCCGATAGATTACAACGGCTGGAGGATCAATTTGCTACATTATCAAGGTTGGTTCAGTAGTTAGTTTAGCAGCAAGGAGTTGCACTTGCCGCACTAGCCCTATCAACCCCACCACCAGCCGAGGAGCTCGAGGGACTAGTTGATTCCCCTATTATTCTGGTGCCACCTGTGGTGATAGCTCCAGCTACCGCCACAAGTTCTGGAGACATATTGGAGGTCGCTACTGCTAGTGGCCCCCCTACTGTTGCTGTTGGAACAACTTCTCTAGCCTCCTGACCCGTGACGCTCGCCGCCGCTGACAACGCGATATATTGGAGACTCTGTCCGTTTGGATTGAAAATTCCTTATGTGTAATGTACCGAATTTTCGGCACATAAATAAATGTAAATAAGGGTGGTATGAAATACTAGTGTTATGAAAGTTGGGAAAGTAAGGAACATTTGGACGCGAGTTGGGCCCAATTCGGGTTAAAATGGAGAGATCTGAAAAATTTATTGGAGAAGAGGGGCCCAGATTTTTAGTGGAAAATTCACAGTGTCGGAAAATTCCGAGAAAATTACGGGAGCCCCGTAAATATGTTTTAAGGTCACAGAAAAAGTTTCGCGTTAATCGGAGACGGATAGTGGGAACGGGCTCCGCAAACAGTGTCGAAAAATTCTGAGAAAATTACGGGAGCTGGGTAATTATGTTTTAAGGTCCCAGTAAAAATTTCGGGTTGATTCGGACTGGTGCGGAAGCCCCGAGGATAAAAAGTGAGTTGTTAGGGACTTTATAGATTATTTTAATTAATTTTTGTTAATTAATTAATAGCATTTTGGTGGCTTGGGTCTGTGAGTAAGTGATTGAAGGAAAGAGAAAGAAAGAAAGTGAGAGTGGGAGTTTATTTAATTGGTGACACTACAGCTACCTACCCCCTCTTTAATTAAGGCTATCCTTAATTATCTCTTGCCATGTCATCGTCCCCTACAAAGAGTGCAAACAGAGTAAATGGAGTTGAAGCAGAGGAAAAATTGGAGGAAGAAAAAAAAGAGAAGAAAAAGAGGATTTGAGAAGAGAAAAAAAAATGGAAAGAGAGGGAATGGATGAGAGTTTTGATGTTGAACTCCCTCCCTGAAGTCGCGTGGAACGAGCGGAGCGCGCACGCGACGAGCTTCCAACAATGGTATGTGCAGTTTTTTTTTTGAAGCTTAGTTTTTGGATTTTTGGTGGCTTTAGGTTTTTCTTGTTTGGACTTGCTGTCCATTTTTTTTTGGAGCTGCCTGTGGGAGAGGGTGTGGACTGCAGTCCATTGTTCGCCAGCTGCGAGCAGAGAGTGAGGGGGGGGAGGGCACGCGCAACGTCGCGCAGTGGGCGCGCGACGGGCGCGCGGTGCGCAGCACGCTAGCGCGCAGTGCGCGGCGCGCAAGCACGCGGTGCGCGGCACGCGGCGGGCGCGCGGTGCGCAGCGCGCAGGCGCGCGGGCGCGTGCGGTTGACGGCTGGCGCAGGCGGCGGTGGCGCAGCGCGCTGCAGCACAAGCACGGGGAGCTCTCGCGCGGGTTCGCGCGCGCGCGGCATTTTCGTCGGCCCGGGCTGTTTTTGCCGTGGTTGTGTGTTTTGGCCGAGACTTATGGTTTTTGTCCTTTGTCTTGCATCTTTGGTTACTGCAGGTGCTGCTTGGCCGTGTGTGTGGGTGGCTGGTACTGTGCGGAGCCGCAGCTATGCAGGAGAGTTGTGACTCGTGCGCGCGCGCGGATTTTCCTTTGTGGGCGCTATAGAGTTGAGAGTAACTTTGGCTTGAGGCTTTGGAGCTTGTAGAGGATTGAGTGGTTTTTTTAATTTGTGTTGGAGCCCTGGTGTTGGAGTGTTATGGATTTATATTTCTGCTTGTGAGCCAGTATTGTTTTAAGTGTTAAGCTTTGAGTGTGGATATATGTTGTGGTCTCTTATGAGTATAACAGAGCATAAGGATGTTGTGGGAAGTGAGTGAGCTGAGGATTTTTGTAAGTGTAATCTGGATATTTGAGTGAGATGTGAGTGTATGTATTTTTTTTGTGGGTGGAATTATAAGGTTGAGCATAGGTGAACCTTATTTCTTTTGATGTACAATTGAAGCTTGAAGTGAGCTACTTGTTGGCTGAGAGTTCCATGTTGTGGTTGTGATCCTTGTGAGGCATGGGTGTATATGGACTTGAGTGCTGTGAGTGTACTTAAAAGATGAACATGAGAGTGTGGTGAGTGTGTAATTGTGGTTGGACTTGGGTGCTATTAAGTGTACTGTGGGTTCCCTTTTATGCTGTGAAATTATTGTGTGTGCTGTGGGATGTTGGTTTGTGCAATTGGAATTGGTAGAGAGTGTACATGAGGATTTTCTTGTAATTGCTTATAAGAGCTGAGTTCTGATGGTGGTGTGAGCGTGCAAGTTGTGGAAAAAAATACACCGTTTTGCGTGCAGATTTGAGGTAAGTGCATCGTTTTGCGTGCAGATTGAGTTCACGCGCACCGTTTTGCGTGCAGGCTGAAATGACGTGCACCGTTTTGCGTGCAAGTTTTATTAACGTGCACCGTTTTGCGTGCAGGTTTGGAGGACGTGCACCGTTTTGCGTGCGGACTCGAGGAATGCGCACCGTTATGCGTGCAAGCTTGAGGAAACAAGAAGAATCGCACGGAGACCAATTGCAAGTGTCTACAAGCAATTGGGTACACTACAAGGTGGGAAATTCTGCCGAAATTGGGTGACCTCTCCCCTTGCTCCTTTGCTTTTCGATTCGAAGCATGATAGTAGCCTGTTAGAGGCGTTAGGTAATTATGATTATGATTGCCTGTGTAGATGTATTCAGATGAAAAAGTGCAACTGTTGGTTGCCAGAGATTGAAGAATAGATGTGCTTGTGCACAGGGACACAGAGGAAAAGTGCAACTGTTGGTTGCCAAAGATATATGATGAATATGCATGCGTAGAAATAATTACTATTTTATGAATGAGATGAAAATAACTGCATGCACGAAAATGAATAGCTATTTATGATTGTGATCATGTTAGGGTATAACCCTAGGAATCATGTGACATCAGGAACAGAACTTGTTGGTAGTAAGACTAGGAGAAAACCTAGTTTAGGGGTTTGACGAGTGACATCAAACTTAGGAGTTATCCTAGGATTTAACGAGTGGCATTGTCTTAGGAGATAACCTAAGGACATTGATAGAATGTGGCATTGTCTTAGGTGATAACCTAAGGACACTGGATAGAGTGATCAACATAGAGTCAGAGAACTCTAGGACATATGTGACATGGAACTTAGGTAAAGGGAACCTAAGTTAAACTAGAGGAGTTTAAACTCACAGGCAGGATGATGGGAAAATGGATCAAATGTGGAGACATGAAAGAAAAGATGAGAAACAGATCAAGTACGGAGATATGAAAGGGAATAGGAAAAATTAGAGTCAGCGTAATTCTAAATTATAAGTGGAACAGCAAAATAGTGTTAAGATAACTCTAGGATTCAGTGAGGAATCAGGAAAGTGGGATAAGATCCCAAGGTTAAAGAAGTGAACAAATACAACCCTAGAAAGTCATAGGGTGTCTGGGCAAATGGATAATAACTTTAACTTCAATTTGAGTTAAGGAAATAAAAGAGATATGTTTAAGAGTCCAGGGGACTCTCTAGTTATCCTTATGGCAAGGCCTAGGATGAGAGGAAAAATTATTGCAAAACGGCAAAGATTAAAAGCAAGCTAAAAGTGGCTAAAAGCATAATGAAAATGTAATTGGCGCCTTCGAATTTGAGACTCGTCAAGTGGAGCAGGACTCCCTGGGCAGTGACCCGTCGGACGAGGTACTTTCGAAGGGCTAAAAGTGAAATCAAGGAGCTAAATGCTCAAAGAAAAGAGAAAGTGAATTGCCAGTGGCAAAAAAAAAAAAAAAAAAAAAAGGAGCTATAAGCTCGAATAAGAAAGGAAAGCAAGTGTTCAAAGGCAAAGAGGCTAAGAACTAAAGTAAAAAGAAAAGAAAGAAAATATAAAGATAAAACGGGCGGACCTACGGTGAAGCCAGCCCATGTTGGAGGTACGGGCAGTATCCCTCTCCCGGGTAGAGACCCGTTCGGGACGCTTCTTCCGTAGGACGGGGTAACACTTGCGGGTGTTATCGGCAACCTTAGAAATCTTATCTTATGGTAGCAGGACTACCGGGCTGGGGCCCGTTGGATAAGAAATTTCTGAGGGTTAACTTGAACTAAAGCACCAGAATCTAAAGAATAAGAAAAATAGAGTGGCCAAGGTGGCCGGGGTAGTTTGACCCTGTATATAGCGGCATAGTGGCCGAGTTGGTACTTAGCAGCCTAGTGTGGCTAGACAGAGTAGTGCTGGGTCGATGGTTGTACACAGATAGTGTAGTGATAGATTATTGTATAGCTGCATATTGATGTTAAGGATTTTAGTTTCCTAGCACACTATTATTATTGCTTCCATTGGACCAAGTGGTGTAGGACATTTTTTTCTCGGTGGTTGAACCCACTGGGAACTCAGATGAAGTTCTCACACCCCTTGGGTGACTCCCCCCACAGGTTCGGGAATGGATGCAGCGGTCGAGACGGATCAGATGCAGACAGCGAGGCATACGACAGGGGCAAGGGCCCAGCAGTATAGTGACCTAGAGGGTCTAGCAGAGGTATCCCATTTATGTATTTCTTGAGTGAACCTTGTATAGTGAGGAATTTATGTAAAGGAAATGTAATAATTTTATTTGCAAGTTCAGAAATGTAAAGTGTAGTAAGTTTAATTTATGGTTCACTCTGGTATGCTTTCATTACCGCTTAAACTGTTTGTTTATTAATGAAAGTTTAAATTTATAGTGATTTTTAGTGCTCTGATATACAGCTTCCGCATACACTGGTTGTGTTATTATGGATGTTACCGTTCCTTTCGGGTAGAAACAGGTCTTACTCGATTGGCGGGTCTGTTGGCGTGCCCGAACCGTACAAATTGGCGAATTCGGGGCGTGACATTATGCATATGGCGATCTGGTCGCGTCCTGAAATTATGTTTCCAACTCTTATTTAAAAAAAAAAAAAAAAAAAAAAAAAAAAAAAAAAAAAAAAAAAAAAATAGACCGCTTTTGAAAACTTGGATCGTGACATTGCGAGGGTATAGGTGCTGAGGATTCTTTTCGACAGCACCTTAACTGTAGGTTGAGCCGCACCACTTTGACTTTTTGCAGAGTTTGGATAGCGATCCAGATGGGTTGGATTTCTTCCAAGATCTATGAATTGCCTATTATGTCTATTGTTTAGATAATCAGCATGTTAAATTTTAGTTGTCTGTATACCTGATAAAATCTGATAGTTATCTGAAAAATTGTAGAACATAACTTGGAACTCCTAATATTTTTAATGCATTCTTGAGGTTAGTGGAGACTAGAAAATATTATTATCAGCTGTTTTACCTATACCCGGACCTTCATAAAATTACTGTATTTATTTTACTGTTATCTACATCTGCATTTTCTTTCTCGCCCGAGTAGAGGGTTTGAGTGGTCTGGGTAGTATGGTTTGCATTTACACTCATACCTGGGGGCCGAGTTGATTTTTATAGCCTTGCGGATCGATATTCTAGTGTCCTATGACTTTGTAGACACAGTGGTTCTGGATTGTTGAGAGTTCTCCGACCTTCGTTGTGAGATAATTGAGCATTGTGAGCTTTCCAATTTGATTGATCGAGGATTGGATTATAGCATGCAAAAACCTCTTTTTGAGCTCGACAGAGATGTGCCATTTTCTTCGATGGAGTCGCTCCCCTCGAGTGCCGCTCCGAAGCTGGACCTGTTGAGGCAATTTTTGCGTGATATTGATGCAGTCCGATTAGACGCCCTACGTAAATCCCATCCTCTTGTAGATGTGTGATAGTAGATAGGCGTAGGTTTAACTGAACCTGATATGGCAGTCGGTGAGATTGGGTTGATCTGAGCACCTCGAGAGCGAGTGGTTGCATACTATTGTTTCATTATGTTATTTCATTGAGCATGATAGTTAGAGGCATAGTAGTTGTAGTTTTATTTCAGCTTTACTACTTTTCAATATTTCTGTTTCTTTTGCCTCTAGTAGACTTAGCGGGTAGATCGTTGGTTTTGGAGACGGTACCCACTGAGAACTACTTTATTGTTGTAGTTCTCACACGAGCTATTGGTATTTCTTTTGCAGAGATTTCTGCTTCAGTCCCTACACTTGTTGGTTTATCTGACCGAGATAAAAGAGTCGCGAGTTAAATCCCTACCTGAGACTGAGAGAGCTAAATGTATCCTTTTTGAGCGGTTGAATCTAGTACTATACAGTCTGATTGTACTTTTATTTATATTTACTCTTGAGATGTGGACTTTGTACTTGTGATTTTTCAGATATATAGTTATGTGAGATTTAGGTTAGTTGTTTTATTTCCCGCTCTAATATTTGTATAGTTGTAGATTCTATTTTTGCAGGTTAGACGTTTCGTTTGTATGAAAATTTTCGTATAGATGACGAATCTGTTAACGAACCCGGATAACCGTTCGACCTCGAGACGTGACATAGCTTGCTCATGCTAACGGAACCATCTTAAGATCTGAAGTATATTCCGAAAGGAGACACTTCAATTGTCTCATACGATTTACGCTTTTTTTAAAAAAAAAATTATGTTAATTTTACTGTAAAGGATTTACTGTCAAAGTTGAATGGAGTCGCAAAATAATACAATCTACAAAAAAATAAATAAATAAATAATAGAAGAGCAAAAATTATAGGCCCTTAGTATACTATATTTTAGCACTATGTGGTATAGTGTAGCACTTTACTACTCCCTTATTTGTAAACTATCATTTTACAACTTCATTTAACTACATGTCCTTAAAGGTGGCAAAGTTAAAATGTACTAAATGTGAGGAGGGCTAATTAAAGTCTTTCCATTTGAATTTCATCGAGGTGTCCAATGAGCTGCACTTTATTTTTAGATAAATTAGATATAAAATATATACTTAAAAATAAGTCTACAAATAGCGTAGCTCAAAAAGGTAAATGCTAAAAGTACCTCCCAAAATAGACAATATTAGCATTAAGAGCTCTCACAGTGTAATATTCTTATAATATTTTATATTTTTTATTAAAAATATTCAAATTATTAACATTCAACTCAAATTAAATAGATATAAAAATTATTAATAAACAAGTAAAATTATTATAGAATAGTGTAGGGACCCATACGATACGACGAGTAAAATTTTTTTAGTAAAAATTTATAAATTAAATAAAGAAATATAAACGTAAAGAAAAAATAAAAAAATATAATTATATTTGATTAGATTTAATAATAGAAATTGACAGAAAACAATGAAAAAAATCAAAAAGCAAAAAAAAAAAACTATTGAAGAAAAAAAAATTATTATATAAATATTCTGAAAAAATATTTAAAATATTACGAGAAAATGAAAAGACTCAAATTCACATATCAAAAATTAAAATGAAGCTAAATTGTGAATATCGTAGATGGACGTATCAAACTGAAATAAGATTTAAAATTGACATTTTGATAGGCTTATTTAGTTTCTCCAATTTTTTAATTTACAAAACTAAAAAGTTTTCGAAATCTAGCATCTCGCATCAATTTGTGTGGTTATTTTTTAGTTTTAAAACAAGTCGTTGAAAAAATTTTATTGCATAGTATTTAGGGTTTAAATAAAGAAAAGTAACATACCAAGGAAGAGAAAGAGGATAAGGCGAAAAAAAATATAACAACTTAAGGAAGAGGAAGAGTTTGTGGTTTAGTTCAAATTAAAAAGGGATGACAAAGAGGTGGTTGTTCAATTCAAGCAAAGAAAGGAAAATAAATAGACGGTGCAAAAAAAGATAAAACATATGGAGCATTTGGATCTTTTCCACCCAATGCAACAAATGTCACTCGGTTGAGTTTAAATAAAAAAATATAGAAACATGATTCATAGGTGTAATCCAATTCGATTCAAAAAAAAAAGAAAGATGCAACAGGTGTAATCCAATTTGGTTCGAGTAAAAAAAAAAAAAAAAAAACATGTGGAGGACCTAAGCCGGTTCGGCGTATAATCCGGTTCGGTTCAAGCAAAGAAAAAAAAAATATGTACAGAATTTGAGTCAGTCCGGTGTGTAATTCAGTTTGATTCAATCAAATAAAGAGAAAAACACACAGCAGACCGTTCGGTTCAAGTAAAGAAAAAGAAAAATATGTGAAGGACTTGAGCTGGTTCAACGAAAAAAGAGAAAAACATGTAAAAAACTTGAACCAGATCATTCCAAATAAAAAAAATACTGGCACATGACAAAAATTAAGAGAAATAACATATAAGCATAGATTCCTAAACAGTACAAATACTCAATCATCATGAGTTCGGATTAGAAGGTATTCTTATTTCTATACTTGATAAGAATCATTAGTAGTTCATTAATAAAAATATATTAGTTTTTAACAATCTTACAACCTAATAAGTGGCTTGATAAGTTAGTACCAAACTTATCGTTCTAAATATAAAATAATAAAATATATAATATTTTTAGAATATTACAAATTTTAAACCAATCGTCCCCCAAGGCTTGAATGTCGGAATAAAATTTCTAATGATAACAAATTTGGTACAGAGATTTTCTTATATGATTGGAAGATATGAGTTTAATTTTTGCTCGTCGAAATATTTTGACATCTTTAATTTAGTAGGATAGCATATTTCACTTATAAACTGATTTATTTTATTCCGAATAAAAAAAAAAAAGGACTTGAATGCCTAATATCTTATCCTCATTTACCATATACTGAATGCTTCTTGAGTAAATTGAAAGGATATATATCAAATAAAATATTCATGTATCCAAACAAGACCTAAGACTCTGTATAGATGAATGAATATCTTATTCGGTATATTCCTTTAATTTAGTTAGACCACGTTTGGATGTTGGAATAAGTTATCCTTGAATAACTTATTTAGCATGAAATTTTTCTTGTGTGATTGGAGGCAAAAAGTTTATTTTTGCTTCTTAAAAAGTTGTCATTCATAATTTGGTAGGATAATATATTTTAATAGGATAAAATATTTTAGCTACAAAGTAATTTATCTTATTCTGAAAAATTAAATAAAAAACGAAATATATTATTGCGTTATAGACATTTGATCATATTTCTCATCGGCCAAATATTAAATCAAAGAAATATCCGGAATAAGATATTTATGTAACCAAACAGAGCATTTGGTAAATAAAGATTTAAAATAGAATAACATATTCGATTTTTAAATTATTTTTTTAGAATAGCAAGACCTTTCAAAAAGCAAAAATCAAACTTCCTACTTACTATCATACTAAAAATTTTTCATACCAAATAAGAAATTCTTGAATAACTTATTCGAATATCCAAACAGGGATTAAATGTATACTAATTTGCTATCTAGTTACCAACATGTAGAGGATGTTCCATAGCTTGTTTCAAAAGGTCAAATGAATAATCTAACCCCCACCATTATTCACAAAATATGACAGCAGCATAAATTTATAGCTTTGAAAATAATTGAGGTTTCATTTTCATTGTTTTTGACCATTTTATTCATTCCTAGATTTCACTAGTCTCATTTTTTTTACAACAAAACTGATTTCACAAGTCATATTCCAACTAATTAATCAAAGTAAAAGCAAGACAACAAATGAAATCAATCCAACAATTCTATAAATTCTACCGGAAAGGAGAAAATAAATCATCATTGTCACAAAATACAACAACACTATAATAACTGTCACTACACCAAAAACAATATAACAAAAGGCAACAAAAAATTAGTAGCAAATTGACTTTTCAAGCCAAATTTGGAAGCTGATCCTTACCTGTCAATGGTTGGAATCTTTTTTAAGTTTGAAAGAGAGCTGCCCACAGATTGACCATTAACCTGTGAAATCAAAAGATAGATACTATATTTTAAAAGCATAGAATCTTTAAAAAAAAAAAACACATCAATCAGCGCATGCATTGCATATGGGGTGGGGGCGGCCAAGGGAAAGCTACTAGAAGTAACAAACATTGACAACATCCATTAAACATAAATTTATTCCAAATCCATATAGTCAACAGGTTCCCTGAGGAATACTTAAGATATTTAGGCAAACTAAACAAGTTGACATTTCGAATGGAAATACAAACCACAAAACCAATATAATTGAGATGCTGAGATCTGGAAATATCCTTTTTCAGCTTTCAAGAGTTGAAGGAGAAAAACCTAAGAGCTGAGCTTCTAAAACTCTACCCTGTTTCCTCTTCTCAGTATGTATTTGCTCGTTCTTTCTTAGTATCCATTTATTCACGAATGAGCCCATTGTGCCTGACCCAACATCTGAGTAGGGTTACCCCTTGGAAAGGAGATTAATGAGTGCAAATCTTACTCAGGAGAAACCATGATCGAGGGCATAGTAATAATTGATGAAATGATGCCCCCCTACATTGCCTGTAGATGTCTATGTCGCTAATCTATCTTATCACTTCGTCATATCAATAGCATTCATGATAACTGCTATGATCTCTGCGCATAAGAATAAACTGGTAGCCATTTACCTGAATATTCAGAAAAAAATTGTTTCTTTCTGTAAGAGTTAGTAATGTCCAAACAGGGCCAGCAAGCAGTCTTTCTCCAGAGTTTCACCATTTTCACGACCAAACACAGCTTGTTCTTTCATTTGGATCCAAGTATTGTGTAATGCAAATTTCTCTACCAAATGAGTCAAACTTTGTAGTAATAATTATTGAACCAACCTGGTCACTTTTGATTGTCAATTATCAAATCCGCCATTTAACTTTCTCCACGACCTTTTAGTAATGAGTTACAACACTGGACAACACATTGCGAGCAGTACAAAGTATTGTTCTCGTCCAAGGCTCCAACTATTCTCCTAATGCTAGCACCAACTGAAATATCACCCTTCAAAAAGATGGAACAAAATACTAGCACCAATCACAATCTTTACTGTTAGAATGCCCATATCAAGCCAACTACTAATAATCACTTTGGAGAAGCCATCAATAACATTAAACCTTTAACATTACCCCTCCAATACAACCTTTTTCCCGGGAATTGATCATTGCAACAATAAAGGAAGGCCATAAGGTGATTTCCTATCAGTGAAAGGAATTCCAGGGTAAAAGAGTTCTCTGAGAAGGATGTAAGCAGTCACATTCCTAATCCTATTTTTACATACTTAATTACCTATCCTACGGGATAATTGAGCTACGATGCCAAATATATTTAGTTTCGCATATGTCTTTGCCCGTATGTCTAAAATACACTTCCATCCTTCTGATGGATCTTATTAATCTTGCATTAAGTATTTCTGACACCTTAAAACTGTATTTAGCACCTTATCATAAACTGTATGAAACTCTTCATCTCCACACATCAAAATGTTTAATTGGTTGAAAGAATCTAACTGAACCAAGTAGTCAGCACCACTCAATTACTGATTCACCCAAGCATTTCCATATCTATATAATGTGATAAGGCAAAGAAGTCAAATATCAAGACCACATCCTATGATTTGGTAATTTACAGTTTCATTCTGATGAGTCGTGCATCACTGGATAATAAGATGATCCATGGTTAGCCACTGAAACCTGACCTACAGCAAGGTTCCTTTTTTCTGGGAATTAATTAGTTTCCTACTTCGAAGTGATGATAATGGAACATGGGACGACACCTTAAATCAGGCTATAGTTCATGATTGCTGCGACTGTACATTAACTTTGAGTCACTAATTTGACAGTTAAGACGTATAGAAGACAATCTATAGTGGCTTTCACAGAAGTGCAAAATCTAGCAATTTTTAAAATTTGATGTCTTTCAATGCCTTGGCATAAAGCTTTTAACACTTTGAAGATATACTCAGGACCCATTCAGCAAGTTTAACAAAAGTTGTTCCTAATTTCTAAGAAAGTCTGTTTAGGACCTTTAACTAATAACACTGCTAAGTGCTGAAAACTGAAATCTGGTTAGAGGCCAAATTTTCAGTTAAATTCTTCAGTAGCAAAACTTTTAGCATCATCGAATGAACTAACCATGTGAATATGTTACTGTTTCGTTCATCATCCGATTAAACCAAGACGAAGAATTAAAGAGAAAATAATGACACTTAAAGCTAAATATTTATGTCTTATGTAGGCAAGTATACACCAGATAAGTTCAACAAAGAGTTATATTAGTCAATTTGCCTACTATTAGGGGAAAAGGTAACTTTGGATTCCTGTAAATAGTAGTTTTGTGATCAAATCTGACTGAATGAGTACAAGTATGTCCTGCTCAAATTGGCTGCTCAAACATGAAATAAATACTATTTGTGATCATGAATGCTCCTATAGAGAATGTTAGTTCTCAAGAAATAAGCTGATATAGATCCCCATAGATCAGATGCTATCTAGTAGAGAAAACGTGAAATTATAAGACGACAGAGAAAGTGTAAAAGTACCCAGAAGAGAATGAAGGCCACATAACCCTTCGTTTTAACCTAGCCCTAATTTTGGCTAAATAGTGAATTGTAAGTAAAATACCTAGTTTCAGTTTCAGTCACCACATGATGCTGCATAATTCTATTTTCTGCCTAACCGCAACTCTCCCTTTAAAGTGAAAATATCTAGGATATACGAATACTTCAAAAATGTTCTCATTGTGCATCAAACAAGTGCAATGCATATTTCCTAGGCGTACGTTCATATATACATGTTTGCCACACGTCTGTTACAATCCCAAATCCTACTACTCACTCAGCACATGCCGATCACATGTTTCCACGTCCTTAATGTTCTTGCACATCCATTGCATTCAAAGTGTGTCAATGGCATATCCAAAACAAGAAGGTAACAAGATGTAAGGAGTTAATTTTCTATTCCCTTGTATATAGCATTATAAGTTGTAGTTGAAATAAATATTGTAGTTCTCTATAATATTGCTTGATGAATTCTTTGAGTAGAAGATATGGTTTGTATACTAAATTACTGTAGTTATAATTTGACTAGGTGAGAATTAATAGTGAGAGTGATATTTCATTCCAAAAGCAATGAAAATGTCGAGTTGTCGTGTCTAACCTATGAAAACATATTCCCATAGCTCAATCATACAACCGAAGAATCATTGCAGCAACAAAATCAAGAGATTCTAGGGCTAAGAGTACGCAAATAAGGGAAAGACAAAACACGAGTCTTGCAGGAACGTTAAGCTCTACTTATGATCAGGCTAACGAGAACATAATAATTCAACATGAACGACGGGTAGACAAAAAATAGACGAGAAAGTGGAACAAGTTCGGAACTGGTTTCTTACAGAGGGAAATGAAAACAGGCGCTTCGACAGCTCCCACAAGATCATCTCTTCCTTCTAGAAGTAAACATTCCATTGCGCTGCAACATCTACATCAGCTACATAAATAAGTCCGAAAGAGGAAATCTGCAGCCCTTTTTTGACGGTAACGAAGAACGCCCGACAAATTTTTCCTCAAAGAAATCGAAAGAATAACAGCCAGTCCAGCCATTCCCCCCTTCAATGGGGCCTCCTCCTGCCGTGGACAGAAGGCGGGCACCCTTCAAAGAAATCTGCTGCCGCCGTTTCGAGATCCTCCACCGAGTACTTGATATACATTTCCGGATGCCTCCCGTTCTCGATATGCTGCCTGAATCGGCCTAGAAAAGACCGGTAAGCCGGCAAGAGCTTCTCGGCGATCGAGATCCTGAGCTCCTCCCTAAGCTGCGCGTCTGGCACGAGCCACGTGGCCTGGACGCGGTGGACCTCGTCGAAGGCGGCGTTGAAAGATCTGAACCTCTCACGCAGCGTGGCCTTGGAAATGGACGACGACGAGAAGCCGCCGCTGACGTGCAAGCCCTCGTCCCGGAGGCAGTAAAGGATCTTCATCCAGGTGGCGCGCTGGTAGCTCGTGGCGGCCTGGCGGAACTTGCCGGTGAGCCTCCGCAGGTAGTCGTCGCCGATGAGGCCGCGGAGCTCGGGCGAGTCCTTGACCTTGTGGACGATGTAGTGGACGTTGTTCATCAGGAAGAGGTGGGAGAGCGCGGCGTCCTTGTAGAGCGCGGCCTTGCTCTCGAGGTTGTGCTGGAGCACGACGATGATCCAGACGAGGTGGGAGGCGAGCGGGGGCTGGTTCTCGGGTTCCGGGAAGTCGAGTTCGGGGATTAGAGTTTCCTCCACCGCGGGGGCGGGGGCGGGGGCAGGGGCGGAGGAGGCGGAGGAGGAGAAGGGGCGGAAGGGGCGGGAGGGGCGGGAGACGATGAGGCGGGCGAGGGTGGGCTTGTAGTCGGAGATGAGGCTGATGTAGTTCATGACGTAGCGGGTGAGGGGGTGGATGGTGCCCCCCGGGACGGGGGTTTTGGAGGGGTCGCGGAGCACGGCGCTCTCGAACTCGGAGAGGATCCCGCGCGCGGCCTCGGCGAGGCGGGAGAGGATCTCCGCGGCTTGGACGTAGATGGACTCGGATGATCCTGATGATGCGGAGGAGGCGAAGGTTGCGGCGACGTCGGGGAGGAGCTCGGCAAGGGCGTCGTGGAGGTCGAGGATCTTGAACAGCTTCTCCGGGGAGCGGCGCCCGATGCTGATGGCCTCCGCGAACCCGAAGAGCTGCAGCGCCGCGCCCTTCACCGCCTCGCCGAAGGGAGCGTCGGCGCGGCCCTCGAAGACCAGCTCGCAGAGCCGCCGCTCGCTCGCGAACACCGCGCGCACGGCGGCGCGCGCGGCGCGGATCCAGCGCCGTATTTTGGACTCGAGCGCCTCCCACTCGAGCCGCTGCACGTCGCCGATGCTCAGCTTCTCCACCCCCAGGCGGCGGAAGCACGCGTCCACCGCGGCCTTGCGGGCGGACCCGTACGCCTGGTAGCACTCGCGCCCGTACCCCGCGCCGATCATCCGCTCCGCGATGCTGCACAGGTCGTGGATCGCGTCGGGAGGGAGCAGATCGATCTCGCGGATGCTCCGCATCGACTGGCAGCTGCTCCGCCGAATCCGCCGCGCCGCCGAACCCCCGGCGCTGCTCCCCTCCGAGTCCACCGCCGCCCCCGCTCCCGTCCCCGCCGAGAAGCTCTCCTCCTCCTCCCGCCCCCTGTCGTCGTCGTCGTCATCGTCTCCGCCGCCGTCAGAGAGGTCGGCGGAGCCCAGGGAGCTGGACATGGAGAGGGAGCTCAGATCGACGAGAGACTCGACGTCAATCTCGTTGGCGCGGGATACCAGCACGTGGCGGAACTCGTCCTCGAGCCGCTCCATGGCGACCTGGAGCGCCGTTGCCGGGGAGGGCCCGGGAGGCGACTGCGCCGATGATCGCCGGGGGCTCCCGACGGCGGCGGCGGTGGTATCCCTCACGGAGCGACGGAGCTCGTCGACGGCGCGGAGGTAGCGCTCAGCCTCGGAGCGATCGGCGCCGTCGAAGAGCATCCGATCCTCCTCCGGCGCCGCCGCCGAGTCCCACCGCATGATCAGCTGCTCCGCCGCCTCCAGCTCCCCCGCGGCGGCGCCCCCCGATCCGTTCATGAGGAAGGTACAGAGAGAGAGAGGGAGAGGAGTGGAAGGTAGAAGAAGAGGTTTGACTTTTGGGAGCTGGAAGGGGGTGGGGAGGGGGTGTTGGGGGGAGAGAGAAAAACAAGAAGAAGAAGAAGAAGAAGAAGAAGAAGAGAGGGGGGAATATTCCGGTGACCGGCGAGTGGTGCGGCGGTGACCGGGAGATTCCCGTCACCCCAGGTGAGGGGAGGGAAACGCCCGCCTACACGTGTCCGGAATCACCGGCGGGAGGGAGTTAATGCGCGAGCACGTATGAAGGGAGCGTCACCGCTTGTTGTTTGCGGGGAAGCGAGCACTGGGAGCACAGTTTGATGTTTAAAAAATGGTAAAGCAAGGCCCTTGAAAAACAAACAAAAAATTCTTTTTTATTTTTAATTTTTTGCATTCACCCTCTTTCTTAAATTTATTTCTCCAAATAATACCTACAAATTTATATTTATAAAAATAATTCTAACTTTGCCGTATGAGTGGTACTACTATTTAAGTTAAACATGTTAATGATAATTTATTTATTATATTTAAATACGGTAAATAAATTAATATATTTTTAATATTTTAACAGTGAATATATTATCGTATTTTTTTAAATTATTATATTACGTAGTAATATATATTATGTTAAAGAGAATACTATATGTCCGTCCAACATGTTCACGTGGTTAAAAAAATAATAATATTTCTATAAATATAAATTTGTAAGAATCATTTAAAAAAAAGAAGTGAGAGAATGCTAACTAATAAATTAATGTTAGAGGCTTCAAACAGCTAGAAATTTTTAAAAATAACAACTCGGTACCTCAGATACCCATCGTTAAGTTTTTTTTTTTTTTTTTTTTTTTTTTTTTTTTTTTTTTTTTGCCATAAACACGAAAGACAACAAGCAAAAATAACTATTAATTGAACTAATGTTTGGATAAAAATATATTTTTTATTATTATTATTTGTTTGATATATGGTTAATGATTTTAAAACTATAGTTACATCATTATTTTTATTTATTTCATTAAAATTTAAGTAATATTACTCGTATTTTTTTTTTAAAGTATATGATATACATTTTATTCATCTAAAAATAAAATGTATTTTACTAATCACTTCAAAATAATTTATAAAATTTTTTCTATTCAAAAATAAATTGAGTGTATAATATATATTTTTTTTGTTGTGTACAAAAAAATATTTTTAAAAATACTTTCATAGTGGGGAACAACTTCACCCCGCTATGTGTCAGTGAAAGCAATGTTATTGGGAATATGGTTTGTTTTGATTTGATTATTCAGCCTTTCCAAATTTTACTTTGATATTTAATTTTTTTTTTCTTTTTAGAGCTTTGTTGTTTCTACACTTAAAATAGGGTGTAGATCCTACATCTTATTCATCTAAAGATGGATATTTTTTCATCTATTATTTCAAAGTGATTGATAAAATTTACTCCATTCTAGAATGGGTGGGGTGTAAGATGTACCTCCAAAATTAGATATACACTTAGTATTTACCTTCTTTTTATATAAACTATTTGATGGTTCTTTATGTATAAATTTTTTAATTATATAATATTTAAATATGTAGAGATAAATAATATATTTAAATTTTAAAATTAAAAAGCCATTAAGTAGCTAAAACTATATAAAACAAATAAAATTTAAATAGCAAAATTCAAAAATTTTAAAGATTATATAATCAGATTTAAATAGGTCATAGTTTAAATACATTTTCACCCAATACTTGTACAAACACTTTCTAAAATTTTGGTAAATAGCTATTTGTGCCAAACTTAAAAAGTTTGGGGTGCCATTTGATAGATATCTAGGGGGCGTTTGGTAAGGGGGATAAGAGGGGAATACCCCCCTTATCCCCAAGTCCATACCCAAACGGGGATAGAATAGGGGGGAATCCGGGTTCTAGACTTGCTGGAATTACGGGAATGGAATCGGGAATCCGGGTTCCAGCAAATAGGTGGAATTGGGAGGAACCCATAAAGTGGCACGGGAATCGAGAAAAGACTCTCTCTCTCTTTCCTCTCTCTTTTAAGTGGGTAAATTAGAATTTTTAAAATTTTAAAAATATTTAAATTTTAAATTTTAAATTTTTTAAAAATTTTTAATTTTTTAACTTATTTTTTAATAAATCTAAAAATTTTATTTTATTTCATTTTTGAAAAAAAATTATTAATTTTAAATTTTTAAAATTTATACAATTATTTTATAAATTTTTTAAAATTTATATAAATTTAAAAATTTAAATTTTTACTCTCACTTAAAATTTAAAAATTAATTTTTATTTACTCTCACTTAAAATTTTTACTCTCACTTAAACTTTAATTTTTATTATGTATTTTTTTAAAATTTATATAAATTTTTAAAAATTAAAATTTTTACTCATATTTAAACTTTAATTTAAAGGGCAAAATAGTCAAAACAATCAAAAATTTTAAATATTTTAATATGTAATTTTCTATAATTTTTTAGTATTTTTATTTATTTATTATATATATTTAAATATTTTTTACAATTTTAAATAATATTTTAAATTTATTATTAGGTTGATTAATATAATAAATTATTTTATTTATATATTATATCATAAAGGGCAAAATAGTCAATACACAAATTTATCACTTATCAATTCTTCTTATTTCCTCTATACTCAACCAAACACAATTTTTACCAATTCTTCCTATTCTCCTTATTCCTATATAATTTACCAAACACAATTTACTTTAATTCCGGTATAACTCATAAAACGAACCAAACGCAAATTTACACCAATTCCTGCTAATACCAGAATCTGTACCTATCCCCGGTATAACAAAATTTTTCTAATCCCCGAACCAAACGCTACCCTAAAGTTTAGGGGTGTTTATGCATTGATACCTAAAATAATAAGGATTATATTTTATAATTTTTTTATTTACTACATTATTTTTCTCAAAAATATTAATATAAATTATCGTTTTCTCAGTAATATCTGCATTATTAATAATAAATATATTATTTAAGATAGAAGTTAGTAGTTTAATTAAATAAACATTGATTGAAAGTAGCCGAAGACTAAGAGTCAATATTTGCCCTTTTTGATGAAAAAATTAAATAAAATAATTATAAAAACAAAAACAAAACAAAAATGATTGAGAATAATATAACAAAAAAATTTGGTGGATTAAAAATTTTGGGTGGATCTGTCTCATTTCTGTCAAAATTGGTTAACTATATGATTACTGATATTTTAATAGTTTTGCATTAAATAATATAGGAAGGTACAAAAAATCTTATATGCAGCTGGTGTATTAATACTAATAATTTGGTATCAAACACTTAGGGCCAATAGTTTAAGAGGGATGGTACATTTCAAAAAGTATATACATCATACACCCCACCCCATTCAAGGGTGGTGGTTTATTTACCGGTCACTTCGAAGTGATCGGTAGAATTCACCCCATCCTTGGATGGGTAAGGTGTAAGTTGTACATCCCATTTGGAATGTACACTTATATATACCCATAGTTTAAATCTAATAGGTTGCTAGTATGGATTGTTACATTTAATATTAACACTTAATTGTCAGTCAAAATATTATCAATATATTTTTTGTAAGAATCAAGATTTTAATTTTTTTTTATATAATCTATATTTATTGATATTAATACTTTTAAATCAACAATCAAGTTCCTTCAGAATATTTTGCACTATTTAAAATATTTAAAAATTAAATTTTATAATTTTTTGTTTTTTGATAAATCTTATTTGGGATAAAAGTGACACAGATGACTTTTTCCTAGCCAAGGGAGATATAAATTATTGGCTGAGCCTAGTTGTGTGCTTAAGTCTTCAATTTTTAAAACAAAAATACTACTTTTACATTTAAAAATAAAATATAAATTTTAGGTCAATCCATTTAATATCCTTACAAATTTTTCTGCAATTTTAATATAAAAAATATTACATATACACCTACAAATAAGTGTAAATCTTATATTCTTTGGTTAGAATAGTTTGAAAAAGTCAAAAATTTTAATTTTAAAGGATTTAACACAATTCAAGACTTACAATTAAAACCCTTGTCATTACCCTAAACTCTCTTGGTCTCCTCTTGCTCCACGAAGCTCATTCCACACCTCCAAAATCTTTTCTAAGCTTTTGTCCACCAAATCTCCCCATTAGGAAAGATCTCTAGAGACATAGAGAGAGTAAGGAAGAGAAGAGAAGGTGTTTTCTCTTTTGTTTGGGGTGAGCACCATTGGGGAAAGAGGGGTCGAGGCATCCTTTTAAAGGGTGTAACAAAATGACATTAAGTCCTCCAATTCTAGTTATTTACAACCCGTCCATCTCTGTAGTTCGCAGGGTTGAGTACCGGTACTTCCATTTAGGTACCGGTACACGGGCTCTGGTTCCGATACCATCCGCCAATTCCTCAGAACTCGAGAGTTGGGAACTTCTTTTGCTCTTGTGTTTCGATATCTGACCTCCAGTACTGGTACACTCCAGTATCGAAAATTCCAGCTTGATTCTGCAAAGCTCGAAGGTATGATTCTTTGCTCCACCATAGTGCTCTGGTACCCAACCTCCAGTACTGGTACACAATGCAAAACTTACAGATTTCAAACTTCTGAGTCTTTTTTTAGGCAATTTTGTGTCGAAAACACACAAATAGCTCCCGAACCTCAACAAGAGCATTCAGATAGCTCTCTAAGATGCCTCTCACCGAAGTTCCGCTATTCTGCAGAAGTTTGGTACACTACACACTTTCTCTCGTTTATTTCTCTCTTTTCCCTCCCTTTCTCTGCAAGAAGAAGAAGGAGGAGGGGGAGGAACTGCATAGTGTCAAGGGCCTTGGGGTTTGGTTTGATCTCATTCAAGGCAAGAAAAATATGGGAAAGCTCCGAGGGAAGTTTTAGGAGAAGAAATAAGGTTCTTTTTTTTCTATATTTGGCTAGAAACTTGAGAAAGGTGAGTAGGATAATTTTAGGATTTTCAAACTTTTGAATTTCAAAAGATATTTTGAGGTCTCTTATGTATTTTGTACTCTTTTTAAGGCCTTTCTATAACACGAGATCAAGCTCATTATTTGAAGGAGAAGCTTCAAAAGGTGGGGTATATCACCAAAAAGGGTGAATTAACACTTACTCTATTTTTATTTACTTAGAAGTATACTAATAAATAAATAAAGGGACTCGAGATGTATGTTAATGCATGAGGCAAATTTTCGGGTTTAGCCCTAAGTAAGAAAAATGTGAATCCAAGATGTAGCCTTATATGTATAGGGAAAAAAGGATAACCTTGTTGTAGCTTAATCAAGTGGCATATGACTTAGGCAAGAACCTAAGGCGAGCATAGAGTCGATGAATTCTAGAATTTCAACATAGAGTCTATGAACTATAAGCTATAACATAGAGTTGATGAACTCTAAAATTATGTGTGACAAGAAATCAATTAGTGTCCTTGGGACATTATGTAACTTAGGGTCGAATGTGTAGAATGAGCACGCAAGAGAACAAAAATTATAATGGTGCCCTTTGTGCATCCTAACTATTTTAGAGTCATGAATCGAGGGTAAAAGAAAAGATAAAATAATAATAAGATCTTCTGGAAGTGTCAATGGTAACGGAAGGGTTCCGCGCATTAGTCGACTCCCGAGAGAGGTTGAGCAGATTTCGACTCCCTTAGTGCTTGAGTGTTGATGTGCTTTAAACTCATTCACTTGCTAACTAGAGAGGGTTTCGCACATAAATCTACTCTCCATGAGGATTGCTCCAAAGATACACAAGCAACCGTCAACTAGAGAGGCTTCCGCGTATAAGTCGACTCTCTATGAGATACAGTTATGAAACCTAAATCATAATAAAATAGTGTGACCGAGAGCAATCGAGTTATATGTGACCTGCGAGCAACGACATAGTGGCCGTGTTGGAGAAGTGGCCTAGCGTGGTGTAGCATAGTAGTACAGTGATATATGTATGTGGACTAGTAGTGTAAAAGAATTTACTTGCATACTAGTGTAGAAATATCCGCTTTAAACATTAATTGCTATTAATGCTTCCATTGGACCAAGTGGGTGTAGAGCATGTTTCGAAGTCGTTAAACCCACTGGAAACTATTTATAGTTTTCACATCCTATGGTTTACACCATTCTGCATATCCGGGTGGCGCCGGCGAGGCGTGAGACTCCAGTAAAGATCTTGCGGATTAGTGGACCTAGCAGGGTCTAGAGAGAGTATACCTTTATGTACTTGAGTGAACTTATATATTGTAATAACAATAATTTTTGAATTTCGGAATTGTATTGAATTTCGGTTATTTGAATGAAATTAGTCTCTTTCGAAATTTAAAGAGGGTGTTGTTTTTAGCTAATTGAGGATCTAATCCTTAGAGTGGCTTTCACCGGGCTATTGGTGAAATGTGGCTTAAGGGAATGGTCAAACCCGTTTTTAAATCCGAGGTACGTGTTGCACCGAAAAACGTGAAAAAAAAAATTTTGACGGGTAAGCGGGTTTTCTCCGTAAAATGTTCGGACTGATTTTTTTAGGTGAGATCTTCGGAAGGAAAGGTCGCCACACTGTCGGGTTTGTCAAACGGAGAATGTTGGTGTGATCAGATCGCGAACCCGACTTGCAAATCTTCCGGAATGTCACTTTTAAGTTATTAGGTCCGAGAGTTTGAGTGTGGGGATTTTCGGTACCTGTTAAGGCTAAACGGTGCATCAGAATCCATACAAATGGATTTAGGACGTTCGGATCTTTGGCACGTTTTTCTAGAAAAACGGGCGAAAGATCCCTTATAAAATATGGGAATTTAGGGTTCTCACAAATAGAGAAAGAAAAACCCTAATTTTTGTTTCCCAAGAAAAGTCATCGCCTTCTTCCTCGTTGTGTGCACCGAAGATCGGGGTCAAATCGTCTTCGTCGTTGGAAATCAGACACGGGTCATTGTCGTCGCAGTGGAGTTTGTGAGCGGAGTCAGCCGTCGTTAGGCTCGGTCACCGTTTTCAAGGCCGCGCCGCCGCCGTTGTCAAGGCATGTCGCCAGCATGCTCCAGCCGCCCACGAGCACCGCCCTGGTGCGCTGCCACCACGTGCGCCCTACCGCGCAGCCGCCCTGGCGCATTGCCGCCGCGTTTGCCCTAGCACGCAGCCGCCCACGCGCACCGCCTTGGCGCTGTCGCTGCGTGCGTCTAGCGCGCTACAGCGGCATGTGCCCTAGCGCGCAGCCGCCCTGGCACGCAGCCATCGCGTGCGACCAGTGCGCAGCCTTGCAAGCACACTACACCGCCACGTCGCTTGTGCCGCTCGGTAGCAAGACTAGGAGAAAACCTAGATTCAGGGTTAATGAGTGACATCAAACTTAGGAGTTTATCCTAGGATTGAACGAATGGCATTGTCTTAGGAGATAACCTAAGGACATTGGATAGAGTGATCAACATAGAGTCAAGGAACTCTAGGATGAGCATGACATGAAACTTAGGTAAGGAAACCTAAGGTGAGCTAGTGGGTTGAGAATAGATTATTTAACATAGAGTCAAGGAACTCAAGGTTAAACATGATATGAAACTTAGGTAAGGAAACCTAAGGTGAACTAGTGGAGTTTAAACTCACAGATAATGAATTAGAGTCAAGATAACTCTAAATGCAGAGAGGAACAGGTAAATAGAGTTAATGTAACTCCAGGTTCAACAGGAAAAAATGAAAAGAGTATGTGGCCACAAAGTTTAAAGAATTAAACAGATAGCAAAGTGATTAACGTAGAGTCAAACTCTAAGGACAAGTATGTGTGATCACAAAGTTAAAAAAACCAAATAATACAACCCTAGTGTGGAACATAGGGTGTCACGCGCCGGGGTCGTACTGCGACCCGGGCTCGCCAACAGATCCGCCGTCTGTACGGAAACTGCCTTACAGACGAAGCGTCTACCCTGCAAAAGATCTATAGCTAAACATGTACCAGAGCTGAAATAGAACTAATAGCTACAGAAATCAACTGAACATCTGAATAAATAAATAGAATCTCAATACACAGTCTCTCAACTAAGAAGATAAAACAATCCTCACCGATCTCTCAGACTGTCCAGTAAAAAAGTGGAATCATAAAAATACCGGGTACATCTACCTCTGACTCTCAATGCTGGTAAGGAATTATTCGGCCACGTCCTCACCTCGATCAGCTGTCTCCGCGCGAGCTAAGCCGGAACAGCAACCTCGGTAAACCTGTCACCGCAGCGGGTGTGAGATCTACTGCAGAAGGTAGATCCCAGTGGGTACCGTCACCAATATCCACGGTATGCCCACTAAGTCTACTGGAGGCAAACAGATAGGTATGCAGATAGATAGATAGATAAAAGGTAAGCTGAATGGAAACTACAGCTAAAATGTCTCAACCATCATGCTCAAAAAGGAAACTCTACCATAAACATGCTATGCACACACTTGCTACTGCTAAAAGTGCCTCAGTATCAATGCTCAAAGAAAAGATCTATCTAAGAACATAATATGTAACCACCCGCTCAAATCACCCAATCTCAATGACTGCCTCATAGGGTCCAGTCAAGCCTGCGCCCCCTAGTGTATCAACTAGGGCCCCTAGTGTATCAACCAAGGTGTCCAATCGGACTATCATATCATGCAAAGCGACCTCTAGTGTATCAACTAGGCGCATCATCATCGCATCCGGAGCGTAACTCGAGGGGAGCGACCCCACCGAGCTCAAGCGTGTCTCAACTATATCATCTGTCTCAACAAGCGGCACATGCAGTCTATAATCCACGATCAAACAGATCGGAAACTCAATGCTCAAACTCTCACAACTCAGTCGAAAAAATACTCCACAACTCAATCTGGAAATGCCCAAATCCTCACATAATCTGTCGGAGAACCCTCTACGACTCAATCTGATAATGCACAACCCATGGCTAAGTCAGGAAACCTCCACGACTCGATCTACCAGAACCCAAAACTCTCATAGCTAAGTCGGAGAACCACCTCCACGACTTTATCTGATAATGCACAATCCCTGATCTAGAATAATCTCAACAATCTCGACACTAAACCTCAACTCACCTGACACTAGAACTCATCTCGAAAACTCAAAAAGTACCCACTCGGCCCCCAGGCACGAGGTCAAATGCACCCTGAACCTATGTCATACCTCTGGCGAACTCATGATTTAAAAACCACATTTAGAAAGCTGATTTTCCTTAAAACGGGTTTTTCTCGATTTTTAAAGCGATTCAGGTGCAATTATTATGCAAACAAAGCATGAAATCTAGTGTCATATAACATTAGGAGTATGCTAAAAATAATCAGGGATTCTAATAATTTTTCCAAAAAAATTTAGGCAACTATCAGATTTTACTACAGTAAAAATAACATGGTAAACATGATCAAATTGCATTCAGGAGCATTAAAGGGCATTCCATACATTTTGGACAAATTCTAACCCACCTGGAACGCTTTTCGCAGGCAATCGCTGAAGTCAGTGAAGCGCTGGACCGCTCATTGACCAAAATCTGCCGAAACACCAAACCGCGCCGCGCGCGCACACTGCCGCGAACCTCGAAAAAATCCCCGGAAGCTCGGAAAAATGCCTCGAGTACTCCACAAAAATCTTGCGGCTCCGAACAGTGCCAGCACAACCCCAAACTCAAAATCCACACACCACTCTCACACACAGCCCACACAAACACCCCACAGCACAACTAAAAAAAAATACTTGCTCACAGCCTACAAAGTACCCACTTGATCCTCTACAAGCTCCAATGCACTCACAATTCACATCAAAACAACATCTATAACATTCACAAAAAAATCCATAGCACACTCTCAAGAAGTGAAGGCCCACACCATCGCGGCTCCAAACTGTACACCAAGCAACCTCGAACTCAAAATAAAATCTCGTAATCCGCAAAATTCCAAAAGTTCGGAAATAAACAAAACTCACCTCGGAAGCAAATCCGCGCCCGTTCGCAGTCGGCTCCAACAGTTCGCGACACCAAGCTCAACGTGCGTGCCCTGTAACTACTACACTAAAACCCAGGAAAAGTTGCAGAAAAACCCAACAAGATCGGCTAAACACAAAAATCATCCACTCACAGGGCAAAAACCAGCCCTGTCACGCTCGCCGATCGCTCGCAGCAGCCGCACACGCCGCTGCCGCTGACCGCGCGGCGCCCGCGCGGTGCTGCCAGCCGCTGCGTGCGCGGCGCTGCAGCTGTTGCTGCCGGCGCCGCAGCTGCTGCCGCGCGGCGCCAGGACCCGCTACGCGGCGCATGGGCCCGCCGCGCGGCGGCCTGGCCCGCTACGCGCGCTCCCTGCGCGTGGCCGCAGCGCGCGCCCGCAGCGCGCGCCACTGCTGCGCACCGCCCGCCTGTGCGCTGCGCCCGCAGCACGCGCCCCTGCCACGCGCAACCGCTGCGCACGTCACTGGCGCGCGCGCAGCGTCGCCGCCTGCTGCGCGCGGTGCCCATGGGCGCCCGCGCAGTATCAGCGCCGGCCGCGGCGGTGCACTTTCGCGCCCGCGCAGCTCCCTGCTGCGGCCACCCAAACACAAAAAGAAAACAAAATAATAAAATAAAGCCCAAAAAAAAAAACTGCTACACACCTCCATTAAATCCGTTGCGCGCGCCGCTCGCCGCGCTCTCCGCTCGGCCCCACGGCTCCTTGCATCAGGTGAAAGCCACAAGCACCACTTCACCAACTCCCTCCAATCCTTCTTCCTCTTCTTCTTCTTCTTCTTCTTCTTCTTCTTCTTTTTCTTCTTCTTTTTCTTTCATCTGTTTCACCCTTCATTCCTCTGTTTTATGTTTGAAGGAGAAGGTGACGTGGCACTGCAAATTAAGTGTTGGCTTAATTAAAAAGATGGCTGGTGTACTTGACAGCTAAGTAGTAATTAAATAAAAACCTAATTAAACCCATACACAAAGAAAAACTCCATCACTTCTATTCTTTTTCTTTCTTTCATTCCATTACTTCATAGACCCAAAACCCACTAATTAATTAAATTAATTAAATAATCCAAGAATAGCCAACTCCAACTCACTTTTTGCCGTCGGGGCCTCCGCACCAGTCTGGAACCTCCCGAACTTCGCTGTAATCTAAAAATACACATGCCCAAAGCTTTCCCCACTCAAGAAGCTCAACTGTAGAGTTGATGTGCTCAATCTAAAAATCGGCTCCCAAAATTGCCAGCTCCAACTCACTTTTTGCCTTCGGGTCCTCCACGTCAGTCCGGAACCTCCCGAACTCCACTGTAATCATAGAATACACCTATTCCAAGTATTTTCCAACTTTTCTGCACACAACGGCGGAGTCAGGGCTCAACAAAACCAGTCCTCTAACGGCGCACAATGCCCGGAAAACTCCGATTCAAGCTGAGGCTTCCGCGTCGATCTGAAACAACCCGAACTCATCTGTAACCAAATAAGGAACACGCTCGAGGCGATTCTCCGCACCACGCCATCTTGCGAGGTCGGTGCGCTCTACAAAGTCCCGGTACTCTACATAGGGTGTCCGGGCAAATGAACAATCACTTTAACTTCAATTTGAGTTAAATGAATGAAAGAGAAATGATAAGAGTCCAAGAGACTCTCTCGTTATCCTTATGGCGAGACCTAGGATAAGAGGTAAATTAAAGCAGAAGGCAAAGTTTAAAAGTAAGTTAAAAGTAGCTAAAGAGCATAAAGAGAATGTAAATAGCGTCTTCAAATTTGAGACTCATCATTGTGGAGCAGGACTTCCTGGGCAGCGACCCGTCGGACGAGGTACATTCGAAAGACTAAAAGTGAAAGTAAAGAGCTAAATGCTTAAAGAAAAGAGAAAGAGATTGCCAGTGGCAAAGGGAGCTATAAGCTCGAGTAAGAAAGGGAAAGCAAGTGCTTAAGAGCAAAGAGGCTAAGTGCTAAAGTAAAAGTAAAAGTAAAAGAAAAGAAAAAGAAAAGATAAAACGGGCATACATTCGGGGGTGAAACGTAATCCTCGTTGGAGTTATTGGCAGTGTCCCTCTCCCGGGCAGTGATCTGTCTGGCACATTTCTCCCTTAGGACGGGGTAACACTTGCGGGTATTATCGGCAACCCTAGAAATCTTGTCTTGTGGTAGCATGACTACCATGCTGGGGCCCGTTGGACAAGAATTTCCGAGGGTTAACTTTAACTAAAGCACCAGAATGTAAAGAATAAAGAGAAAATAGAGTGGCCAAGGTAGTCGGGTTAGTTCAACCCCTTTTTACAGCGGCATAGTGGCCGAGTTTGTGGATAGTAAGTAGCCTGGTATGGCTGGACATAGTGGTATTGGGTCGATGAGTATACACTGATAGTGTAGTGACCTTTATATGCATATTAGCATGTTAAATCCTGATTTATAGTTTCCTAGCATTCTACTATTTTTGCTTCTATTGGACCAAACAGTGTAGGACACTTTTTCTCGGTGGTTGAACCCACTGGAAACTTTAAGTAGTTCTCACACCCTCGGGTGACCATTTTTTCAGGTTCTGATGCAGTCAGCGAGACATGCGCCAGGGGCAAGGGCCCAGCAGCATAGAGACCTAGAGGGTCTAGCAGAGGTACCCCTTTTTATTTTTTTTTTGAGTGAACTTTGTATGGTGAGAAAAAGATGTAAAAGAATTGTAATATTATTCAAGTCAAGTTGAGAGATGGAAATGTAATAAGTTTATATCATGGTTCACTCTTGTATGCTTTCATTTTCGCTTAAACTATTTGTTTATTGAGTGAAAGTTTTAAATTAGTAGTTATTTTCGTACTCTGATATTGAGCTTCCGCATACACTTGATGTATTGTTATGGATATTACCGTTCCTTTCGGGTAGTGAGAGGTCATACTCGATTGGCGGGTCTGTTGGCGTGCCCGAACTTTACAAATTGGCGGTCTTGGGACGTGACAGATTAGAGTGGTATCAGAGCCTAGGAATAGTCCTAGGTGGTTAGTGAACCTTAGGGAGACCCTAGGGATTAGCACGAGAGAGTGTGTGCATTATTTGGCGAAAGTATTTGATTGATTATTGTTATTCCCAAAAAGGATGTTGGGACTAATCGAGGGTTATGAGCTTTCATTCTTCGGGCATTTACGTTGGCGGCCGACAACGTAATGTTGGAGATGAAAAGGAGTACCCTCTTATACTTTCGCATGATTGGGTTGACGAGCCTTATTGTCGGTATTTAGATTGCGCATTGCTCAAATGGCTAAATTTGGGCTAATCGTTTCGTTGTGGTGTGCATATTAGCGATGACACCACGCAGGGATACGCGCTTGTTTCGACTCGTGCCAGGAGAGGACTCTAGGTCGAACGAGGTACGCAAGCTGCAATAGCAGGTGGCCGCGCTTATTTCGTGTGGTCCAGCAGCAGACGGTGGCTTCTTGCCGTCGAGCGAAAATTTTTGCCGGCAGAGAGGCAGATTCTGACGCCTAGGGGTGGCGTCAAGGCGACAGTTGAAGCAGATCAATAGGCTCCAGTGGCTGATAGCACAGTAAGCTGAGGCTGTATAAATGATGCATGAGCATATGGCGTCGCCGCCTGTAGGTGCGACAGTAGAGAGAGTGGCAGTGGCCGCCGAACTTTTGTCGGCGCACCCTGCACCTTCAGTATAGGGTGTCATAAGCTTGTGTCAACTAGTTTGCTGGCAAAGTGTGGTTAGTAAGGTCCAGTGAGAGACCGACTCACGAGACGATGGTGATCGCTATGTAGAGAGAGCCAAGTTCTGATGTCCTAAAGGATTAGGGCAAGAGAGATGTGTAGCCAGGCGATGGGAACTCTGTAGTGACCCCGATTCCCGTGTAGCTTCTCCCATGACCCGTGATGTAGAACACCTATTGTTGGTGTGTGGGACCCGCAACGCGTCAAATGGACGCGTTGGACGGACTCAGTGAGGCTTCGGGATTGAGCCTGCCTTCCGGCTATTTTTGTCGGAATTTAGAAAGGGCTTTAGGCTAATCCGAGGTCATATTTGGATTCAGCATGAAAAAACGTCGAAAATCGGCTATTTTTCGGAGTCCGGATGCCCAAAAATGGACCCCCGGAAGTTTTTCGCGCATTTTGGTGCATGGGGGAACCCGTGGACCGGCCTGGTGCCATGTGGCAGCACCGGATTGGCCGGCGCACGCGGCGCGGTCCACAGAATGATGGCACTAGTGCATGGACCGAGCGCGGGGGACACGTGGCGGCTCTTGAGTGGCGGGCTCACGGTGCACGGTCCACGTGGGCTTGCGGCCTGGCACATAGACCAGGGCGCACCATGTGGCAGCCTGTGAGTGGCTGGCTCACGCGAACGTAGTCCACGCGCCATGGGGAGAGGTCGGGGCAGTTGGCCTCGACGTGGGGTTGGGCGGGCGCAGCCGTCCCACGCCCCCGTGTCGGGACACGCGGCGCTCCGCGATTCGCGGGTGCAAGTGCGCCGGGCACGAGGAGAGCCGCGCGGACACGTGGCGGCTTCTGGGGGATTCGGGCACGCACATTGTTGGGCCGGGCCCAACACTGTAGCCGCCCGAATCTTTCGGCCGCCCGAAATTTGGGCCCGAAAGCCCAATAAAGGGGCTTTTTGGGATTTTTTTGGTGAGGGCCTATAAATAGCCCCCTTCACCTCCGAGTTTGGGCTCTTTCCTGAACTCTCTTGCCTATGGACCCTTTAGCAAAGTTGCTGCTTATCTTGTTGTGCATCTTTTGAAGGAGGCTTGGATTTTTTGGAGGCCGCGGAGTTGACGACTTCGGCATCGTAGCGCAGAGCGACGTTCTTTCATCGGAGGCCTGTTATCGTCTCATTTCGGTCTGTGAGGTCCACAGAGCTGCTCCGACAGCATTTTTGGACAATTTTTGCGGCGTTGGTTTCACGAGAGGTAGATCTACGATTTTTGTATCGTTCACTTTCCTCAAATTTGAGCTTTTATTGGGGTTTCTGGTATGTTTTTGACCCCCTTTGCTGCTGGTGGAACTTTTGGATAGCAGCACCTTGTCGGATTTTTTATCTCTGCATCCGGGCATCGGAATTCAACATTTAAGGGCTCGATTGACATCTACACTTCGCGAGGATCGCCGTCGTATTTTTATTGGATTTTTTAGAGTTTTTCTTACAGGTAAAAATTTCACATCTTTGGGACTGTTACCAGCAGATTGTGTGTACTTGGATATTTTTGGAATAAAGTGTAACTTTGGACCTTATTGTTATACCCAGGAGAGTTTGCGGGTGTTCCTGAACCCGTTGGAGTTGGGGAAAATTGGAGATATTTGTTTCTAGATATTTTCAGCTGTTAGACTTTGGACAGTTTAGCACTTTCAGGTGGGTTGCCTCGTCTTCAAGATCTATGGACTGTACATTAATTCTATTGATGTAGGATCATGCATGGTTGTGAATGTACTATATAGCATGCTAGAATGTGAGAATTGATATTCCTAGTGTTATTTGTTGATCATGTGATTTTTTCTGCTTCCTACAATCTGTTAAATTATTGTTATCTTGGAACTTGACCTAGCACCCCCGCCATATGCAGCATATTCAACCAGACTAGTAGAAAACTCCAACTTGGGCTAGGATATTATTGCTTTAGACGTTCCCACACTGTCATTTACTATTTCATCTTGGACTTAGAGTTTCCTCGCCCGGGTAGTGGGCCGAGAGGTCGGGTTGTTGTGGGATGCATGTTACACTCGTGTCTGGGGGCCGAGTGGAGTCTGATAGTAATCTATAGATCAGTGTTTCATTTTTGGGAGCCGTCTGAGTGACAGTGGGTTCGGGCTGTGTAGTTTTCCAGCCTGTGAGTGAGTGAGTGTTTTGTTGGTTACTGTCGATCTTGTTGATCGAGAATTTGGACTATAGCCTGAATGAGCCACATTTGAGCTCGACAGAGATGAGCGGATACTTTCCTCAGTGGGGTCGCGCCCCTCGAGTGCCACTCCGGAGCTGGGCTTGATATTTGCTATCGCGACTTGTCGACGCAGTCTCTCTGGCTAGGCCAGTTTTGGCAGTCACGGACGCCCTACGTAAGTCCGGTCCCTTTTTGGATGTAACGGCAGTAGGTAGGCGCATGTTTGACTGGACCCTATGTGGCAGTTAGTGTAGATTGGGTGATCTGAGTTGAGGGATAGTAGATGCACCATGTTCCCTTCTGTTCCACTCCTTGAGCATCTAGATAGAGGCATAGTAGCTGTAGAGTTTATTTTTCCAGCTTTTCCTTTCAGCACTGCATTTGTTACTTTGTGCCTCTAGTAGACTTAGTGGGCAGACTGTCGGGCTTATTGGCGGTACCCACTGAGAACTACTGTGGGATGTAGTTCTCACACCCGCTGTGGTGTCTTTTTCTCCAGGGACTTCTACTTCTGTTCCTGCTGCTCCAGTTGCTGATTCTGCTGATCGAAGTAAGGGAGTCGCGAGCTAGATCCCTACCAGTCGTCTGCCAGAGAGAGAGTAGATGTACCCCATTTTGGTGATGTATTAGTATTGTTAGGGTTTCCTTTTGGGACTTATCTTGTATATTTCTTTTACAGTTGAGAGACTTATGTTTTTGTGAGGATTTGAGTTGTATTTGTGGAGTTGTATATATTTTATTTTCAACAGTTACTTTTCAGCTCTGATATCTGTATAGTGTAGTTGATCTTTTGCAGGTTAGTCGCTACGTCTATACGGGGCTTCCCGTATGGGCGGCGGATCTGTTGGCGAGCCCGGGTCGCAGTTTCGACGCCGGGGCATGACCAACTCGCCCCTGATGACGGTAGTAACCGTATGGCGTGTCGATTGTGGCTAAATTGCCGCGTAGTGGAGTTAGTGGGGCCCAGAGTGGGCTTCGAGATTCGAGAACCTCGCAATTGAGCGGGAATTTTGCGGTGCCGGTCCGATGGATTGGTATAATGGCAAGGGTTGCCACCGTAGGGTACGCGTGTTAATCACCGGAGTTGGTGAGTCGTTATTGTGGTGCCTCAACCTAGTTGGGAGAGGTGCACAAGAGCCATAGGTGTGCTGAAGCAAATCGCTTAACACTGGATTTTGCGAGTTAGAGTGGGGGCGTAGGACGCCCAACCGTTTAGGTGCTCGTGGAGCACAAGTACTGTTCAGCTAGAGAGGGCTGATTAAGTGGCACCTTAGCTTATATTAGGTGTGTCAAGAGTCGATAGATTGTTCGGGTCGTGGATTGACGACTAGTTAGTGGGTGTTTGCTCAGAGGAGCGTAGTGGCCGCGTGGTGACGATTAGTGGGTTTCCTTTAGGACGACCCGTGCCTGGACCATGTATGTGGACTGTGGGCCTGTAGCCCAGTGGGCAGGCGCAGTTGGCTGTGAGAGACAGCTGCCCGGGACCTGAGGGCGGGGCATGATAGAGATTTGGTCGGGGCGGTAGTCCGAGCGATGACCCGAGGATGTGGAAAGCCACATGTGAGCCTTGAGGCTATTAGTACACTGATAGTGTAGACGTGACCCGGCCGTAGGGCTGATGATGATTGAGATGCTGTTGCTCCTAGTGGGAGTGTAGGTGCAGTAATCCTGATTGAGGATCTACCCGTATGATGATTGGGTCTACGTGCGAGTGAGAGCTGTTGCATGTTGTTAGACTAGTAGTTGGGCTATAGGCCCATATTGGACTGTGGTCTGTGAACCTATTAGTAGTCCGAGATAAACGGGTTAGCTGATAACCCGTGGACTCCAAGCGCTAGTAACGCGCGGGATGTCTGAGGACTCGTGGATTGGCCTTGCCCTCCACAATAGGCAGTGGAGAGACAAGGAAAATGCGGTAAATGTAATTGGTTAAAAATGTAGCCTTGTTATGAAAAAATGATTGCGGTATTAATAACAAATTTCGCAAGTAAAGACTGGGTCATTCGTGGCAATTGGGGGAGCAAGTGCTCGACTATGTCCTTCGCTTACTTAGTGAAAATGGCCAGACACCAGGTTTGAGCTTTCCCCTGATTGGAGATAGGGATTCTTGAATGAGTTGCTCGTGTAGTTTTGGCGAGCAGGCAATTTGATGCCCAGTAATGGCATACAGTGAGCCCAGCATTGGGGGCAAGATTCCGCCCACTCGAACAAGTATGAGTCGAGGTGCGATTTAAGTTTCGGAGACGAAACTTTCTTTAAGGGGGGTAGAATGTAATGTAACAGGTTCTGGTGTATAAATAAGTGTAAATAAAAATGATATGAAATACTATTTTATTGAATTTGGAGAAGTAAAGGATGATCTGGAAGCGAATTTGGCCGAAATCGGATTAAAAAGAAGGCTTCTAGAGTCATATATGAGAAAATGGGCCCAGATGTTTAGCAGAAAATTCACAGTGTCAGAAAATTCTGAGGAAATTCTGGGAGCTCCGTAATTAAGTTTTAGGGCCACAGTAAAATTTTCGCGTTGATCAGATACCCGGATAGTGAGAACGGGGACCGTCAGCGATTTCCGAATACAGCGAGGCTTTTGGCGACCGAGAAATGGTCCAAACTGAAAATTTAAAGTACCTTGCGGTAAATCAAGTTAAACTGTGGCTGCCTGTCAAATTTGAGCGAAAACGGGCGAGAAACGGGCGAAAACGGATGAAAACGGGCGAAACCGGACTTGGGCTGTACCGGGCGCCCGGAAAGTACTGTAGCGGGCCGAGTTATTGGGCTGCAGCGAACCGGGCTGCACTGTAGCGAACCTGGTTCACTGTAGCAGCCCGGTTTGGGCTCGGGCAAGCGCCCAAAAAGCACTGTAGCAGCGCCCGAACCCCGAGATTCACGGATCCCGAGGCAGTTGACACGGATCCCGAGGCAGTTGGCACGGATTCGAGGCAATTGGCACGGATCCCGAGGCAGCTTACACGGATCTCGAGGTAGCTGTTGGGTTATAAGTAATTGGATCTAAATAGGGGAAAAAACACCTAGAGGGGGGGTGAATAGGTGTAAACAATAAACACTCAAAAATCGTTGCGCTATAAAACCCAATGCGGAAAAATAAATGAACACGCAAGATTTTTACGTGGAAAAACTCCAAACCGGAGTAAAAAACCACGGGACCGATAACACGGCGAAATCCACTAGAATTAAACACGTACAAGGTGATATAACGTACTCACAGACGACTCAACCTCTTACCATACGCTCCTAGTAGATCTTCTCCGCTCGCTCCACGACGCTTCTCGAATCCACGATCCGCGCCCAACGCTGAGTCCACAGCGTCCAACGTCGAGTCCACGACGTCCGACCGAATCCACGGTCTTCACCCAATACTACGCTTCGAATCCACGAACGTAGTTGCACCTTGAATCCACAAGGCCACGCGAGTCCACGCGCCGATTTAGGGTAAATCGTTGTTTGTTTGGGTGGTGATGATCCGCCGAATACTTAGATTAGAAATAGATCGGAAATACCATCTAAGTATTCATTGATTTGATTCTACTCAAAATGTGAGTATGGAAAACCTAGAATCAAATCAATCAATATAGATGAAGAAACATAGAATAAATCTATTGATTTCCTTTCTTCTCTATATGTGGATCTAGGGCCGTTAAGATGATATTTGATTATGACGGCTCTATATGGATGCCCTAGAAAAATAACCATAGGGTCTATTTATAGGTTAGAAACCATTGGAAGAATATACGGATCAAAAACAAACCGTTTCTGGAAATTTTACGGACGGCGATCCGGATCGAGATTAGTGCGATCCGGATCGCGTAACAAAAATGACGATTCCAGAAATCCATGGGTTCGGGATCCGGATCACAAAGTCCGATCCGGATCGTTCATACAATTCACCAAACTTTCATGTTCGGGATCCGGATCGTGATGATCTAGGATCCGGATTGAAATTGCCAATGAACAAACACCCTTCGGGATCCGGATTGCCGAGCACGATCCGGATCCTGAACATGTCCCATGTCCAGTTTTTGATGTTTATGCAATAAAACTTTCTTCCAGGTGTTTCTACACTACAAGAAGTATTCGGATCACCAAAATCTTTAGTTAAACATACCTGATCCTTTTGAATTCTTCTTTCTTGAGATTGAGGTATATGATCCAAAGTTCTTTCATCTTCAATCTTCAAGACTTAATACTTTCACGAAATACGCCAACTCAAATTCCGTAACAATCTCCCCCTTTGGCGGTTTCGTGACAAAACACAAATCCACAAAAGAAAATTCAAAAAGATATTTTTGTTGCTATCACCATACAACAAAAATTTACAATGGAGATCCAAAAATTAAAATACATGAGATAAACTCCTAAAACAGACTCTAGACTTAGACATCTGTAATCTCTGCACAAAGAAAGCATTCTTGACAAACAAAACGTTAGATACCTCAAGAATTGAAACATACAAAACCAAGTACAGAGATAGAGTTTATTCTCATCATGACATTTGAAAATTCAGATATGTAAGAGAATCATAGTTAAAAACCAACATATCTTCTAAGCATTCAAGAACCAAATGTCACAAACTGTTAGTCCAACATCAACTTGTTAGTCATATTACATGCCCAAATAGTTAGTCGAATAGTTAGTATAGAGGCATGCCACAAATCACAAGAGAAAAACCAAAGTTGAGTTGAAGTCATACTTACCTTGATATTCACAAAGTTCACATCATTCATTGTTCAAAGTTCTCTCTAACTCTCTCCCCCTTTTTGTCACAAAACAAAGCCAAAACGTAGCAAAACTACAAATGTAAGGAGAGTTAAAAGTTGTATTAACATGAAAAACCTAAGAACTGAACTAAGAATTTAAAACAAAAACTAAAACCTAATAATCCTGCACAAAAAGAAAAAAGAAAGATAAATCAGTCAAAAAGTGATCATTCATCAGAATCCGAGTTTCAGAGCTTGTGCAACCCATTTTATAGAACATCTTCTTTACCCGCTTGGTCATTGAATTGACCCTTTTGGTTATGGTAATATGAGCTGCTGTGACGATTTCAAGCTCATTCGAAATTCTTTGTTGCTCCCTCAAAATTTGTTCTTGCTTAACAGATAGGCGCTGTTGTTCCTTGATAATTGATGTTAGTGATGCTTCATCATCTGTGCCAGGTGCTTGTCGAGATGGTGATGGAGCAGTGCTTGTACCGGGCTTCGTTCCAGATGCAGGAGCTGGAGTGACATGTGGCAACTTATGGAGGGATTTGACAATGGTAGACTCATCTATCATGCTCAGACATTGATGATAAGTTGTTGAAGTAGTGTCAACCTGAAATTTCTTTAAGATCCTCATTATAATCAATGGAAATGGAATTCTCTCAGTGGGATGAGGATGCTCAACATATCGCGCCATTCTATTCCAGATAATGTACGGAATGTTGATATTCAATGCCTTTGCCTCTGATGGATGTCCTATGAGATACAAAAACAACAACCGATCCCATCTCACAACCTTCGTCTGCATATTTGGAAGTATATTGTAACAAGTGATGAAGTTTAAAAAACGATATTCAAGACGAAGTTCTTTAGATCGAACAGATTTTTCGGTTGATTGTGTTCCCTCGAGACAAATTCCTTCTATAACTTTTCGCCATAATGTGTTTGTCAAATTTACCCCCTTCAAGTAGTGAACTCCTGTCTTGCTGGCTTCCATTCCCAAAACCTCGCCAATCAATTGTGGAGTAATCTTAAACCTTGTGCCTTGGATATTCGTGTAGAACTCCATAGGACCGTTCTCAAACTCTCGAAGATGCCGTGCATTAGTATAGAAGGTCCTCACATGATGCAAACAGTAGCCAAGGGTTTCTGGGAAACGACATACTTGAATAAGGTTCGCTTGTTCAATCAAAACACCAAATTCAGGGGAGTGACCTAGTAGAGCCTCAATGTTAACGTGCCTTTCGCCAATGCATTCGCGATGTGCAAAAGCTCTAAGACGATCAGTGTTAACGAATACTTCTTCAACACGTGGCGGAGAGTCAGGAGCTATTGGCGTGTCAACATTAGTGTCTCGTCGTAGTCCAAAACGTCGAGCAAGTCGTTTCCGTTTCACAGAGATAGTTGGTGCAGACATAGGAGCTTTCCCTGTGTCCAAGGGTGCCTTTCCTTTGAACTACCAGATGTCTTTTGTTCAGGCAAAGAATCATCATCATCATCTGTCAATGCAGCCCAATCTACCTCATTACAATTCACTTCTGTGTCACTGACCTCAACAAACTCACCCTTTTGTTGTGTTTTCTTAGCTCGCTTTAATTTGTTCGTGGCTCGAGTATGTACCATAGCAACCAGGAGAATAATGATCCAAGAGAATGCCATTGAACAGTGCTTTGAGTTTAAAAGGTTTCCTGTGAAAAAACCAACTCAAGAACACATGAAAAATTGTCAATTTTGAAAAATTTGAAACATTGTACCTAGACAATCATAATCATGTAGAGAAGCTAAGAATCAAATTCGTTTTGCAAAAAGAATTTTAAAAATAGATCAATCCATGATTTACAAAAATTCCTCTTTTATGCCCTAAAACCAAATTTTTAGAAATCGAAGCCTAAAACCTCGTTAATCAGGTAAAAACCCAGCATAAAAGCAAAACTAATCGACCCAGAGTCCTTATTTCAAAAGAAATTTGATCAAAAACCATTCACAAACGAAAAAGATCCATGATTTCTACTCACGTTTGATGAAAAAATATAAAAACTGTGAAAAACCGAGATTTGATCAACAAAACTTACTTGAATTGAAGAACTTTGAGTTTGGAAGCTCCAAGATGCAAGAAATCTAGAGAGAGAAACTCTAGAAGCTTGAGAACAAAAGATTAGGGTAAAAGAAATCAAATCCTCTTTGTTCTTTATAAACCCTAGCCGTGATCCGGATCGGATCGAGAATGTGATCCGGATCGGCTACCCGCAGGAAGAATCCTGCGTTCGGGATCCGGATCACTTACTCCGATCCGGATCGGCTTCAACTTTTTCTCCAGAAAATTTTGGAAAAATTCCATAAAATCCAGAAAAAGTATGTAAGCACTTTAGCATATCAACTTTAAACAAAAATCATCGTTTCATACAACAAGAAATAGATTATGCAAAATCTATCAAAAATACTCAAAAATGAAACGAAAATTTACGAAAATTAAAACACTTAAAGTTGAACAACTTCAATCACATCTATCCTGATCTTATGTGTAATGCCTTTATCAAATCATCAATTTTGGTAAAGAAAATGAAATACCAAGATCAATAGATGTTTGAAATCCCAGATAAGTTAGATAATATATCTAGACAATCTGTTGAAGGAGTGGCTCTTTGAGCATCTTTTATCAAAAATCCCACCTTATACCAACCATGAAATACGACTGAGTCAAGTATTTCAATATGCATTTCATCAATATTTTTAAAACAAAAATTTGCTTTGCATTCATGGAGTATCTTTTTCTTTCTTTCATTTTCTCCATGTGGTGGTAGTTTTCACACTCCTCATTGGGATGTAACTCTTTCCACATCTTTTGAGCATTTTACATTTCTTTGACTCCCCCTCAATTGGCTATCAATTATTTAATATATAAGGTATTCAACCAAAAATTGATCTCGCATTCATACTCGACTAAGCAATCAAATATGATAATGACTATACCAAGAGATCATTGAGAGAGAAATTGACTTTGATCACTTAAAAGATGGTTTAATTAACGTAAATGATCATTGCAACATTGAAATATTATGATATCAAAAGCATAATAAATTTCTAAATGCATAAAAGGATGCAATTAAAGTCAATTATGATTTATGCTCAATTAATGTCCTATGTATAAAAACATAGATAAAGAACAAAACAAAAACAAAAACAAAACCTAACCTAAGCAAAGGTTTCAAAAAGAGATTATTTCAAGGAAAGCATGCCAATTGCTTTACGCAAGTGAATAAAACGTTTTTGATCCAAAGGTTTTGTTAAGATATCAGCTAATTGATCCTCAGTTGAAATATATGACAGTTGAAGAATATTTGATTCAACTAGCTCTCTAAGAAAATGATATCTAAGTTCAATATGTTTTGTTCTAGAGTGCAACACAGGGTTTTTTGAAATGTTAATAGCACTAGTGTTGTCACATAAAATGGTTACCGAAGTTGCTGAAATCCGGAAATCGCTCAACACGCTTTTCATCCAAATCAATTGGGTTGAACAACTTCCTGCAGAAATGTACTCCGCTTCGGCAGTCGAGAGTGCTATGCAATTCTGCTTTTTACTGTGCCATGCAACAAGGCAATGGCCAAGATAGAAGCATGCACCACTCGTGCTTTTCCGGTCATCCACTGATCCAGCCCAATCGGCATCTGAGTATCCAACAATATCCAAACTTGTTCCCATAGGATACCAAATTCCGAAACTGATTGTACCTTTGATATATCGGATGATCCGTTTCACCGCTTTCAGGTGAACCTCCTTCGGTGCTGATTGATATCTCGCGCAAATCCCAACACTGAAGGATATATCCGGGCGACTAGCCGTGAGATATAGTAGACTTCCAATCATACTGCGATACAGTTTCTCGTCTACATTCTCACTATGTGATTCACTTCCAAGTCCCTTATGGCTAGTTCCCATTGGAGTTGGAAAATCCTTAGAATTTTCTAGATCAAACTTTTTGACCAACTCCATTGCATACTTGGATTGACACAAGTGAATACCTTCATCGTTTTGTTTAACTTGTAATCCAAGAAAATAAGTCAATTCGCCCATCATGGACATCTCAAATTCGCTTTCCATGGTCTCCGCGAATTTAGAAGCATCATTATCTCTTGTTGCGCCAAAAACAATGTCATCGACATAGATTTGAGCAACTATGAAATTGTTTTGATAATGCTTCACAAAGAGAGTCCTGTCAGCTCCCCCTCGAGTGTAGCCCTTTTCCAAAAGGTGCTTTGTCAACCTTTCGTACCATGCTCGCGGTGCTTGTTTCAGACCGTAAAGAGCCTTTTTCAGACGAAAAACATGGTTAGGTAGTTTATGATCCACAAAACCTTTCGGTTGAGCCACATAAACTTCCTCATTTAAAAACCCATTTAAAAAGGCGCTCTTAACGTCCATTTGAAATAATTTGATTTTAAAATGACAAGCTATCGCAAATAAGATACGAATGGACTCGAGTCTAGCTACAGGGGCGAAAGTTTCATCAAAGTCTATACCTTCTACTTGAGAGTAGCCTTGAGCAACTAACCTTGCTTTGTTCCTGATGATAGTACCATCTTCATTTTTCTTGTTCTTGAAGATCCATTTGGTACCTATCACATTGTGTTGCTTCGGAGGCTTCGTTAATTCCCAGACTTTGTTTCGCTCGAATTGATGGAGCTCTTCCTGCATTGCTTTAATCCAGTAGTCATCTTGAAGAGCTTCATCAACATTCTTTGGTTCGATTTGAGATACATAGCATGCAAATCCGCAAACCAATTGTCTCCGTGTTCTAACTCCTTCTTGTGGATCTCCAATGATGTTCGATTCAGGGTGATCCTTGGAGATGCGTAACGTTTGAGGTAGAGGAGTAGACGGAGGTACACGAGATGATTCCTGCACATCAGATGAACTTGAAGAACCGTTAGATGCATCAACATATTATCGAAAGAATTGTTAGAAGAAGATGCATTAGCAGGTGTATCATCATCAAGAGAGATATCGAGGGTAGATTTTTCAGATTCAAAGTGAAAAGCTTCATCTACCTTAACATTTATCGATTCTACGATCGTCTTAGATTCTAAGTTAAAAACTCGATATGCTCTGCTGTTTGTAGAATAACCTAAGAAAATCCCTTCGTCACTTCGAGAGTCAAATTTTCCAAGATTTTCGCGATCACGTAAAATAAAACACCGACTCCCAAAGATACGAAAATACTTGATGTTAGGTTTTCTACAAAACCAAAGTTCATATGGTGTATTCAATGTCCCCGGGCGCAAATACACGCGATTAATAACATAAACAGCAGTGTTCACCGCTTCAGCCCAAAAATAAAAAGGTAAGTTCCGGCTGTGAAGCATAACACGTGCCATTTCCTGTACGACCCTGTTTTTGCGCTCGACTACACCATTTTGTTGAGGTGTATAAGGTGCAGAGAATTCATGTTTAATGCCGTTAGAAGTGCAAAAATCAATGAATTTGGAATTTATGAATTCCCCACCTCTATCACTTCTAACTCGAGTAATCCTTTCGTTCTTTTCAGTCATAATACGATGGCAGATTTCGAGAAAAGAATCAAAGGTATCAGCTTTTTCTTTTAAAAATGCTACCCAAGTATATCTAGAAAAATCATCAACCAATAAGAAAATATACCATTTACCTCCCAGAGATGGTTGACGAGTTGGCCCCATTAAGTCCATATGCAAAAGTTCCAAAGGCCGTTTTGTACCTATGTGGTTCAAGTTCTTGTGTGCAGTCCTAGACTGTTTTCCCTTTTGGCAACCGCCACACACAAGGTTTTGTTCAAAAGAAAGTTTTGGAACCCCCTTGACCACATCTTTGTTCGAAATTCTAGCAAGTTCCTTAAAGTTTATGTGACCTAGCCTTTCATGCCAAAGTGTTTCATTTTTCAAAGATGCTAGGTTACATTTTTCAGAAATCTTATGAGGAACTACATAACAATTGTTTTCTGATCTAACCCCTTTTAAAAAGAAAGCATGGTTCTGTCAGTTACAGTGCATTTATCAGATGAAAAATTAACTGAATAACCACTATCACAAAGTTGACTTATGCTTATGAGGTTAGTCTTAAGGCCATGAACAAATAACACATTATTTAGAACCGGGCCATCTGGAATAGCTACCGTTCCCTTTCCAACAATTTTGGAAGACCGACCATCTCCGAAAACAACAAGTCCTCCGGAGTTTTTCTCAAATGTTTGAAAACAGTTTTTGTCACCGGTCATGTGACGGGAACACCCGCTATCCAGATACCAAGACGAACTATCATATGCATGCAAGGAAACATTAGTAACAAGACAAGGGAAAATTTCACCTTTGCGCACCCAAACCTTTTTGGAGTGCGTCGGTAATGATCGTGAAGTTGATCTCCTAGGTGAGAGCGTCTTGCTTGAAGAATTGCTGCTCCTTGATGATGTCGTCTTGAGCGGTGAGCTACCAAGGCTCTTTTCCTTCAATTGAATTGCAGTTGATTTTCGAGGAATAGCCTTTTGGTAGTCATTGCAAGAGGTGCTTGAGGTGTGCGTTTGGCTTCCGTCTTGCAATTTCTCCTTATGTGCCCTGAAATGCCACAACGAAAACATACCTTAGATCTTGACGATCCCGAGGAGGATGAAGTAGGATTGTTGTCGTTGCTTGTCGTGAATTCCGGTGTCGGAGGAGGAGATACCGACTGAGGCACAAACACTGTCCCACTCGAACTTGGAATGTCTCCAGTTTGAGTGTATCCGAGGCCGAACTTATTTGTTTGACCAAGACCAAGAAGCCTGTCCAACTTACTCCTTCCAGAAGAAAATCTCTTTAAGTCATCCTTCAGTTGGCGAATGGTCTTCGTCATTTCCAATTTTTCCTGTCGAGCCTCGCCGTTGAGCTTCAAGAAGTAATTCGCTTTGTTCACCATATCCATATAATTCTTCTCGAGTTGCTCATTGGACTCTTGAAGGGAAACATTTGTTTTAATCAGATTATCCCTTTCCACTTCAAGATCGGTTGAGAGAGAGGTTACCCTTTTTACTTCTTCTTCGAGATCCTGCAATCTCCCTTTCAACCCCTTGTTTTGCTTAGCCAGTTTCTTTGAATCCCTCAAAAGTCTGTGGTAGGCTAGAGCAAAATCTTCACCTTCCGAATCATCTGATTCATCGTCCGTTGCAATCTTTTCAACAGTGGAGTTGGACAGTGAGTCGGATGTACTTGCCATTAAGCACATGAAGGGTGAAGAGGTGGACGCGTGGAATGCCGTCGCGTTGTCTTCTTCATCACTTGACGATGACTCATTTGACGTTGAGTTGTCATCCCAAGTGACGACTTGCATCGCCTTCTTCTTTGCCGGATTCTTGTTGGGACACTCCGTTGAAATGTGGCCGTAGCCTCGACATTTGAAGCACTGTACTTGTCCCTCTGAACTTTTCTTATCCTTTGAGAAGTTCTCTTGCTTCCTTGACTTGTAAGTTGAAGAACCCTTGCCTTTCTTCGACTTTCCGAAGGATGGAGTTTTGCTTGGATTGCCCCTTCGAAAGTTGCGGCGAAACTTCCTTGTCAAGAGAGCGAGCTGCTTCTCAAAGTCCTCCATAGATAGGTTCTCGTCATCGTCCGAGGAGGATGAATCCGCGTCTTCTTCCTTCGTAGTTTTCAATGCGTAACCTGAAGACTTAGAAGAGGATGCTTTTCCAGAAGAATAGTTAGTAGGAAATGTCATTTCATAAGTTTGTAATGCACCAACTAATTCTTCTACACGCATTTCGTCCGGGTGTTTAATTGTTTCAATGGCTGCGACCTTCGGGCGAAATCGTTCAGGAAGAGTTCTAAGGATTTTTCTTACAACTTTAAATTCTGGAATCTTCTCTCCCAAGTTAGCACATGAGTTTACGATGTCTTGCAATCGTGTGTAATAGTCAGTGAAAGATTCATTCTCTGCCATAGAGATAGAGTCAAACTTGCTCGTAAGCATTTGCAGTTTCTGAATCTTCACAAGGTTAGTTCCCTCATGCGTAACTTGAAGAACATCCCAGATTTCTTTCGCAGTCTCACATGCCGAGACGCGAGAGAACTCTGTTTGTGACAAAGCATTAAATAGAGCATTAATTCCTTTGCCATTGTAAGAAGAAGAATCTATCTCTTCCTTGGTCCATTTCGACCTAGGTTTTAAGGTGCGAACATCAGAGATAATTTCAGTTGGATTAGACCATCCTAATTCAATTGATTGCCACACCCTTTCGTCGATGGAAATTAAAAAGGCTTTCATCCGCACTTTCCAGTACGCATAATTTGTTCCATCAAAGAAAGGGGGTCGATTGATGTTTCCACCTTCAACCATTGTTTACAACCCTATTCCCGCTCTGATACCACTTGTTGGGTTATAAGTAATTGGATCTAAATAGGGGAAAAAACACCTAGAGGGGGGTGAATAGGTGTAAACAATAAACACTCAAAAATCATTGCGCTATAAAACCCAATGCGGAAAAATAAATGAACACGCAAGATTTTTACGTGGAAAAACTCCAAACCGGAGTAAAAAACCACGGGACCGATAACACGGCGAAATCCACTAGAATTAAACACGTACAAGGTGATATAACGTACTCACAGACGACTCAACCTCTTACCATACGCTCCTAGTAGATCTTCTCCGCTCGCTCCACGACGCTTCTCGAATCCACGATCCGCGCCCAACGCTGAATCCACAGCGTCCAACGTCGAGTCCACGACGTCCGACCGAATCCACGGTCTTCACCCAATACACGCTTCGAATCCACGAACGTACGTAGTTGCACCTTGAATCCACAAGGCCACGCGAGTCCACGCGCCGATTTGGGGTAAATCGTTGTTTGTTTGGGTGGTGATGATCCGCCGAATACTTAGATTAGAAATAGATCGGAAATACCATCTAAGTATTCATTGATTTGATTCTACTCAAAATGTGAGTATGGAAAACCTAGAATCAAATCAATCAATATAGATGAAGAAACATAGAATAAATCTATTGATTTCCTTTCTTCTCTATATGTGGATCTAAGGCCGTATAAGATGATATTTGATTATGACGGCTCTATATGGATTGCCCTAGAAAAATAACCATAGGGTCTATTTATAGGTTAGAAACCATTGGAAGAATATACGGATCAAAAACAAACCTTTTCTGGAAAATTTTACGGACGGCGATCCGGATCGAATTAGGCGATCCGGATCGCAGTAACAAAAAGACGATTCCAGAAAGCCATGGGTTCGGGATCCGGATCATAAGTCCGATCCGGATCGTTCATACAATTCACCAAAACTTTCATGTTCGGGATCCGGATGATGATCTGGATCCGGATTGAAATTGTATGAACAACACCCTTCGGGATCCGGATTGCGAGCCACGATCCGGATCCTGAACATGTCCCATGTCCAGTTTTTGATGTTTATGCAATAAAACATTCTTCCAGGTGTTTCTACACTATAAGAAGTATTCGGATCACCAAAATCTTTAGTTAAACATACCTGATCCTTTTGAATTCTTCTTTCTTGAGATTGAGGTATATGATCCAAAGTTCTTCATCTTCAATCTTCAAGACTTAATACTTTCACGAAATACGCCAACTCAAATTCCGTAACA